>CAXAMN010022250.1:1768636-1809497 GCA_963970005.1 Durusdinium trenchii | reverse complement strand
TGATGATGATGATGATGATGATGATGATGATGATGATGATGATGATGGCAACAAGTCTCCTTTTCCGTATTTCATCCCAAAATAGGACCAGCTGTTCCCAAAAAGATCCAAAATGAACCTAAAGGCGAATCAATCACCATCACCTGGCACCCCGACTTTTGTTTCCAAAGACTCCCCGAGCATCCTCCCACTCTGAAAGTATTCAAACGAGTAAACCCAGCAGGATCCCATCCAAACAGTTTGGCACCCCTGTTTGGGGCCCACCCCGGCCCAACCGGACCGTTTGGCGCCTCCGTGCGGCGTCCCAGCAGGCCGCCAACGTCCCCCAGCTGAGAGGAAGAGGCGATAACACATCAAGCGGCCGGGGAGGGAAGTGGTTTTGGGGATCATGTGGATCGAGCGCATGGAAGGTCAAAACTACTAGTGTTCTTGCTCCGTTCGTAGCGATGCCAGGAGCCCCGTTCATATAGCGTCCGATCGCTCCGTTCGTAGCGATGCCCTGACCGCTCTGAACGTAGCGTTCTTGTTCCATGTGTGTAGGGAGTTCTGGAGAAAAGCTCGAAGAACAACGGATAAATTGGATTGTCACATGGTGTCTCTGTACAGTACCTTGTTTTCCATTCAAAATTCACTTTGTTGAAATGAAAGTCCAAGAAGTTCGAAAATCGATTGGAAGTCCTGGCAGTTGAGATTCTGGAAAACATTATCCAGAAAGAAACAACTGAAACGATTCAAAGAACGTGTTATAGCCTGCGGTTGGAACATACTCTTCCCAACAAGAACAATGGAAAAAAACAAAACAAACAACCAATACACGAGCCTCAACTACCCCTACCCTGCACCAGAATTCCAACATATTCCAACCATATTTCCAGCCAGAACTGCTTTTTGTTCTTTTAAATATACTATTCAAATTCTGCACATCCTTCCCTTCCTCCACGTTCGGTCCGAGCACCACCCGCGCGGCGCTGAGCTCCGTCAAGACCTCGGGACGGTCCGGAAGTCAGTCCGGCCACCAAAACGCTTCGACAAATCCCAAGACCTCCTGTATGCTATGTTCCTTGTTCCTAAGAGCGATGCCCTTTCCTCCTAGTAGCTTCTTGCTCCTAGTAGTAAGGCCAGGAGCCCCTAGTAGCTTCTTGTTCCTAGTAGCGATGTCCTTGTTACGTTCGTAGCTTCTTGTTCCTAATAATGCCAGGAGCGCCCCGTTGGTAGCAAGAAGTTTAATGCCAGGAGCGCCCCGTTGGTGGCAAGAAGTTTGGTGTGTCCATTGGGTCGTTCTTGTGGTTGGGCGACCCGGACTTCGGACAGTCATGCAAGCAGGTGAACAACATACGTACAATTGAATTTGGGGGGACATGCTCTTCATTACATAGTTGCAGTTGCAACACACAATGGCTCAAATGGTTTATGAAGTTGCGGAAAAACCTTGTCTACTAGAAACGCCCTACAAATCCACATGACGTGTGTGTGCTTTGATAAAGACGTATTGAATATAAATACATGTATACAATTATATGTATATATATAATAGGTATATCAATACTTCAGAATCTCATACGCGACGCAAGCTGGGTTTCAAGACTTGGGTGCACTTTTGTGGAGGTATCAATGTTGTTCAACCACCATTCAACCACCTCTACAACTACAAAGCAGCTCTATTTCACAATATGTCCATGTATATGTGTCCTCTGCAGCATCAGCACAGTGACCACTGGTTGTCCATTGCTAAGCTTCCAACGATCATGTCAATGGAAGGCACCTGACACCGTGAATCATTGATGACATTGGTGCATTCAACCAACCACATGGGGTACAATTCCAAGTGTGCGACGAACGTGGTTGCCAAATGTCAAGGTCCAGCTGCTATTTTCCTCCAGCGGTCCTCCCCCAAACACCCCATGACTGAAGGCACATGTAGCGGTTTACTGGCATCACGGATATCCGGCATGCTAAACCCTTCATCACCAGCCTGCAGCTTCTCACAAAGGGCAGCCGCTCCAAAGCTGGCATTCCTCACATGGACAGTGCATGGAAACCATGAAGAAACCACTTTGTCAGAAGCGTGGAGTTGGTGGTAGGACACTTCGGTCCCTTGTGGTTCAGAGGTTGCATGTGGTTGCGTAAATGCATCAAAAAGTTCAGAAGTCAAACATCGTGTGCCAGACAGCAACTTACACCAGCCACCTGGCACACGAAGTGAAGCCACGAATCGAGTGGTCCCGGCCTGGCCCCTCACAGCCCAACATGCCTTTCAGGGGGCCAGGTGGGAAAGGGGGAACCGATTCGGTGACGGATCCGGTCCAGCGATCTGTCGGTGACCAGAGCTGGACAAGACCGGTCTAAGGTGCCCTAGAGCGATCCGGGTGGGTCGAGTCAGCTGCGACAGGGTGCGATCCAAGGATGGCCGAAGCGATGGGTGGGGAGCCTCCCAAATTCCATGAGGACAGCTGCGGTGTAGGGCTTCACAAGGAGGAGATGTTTAGCCTGGACCATCACACGTTCGACAAAATGCACTGGAGGGCATCTGCCTGAAAGGCAGCTCTTTGTCAACTCGGCACTGTCTATGGTCTCAATCTCCAAATTAAGGGTTCACCTGAGCAAATCCTTCTGGAGTGGTGGACATTGCAATGGCATGCAATGGGGCCTATGGAAATGCTGCGGCGACAGGCTCTATAGAGTTCAACATTTCCGGCAGTGCGATTCCACACGCACTTCTCTTGGACCAAAATGTCCCGGTGGGACATTTTGGTGTTTTGTCGTGCGCATATAAGTCTTGCAAACGCAAGCTTAGTGCAAGTCTAAAATATTAAAAAAGCAAGCAACGAATAGGAACAAGTGTGTTGTTCTTTAGAAATGACCGAACGATTGTCAAAGCGCATCGTCGTCACAGCTTTGTCAGTGATCTGTGATTGCAACCCTTGATACGATCGAGTTTCACAACTCACCATCCCTGCACTTGACACCTGCTATACGACTCTTCCTGATACCTCTTATTCCTCTTATCTCTTTGTTATCTTGTTCAACTACTTGTCTATTCACTTGTTGAATGACTCTTGTTCAATCACGGTTCCACGTGTTTTAGCGGTCTCCGATTCCAACTACCACGTACCATGTACCATGCGGTCTCTGGCGCCACCGTTGTCAGAACGGCCCGTCGTCAGCGGTCGACCCCTTTGGCTCCTCCCAGGGCTACAGGAGGTGACCAACAGCGTCTTGCCCTTGGTCTTGGTATAGTCCAAGGTGTCCCGCCGGAACCTCGCGCAACGAACTCCCCACGGGTCAAGAAGCACTGTTGAGGCAGGCATGGTTGAGGTGCAGGTGAGCGTGGATCCGAAGGCAGTTGCATGTTTTCACTCAGGTCATCCATGATTCATTTGAGGTTGGGTCAGCAAAACTGTGCTGCCAAAGGATGCATCCAGCTGATTGGTGTGACCATGGTGCCCACTCAAGACCACTGTGCAACAAATTCTAAGACTCTGAATGAATGAGCTTTGAGTGTCTGGAACATGTAGAAGTTCTAAGATCACGACAGGCGCACATTGTGCTGGAAGTAGGACTCCAGGTTCCGCTCGCATACCTGGACGGTGCTTCTCATCTGAGATAGAACGTTGGGTCTTGCCCGGTTGCCCAGTGAATCTATCAAATAGACACTTGCACTTGGGACATCAGGTGGGTCTATGTTTGCAACTCTTCCAATTTGGTGGGAAATGGATTGCTATTATATTGTGCTGGATTGGTCGGTTGGTGGAATTGCGGCAGTTCCTGCTACAGGAAATAGACACTGCAACAAACGGTGTCACACGAATCCACAAAACACGTCGATGATCTTCGATTGTATAACGAACAGTGGTGTTGATCCTGATGTATCTCAGGGTGAGTGTGCGTTGAAGGGGTGTTGTCCGGCACAACAAGCCCTGGTTGCTGTATTCCGTTGTCAGCTTTCATCAGATAATAGCAATGAATAGCATTTGTTGACCTTTCAACCAGCTCCGAACCTACAAGAATCCTCCAGTAGGCCCGCGTGCCAACCTGACCCATGGGTACTCACCGACCCACCCACCCACCCCACCATCTCGGTGGGATTCGAACGGTGTCCCTCAACAACACACAGCTGGGCCACCAGGCGAACATCACCTTGGCACCCAGCATTGCACACACCAGGCCGGCGGTCATACACTCAGCGCCTGGCACATGGGTCTGGGCGTTGGTCTGGACGTCGTCGGCCACGAGGTAAAGGATATGATAATACCATAAGTCCGACCAAGTTCTAATACACTGAATAAATATTACAAAATTACAGTAACAAAACTTAAAGTACAATGACAACAACGATCAACAACGCATTTCATTGGCCCAGCATACAGAACCTTGAGCTGGTACAGCTGAATGGCTGGTGGCATGCCCCGGTTCTCTGATCAATGCCGCAGCATTTCTTGGGCAAATATGCATGCAAGGGATGTTTCCTACCAGAGTGGCAGGAATGGCTAAGCTGCTGGCTAAACCTGTGCTTCACCTGACGAGTGTAATTATCTCCGAGTTGTGCATATACATACAACTTTGGTTTTATAGTAGCTTTGGCTCGGATTCCAGAAAATATCACCCTTTCGTAACTTGTTGGTGATCACCAAGCGGAGCGGTGTTGCGTCTTAAACCCCTCACGGAACACCTCCTCCGCTCCGCTTCCACTCGGCTCCGCTGCTTCACTGCCGGCGCAGTCGCCTATGACACACACAGCCTTCCCTTCATAGCTTCTGCCCGGCCTCAGGTGCAGCGGACTACATCGTGTTCCAAAAGGCTTGGAGAGATGAGATTGTATAGTCTGGAAGACCTTCCCCTGACGCCTGGGATTGGAGCAGCCCTGGAGAGTTGATTTGAGGGAGTGACCTGCTCCGCCCTGCAATCACCAGGCACCGAATTTGAAGCAAGGCGAACATTTTGGCCAAACACGCTGCGGTCTTCAAAAAACTGACCTTACCACCTGGCAACGAGATGTGCGAACATGCGCCAACAACGATGCTGGGCCCCCGGGCAGCTGTGAGATCATGTGCCGACCTAGTGCGAGCAGCTAGGAAAGCGTTGTGAACGATCTATCAACAAAACTCTACAGCAGCAGCGGTCTGTCAACCAAAAACAAGCGTAGTTGTACTAATAACATGTCACTGTATACTATAAGCCCCAACCCATTTTTCAGTATATGATCGCTTCATTCACTTCCTACGGACAGGAAGAATAGCCCATTCTTCAACGCATCTAAGAGCGGCTTGGACGGTCGACGGCCTGAAATCTCAGCCCTTGTTTCTGTGATCAACATCCATGATCCGCCAGCATTTCCCAATTGTACTACTGTTGATGAAACATCTTCAACAGGAAGGTTTAACCATGTTTAAACATCATAGAATTGTATCCATCATAAAGGCTTCTGTGTCAGGCTTCTCTCCACTGGCCCTTTTGACCATTGCTGATCCCACCAAAGAGGTCCAGTCTGCTATGGAATGTGTTGCTTTCCCATATCAGTATCAGGATGCTTTAACCCCCCTTCAGTAGCAAGATCAATAGACCCGGCAAACAGACCTACCAATCTGTCCAGTCGCGGCCGTCCGGCACGGTCCTCGTCCTCTGGGCGCTCGTGGGCTCCTTCCGTCCGCTCGCGGGCTCATCAGTGAGGCCCGGGCTGGCCATCAAATCTGCCACATGACAGGCGGACCTACATCGACGGGTCGATGCCAACACGGTCAGGAGCTTCAACAAATGGAACCCGACGAAGGACCCAGCACAGGTGCAGGGGTGTCCATTTTGGAAACCCATATGTACTATCTTATAGTTGAATGATGTTGAATGGTTTCTGATATCTGCTTTGAAATTATTCGTCGGACTGGCTGTGAGGCATAGAGGGCATAGAGTCATCTAATCCCTTGTTGGAGCAAGAAGATCTCACCAAACAAGGCTTCAAAAACAGGACCGCAAACAACAACGTAATAGCAGTGGTGCCCTCGCCTCCCTCCAGAACACCCGCTCAGTAGGAACTTCCAACAAGTCGCATCGAACAGGTTGCCAACAGGTCGATCTTTGGCACCCGCGACGGCTTCGCCCGCGAAGCCGCCGACCAGGGACGGAGGGAGGGACGAGGATCGGACCTGGAAGCGAAGAAGGGCGCCGGTGGGTGATCCTTGAAGATTCCGTGCCACGGCCTGCGCCGCACGGCCGCGGCGCGAATGGGAAGGCCGGAGATCCGAGCATCGATTGTCATGGGCCCCATAGATGGTATGTGGCCTCATGAAAGAGATCGAAGGGTCATTGTAAGCCAAATGATCGTTCGTCCTTTGGTTCCAGGAGATCTAAGGGCATATACATAGTCAAACTTCCTGGAACATAAATGAGTTGTGTTCTTTTCAAAGTTGTGTGATTGGGGCATGTAAACTTGAAAGCCAATGAAGAATTCAATCCCTAGCCCCGTCTCTTCTGCTTTGACTAATGTTAGGCGATGCCATGAAAGTGGTGAAGTTGCGTACAACTCTGCACCATTGGTGACTCAAACAGCCTGCAATCTTGTGTGTGTGTGTCAACTCCTGTCTCTAAGGAGAACGACCACATTTTCTAATACTTAATCACCCTAATTCGTTTTCTCTGGTTCTTTTCAGTACAGATCCGCAGGGGGCACGGCGACCGTTCACCTAGCCGCTAACAAAGCTGTGTTCTTTTGGATGAGATGAGATACTGGACGAAGTATCTTATTGTACCTGCAACCAATTTTAAGCTTTGCGGATTTTCAACTGTTGAACAAGCTGTGACTCTCCTTTCTCGTAAAGTGCTAGTGAGTCTTTGTTCAAACAATACTGTTGTCGCGGACTCCTTCGCCTTTCCTTTCCCTCAGCCAAGGTCTAATTGTGTGTAAAGGTCTACTTGCAGTAACACTGGAGTTGCCAAACTGATATAGCTCTTGCGAGCACGGATCTAAGTCTGTCCATCTGGCGTCCCCGGCGGATCTATCACAGTGAGGAAGAAGTCGCGCTGGTATTTGGGCGCAAGGTCTTCCTCGGCACAGCAGAGCGGGGGTGGCAGCAATAACCCCTCACACCAGTGACAGATTGTTCGGAAAACTCATTGATGCTTGAGTGTTTTTTTGCAATACACTCCCTGAAACAATCATGAAGTGCATGGCTTGGATGATGATGTTCCTCTACAAACAGGTGGTTTTCCACTTCCATGTTGGTTTTCCTTGGAGTCTAATTCCCTCTTCGGGGGTTAGGAACTACCCTCCCATCGGGTCTTGGTTTGGACATCAGAAATATTCAGAAATGATGGGAGACGGAACCACCGTCTAGATATTTCTGAGACCGACTGTTGCTTGTTCAATCTACCATCTCCAGGACCTTCAAAGTGACCTTTTGAGATGAGGATCGATGAGGTCACTTTAGTCCCTCCAACGAGGTCATGACTCCAACCGGGTTTTCTCGCGCACAGGTCCTTCAGGTGCTGGATGCAGCTGAGGCTCCAGGGACTCCTTGGCCGTGGCCATCCTCCGGTCCAAGCGGAAGCAAAGCCGCCACTTGGGCCGCTTAGGACCTGGGGCGATTTCAGACTCACTGGAGGTGGAGGTGTGATGAGTAGCATGATGCCCAGGTGATCAAAGCATGGTTTCCATGAAGATCATGAAGCAATGTCGTAGATAAGGCCTCAATGAAAGAATCCTTCCAGGGCCACCGAACTTTTAGGTGTCTATCTTCGTGGATGCAAGTGATTGATGCCTTCCAGCTACGCAGCTGCTGAGTGATTGCTCGCCACCCGCAGTAGCTAAGGCACCAACGTGCTTGCTCCTTCTGGGCCTCCGTCTTCCTGGGACGAAGGAATCCGAACCCGACTCCTTGGGCAAACAAGGCCTGCTTCTTTTTTTGACCAAAGTGTTTTATGAAAGAGCTATATATATATATTAATATACCTTCCCCAAAACAAAAATAGGTCCACCATGGTCCACCACCCGTGTATTTGTCGATGAGGACTTCCTCTTCACGGGTTCGCCAGAGTCCGTGCATTCCCGTTCTTCGCAAGGTGTGGAGATAGGTCTCACTTTGGAATAGGTCGCAACTGCAAAGGAGATTGGAATGAACATTTAGCACCGTGGTGGGGGAAATACTTTGAATATGCCAAGACCTCAGGATGCAAGTACTACCCCCATTAGTCACCAACCGCCAATGTGGACTTCCTGGTGGGTTTCTCTTTCAGGTGCAAGTCTACGATTCGTTCCCCCGTCCTAGCGGCTCAGCACATCGTACACCAAGTGCCCCTGTTTTTACGCTGCGCAAGTGGTTTGGGTCTGAAAATTCTGCGGAAAATCCAAAACCTTTGGGCCAGCACGCTTGTGCTTCTGCACGTTTCTGCGTCCGCTCCAACAGTGTGCATTCCATGCTCTGCTAGCCTAGCCTTCAAACAGTGGGAGACTGACTAACCTTAAAGCCTGGCCTGGAAGAAGAGCATTTGTTGTTTGAAATGCAATCCAGACATATCCGGACCATCCCAACCACGAAGGGATTCTTTACAGTATATAAGACATCTTCGTTGATTCAGTTTCTGCATTTTCTGCGGATCGAATTGCACTATGGACTCTTGTGAGGGAGCGCCCAACACCAAAGGAGGATACGACTCGACAGGCAAAAAACGTGTCAACAAAAAACACACACCCAAGCTCAACTCAACTTGGATTGACCATGTCTTGTGTGATGCTAAACAGTTTATCCTGCTTCAACACAGTGTTGGTCGTAAACACGGCCTCACCGCGACTCACGGCGACTCGAGCGAGCATATCGAGAGCTTTGGATCTACAGTATCCTAATCAGATTCTGTAACAAACAACCGGCCATGCCGTTTTTTCTGCCCTCCTCACAAGCGCGCGGCCCCTCTGGTCAATTTGATTTTTAAGTCTTCTAGATGTCTACTGCGCGATCTGCTGCAGCTCACTCAGCTCAGCTGACGCACAGCTTCAGCCAGATGGCCCCGCAGGAGCTTTGCTGCAGGCATTGACAGGTCGCGCGGCGAGCCGACCTGGGTCAGCGGGGAGCGGTGCTTCGTCAGCGGCGGAGGGGAGCAGCATGGAGCAGCATTCTGTCAGAATTCGATGGTGCTTCTCTTGGGGGTGACGTTGGCCACCCCAGGAAAAGGAAATCTATTCAAAACCTTTCATGATACATGATGCTTCATGTGCTGATTTGGAACAAGCTCAATAGGCTCTCAGAGCTTGCAAGAAACCATTAAAAGAAACACACATTAATTACAGATCATTATTAATATTCTATAATCTTTGAAGCACCAATGGGTAAACACAAACAAACTTTAGACGTTGCAAACACACCACAAAGGTCGCAGGATGCTTTCACGGAGTCTCCAGAGCTGCACTGAAACACCAGATACCGCGGGTTCCAGACGGTTCCGGCCAGACACGGCCGAACCACACCGGACGAACCTCACCGTTTTCGGGTCCCGATGCCTGGGGCGCCCGAACGCGATCCCGGAGGTAGGCGATGCAGGCGGCGAGCACGGCCAGATCGGAGCCAGAGAGCTGGGTCTCGGACTGCACCAGGTCCCGGACGTTTTGCCTGGGCGGCGCTGGCGCCACGAAGCGCCAGCGGCAAAGCCGGCGAGGGTTCTGTTGTGGCGGAAAAGACCCAGCTGGGGACCTTCTAAGGTGAATGGCACTCCCTCTAGAGGGATGCCACATGTATAGAGATATAGAGTTCTTTGGGGGGTCTTTCTGGAGTGGCATTTAGGGCTGTGAGATGTTATGGCTGGATGTGTCTCAAGATGAGGTGGCAAGCATTGATGGAGGTTCGAGTTCGCGAACTCATCCTATCCACCAAAACTAATAGCAACATGTACGGGCCAAAGGTGGGGGGCCTTCCCTTGCTTCGGCTTCTGATCTTGTAAGTGGTATAACAAGCGTTCCACCGCTTCTTGGATTGGTTTGTACACAAAACCACTGCCTGATGAGTTCTGACATGTTCTGACTATACAGTACCTTTGCGCCCCCAGAATCAAAAATAAAGAGGTGAGTGATTCTCGCGACTCATGGACATGAGCCTATGATATCCCATGGTCGGCAAGACCCCTCTGTCAGAGATGAGATGGGGCCCGAAGAGCTTTTAAACAAATCCCTTCCACAAACCAATCCCATTTCACGCTCTTCAACAAAACGTGCTGCAGGCAATTGTTCGGCCACACATTCCGAAAGCTTTAAACAACAGTGATACAATGAATCAAAGACGGGTCTCATCTTCCAACGGGCCGATGTGGTCAGTTCCAACAACGACTCTTCTCCAAAAGGACACGCAAGTCTTGGGAGTTGAGTAAGGTTTCCCATGAATAGCTTCTCAACAGGATCAAGCACTTCCCCATCTCATGAATACCTGGGATGAACTGTGGTAATCCTCCATCCATGTGCTGTACCGAGGGCCCCATCACTCGTACAGCCCAGCGACGTAAAGCTTGCATCGCCCTTCAAGAGGCTGCTGGCCACAGCCCGCAGGACCACATTCACTGCAGGTGCCACATCCAAATTCGGCCTCAACATCTGACTGATCATGCTGTGGTCAAACCATGTCAACCCCCTTAGCAGGATATAATACAGTATATAACACGTGGACAACACCTAATATCTTTGAGAAGTCTGACAAAACACAGTGCTTCCATCGCTGTACTGCCATGTTTGGCTCAAAGGCAGTACTTGACGGATTGGAGAGTTAGGGCGGTTGAACCACACCCCGCCGATTCCGACGAACGCTGCGGCCCTGGATCGCTCCATGGACTTGAAATCCTGAAGGCGATTGCCCAATGTATCTATAGTATATCTCCTCCGCATATCTCATCTCCGTTCATCTCCAACATTTGTACTGTCTGAAGCATTCTCCATCATTTTCCCAACCATCTATGACAGTGCTTTAGCTGAAAAAGATCAAACAAATCAACAGCAAGTACACAAAACAATGTCGAATTGATGCATCCCGGCGCGTTGTTCAAAGTCATCTGATCCCACCAACGACTGCTCCAGCTTCTTCATTAACATCGCTGCAGAGTGCGATCGTCAACACCCGAGCCCCCTGGCCTGGCATAGGGATCTGCCAACTCACCTCGTCAAACGACAAAAATCAAGGATCACTTGGGAATCACCTCTCAAACAGGAGGGATGTGAACCTGCGGTTCGGGCCGAGCTGCCATGAGGCACAACCTGCTGTGTTCACTGTTCACCCGATGCAAGTGGTTTGCACGGGCAACAGGTGTGACGCTGTGGTCATGCTGAGTGAGGAATGGAATCAAGAACGCGCTGCGATGAGGACGGATGATAACAGAGCGTTATGTAGACTGTCGACTGTCGATGTATAAAAGGGCTACCGATGTAGATTCAACAACATCTTCATATGTTGGGAGGGTTTTATTCATCAATTAGTCTACATGATCTGGCTTTTTTCAAGTCCCTTGAACAATTATTATAGTCAGTGAGTTCAATCATCCCAAGTAAAAGGTTGAAACTTAAAAGTATCTGGCACCACCACCCAGTTATGGCAGGCTGAGCCGCTCTTTGTCGGGTTCCCGCGAGCCCAGGAGCCCACGTCCTTCCCCGCCGCTCGACAGCAGAAGCGGGTCACAGCCTCGGCCAAGATGGAGAGCACCCAGTGCATGGCCCACTCAGAACAAGAGAGTCCTAGAATGACCATGTAAAAACAGTAGGTCACCTGTCATGTAGGGTCATCCATCATCAACAGTTCGACAAACCGACAACCCCCTACGAATTAAAATCAACCAACACCCGCTCCCGCCCCAATGCGATCGATCCACCGCTTGTTCGGGCGCGACGGCAAAGCGGCTCATCGAGCCACCGTGCCTCCTGATTCTCGATGAGCCTCATCGCCGCCTCGATGCAGAAGTCCTCGCGAAAACCGATCGGAGCGGTGTGCAGGGGTGCTCACACAGCACTGAGCACGGCGAGCCGGTGGTGTTTGAAGCATGATTAGCTTACAATGATCTTCATGTAGGTGCTCTGCAGGTGTTTCGGACAAGACGGACTTGGTGGCATTTGCTGTAAAAGAAGTCTTCCCTCAGTCCCAAATGTTGAAAACATGGGTACTACGAGTTGAGTAGAGGTAGCCGAGCCGCAACAGTCGCATTGAACCACAGCACAAAAGGAAGGCTTCTCATACCAGTTCCGTCCTTAACAACCCTGGCACCAAGAAGCATCCATGAAGTGGTTGATGGTCCCATTGGCTCCCCAATGAAACTCATCCGGGTTTGTTTCTCCGCTTCAACTCCATTGAAACCCGTGGGTAAAGCCTAGATGATTTAGTGACTTCCAAAAGCAACAACACTACAGGACACATATTTTCTCCTTCTGAGTCTGTTGTCTAAAGACCATGTTACAAGCATGGACCATGGAGATACAGTAGTTCAGGTCATCTTCAGCCCACCCTTCTGACCCAATACCGGCATCTTGTGGGATATTTGCAAGTTCGCGGGCTTTCGCCCCCAATGCTCTCGGCCGGCGTCTTCTCCTGCTCCGCGCGTTGCGTTTGGGCCTTCGTGGGGGGTTCGACGTCGTTCTGCCATTGCACGGGCAGCGACGCCTTCTTCGGGTCAATCATCTCCTTAGATCATCTGTCATGTCATTTGACACCCTGAACCAAATCCACGAATTCAAACGTTCACCGTCTTCCTGATTCTTGAACATGGTGCTTCAAAACCATGGCTTGCATGGGACATGGGGGAAGGGGGGTTCCTATGTCCCACACGCTGATTCATCTCAGCCCTCTGGGTGGGTGGATTCCGTGTCCACATCTGCCCACGGTGTGGGTCAGTGGGCCCCATAGGATACCATAGGAGAGATTAAATGAGATGAGGGTTGGTACCTGCTGCAAACAACCCTGACCAGTTGAAGAGTTGTATCATTCCAACCTGGGCATTTCTGCATTGCGGTGTCTTCACTCCTATGGGTAGTATCGTATACCGTCTGCAAAGAACCCCATAAGGGCCTGAGATTGACACTCTAAGATCACCCAGGTGCCTCTTGCAGCACTAAGCGGCTGCAACAGGTGTTTTGATGAGCCCGAGTTGTTGGAACCTATAAACGGATGCTTCAGCAAATGTTGCTGCAGCATCAGCTGGAGGTTCCAAATAATACCGCAAAGCTAGGCTGTGCTGCCAGCTGCAATCCCGTGCAATGCTCTGCGACATTGGAACATTTTGGTGTGAAGAAAGTATGGTTGGTGTCAACGTGGCCCTGTTGGATTGCAGCCTCAAGTGAAGAAACAGTGACAAAGTTATCTTTATGTTGGGTTCACTTTCAATCATGTGGATCAGAAGTACATGGTCTAAGATGGCTGACGATGTTCTTATCAGAACTAGAGCAAGCCAGTCTGATCTGTAACTTGCTTGCAGATCCCATGGTCAGCTTTTGGGTGTTCTTTTTCAATGTATGCCCTACCTCAATTCTTCATGGACATGCTCTTTAAACAGCTAAGCTTCAATACCCGGATTGAACACCCCACTGAAGCTGTAGGAGAAACACAGAATGTCAAAAGCAAAAATCAAGCTGCTTGTGACACGCAGGAATCCATCATTGTGACAGGTTGAAGAGTTGTATCATTCCAACCTGGGCATTTCTGCATTGCGGTGTCTTCACTCCTATGGGTAGTATCGTATACCGTCTGCAAAGAACCCCATAAGGCCCTGAGATTGACACTCTAAGATCACCCAGGTGCCTCTTGCAGCACTAAGTGGCTGCAACAGGTGTTTTGATGAGCCCGAGTTGTTGGAACCCATAAACGGATGCTTCCAGCAAATGTTGCTGCAGCATCAGCTGGAGGTTCCAAATAATACCGCAAAGCTAGGCTGTGTTGCCAGCTGCAATCCCGTGCAATGCTCTGCGACATTGGAACATTTTGGTGTGAAGAAAGTATGGTTGGCGTCAACGTGGCCCTGTTGGATTGCAGCCTCAAGTGAAGAAACAGTGACAAAGTTATCTTTATGTTGGGTTCACTTTCAATCATGTTGATCAGAAGTACATCGTCCAAGATGGCTGACGATGTTCTTATCAGAACTAGAGCAAGCCAGTATGATCTGTAACTTGCTTGCAAATCCCATGGTCAGCTTTTGGGTGTTCTTTTTCAATGTATGCCCTACCTCAGTTCTTCATGGACATGATCTTTAAACAGCTAATCTTCAATACCAGGATTGAAAACCACACTTAACCTGTAGGAGCAACACAGAATGTCAAAAGCGAAAGTCAAGCTGCTTGTGACACGCAGGAATCCATCATTGTGACCGGTTGAAGGCTTGTATTGTGACAGCCTGGCGTGTCTAAACACTACAGTGTCTTCACTCCTAGTACTGTATACCCGCTGCAAACAACCCCACAAGGGCCTGAGATTGACACTCTAAGATCATCCAGGTGCCTCTTGCAGCAGTACGCGTCTGCAACGGGTGTTTTGATGAGCCCGAGTTGTTGGAACCTATAAACGGATGCTTCCAGCAAATGTTGCTGCAGCATCAGCTGGAGGTTCCAAATAATACCGCAAAGCTAGGCTGTGCTGCCAGCTGCAATCCCATGCAATGCTCTGCGACATTGGAACATTTTGGTGTGAAGAAAGTATGGTTGGTGTCAACGTGGCCCTGTTGGATTGCAGCCTCAAGTGAAGAAACAGTGACAAAGTTACAGTATCTTCATGTTGGGCCACACTCTCAATCATGTGGATCAGAAGTACATGGTCCAAGATGGCTGACGATGTTCTTATCAGAACTAGAGCAAGCCAGTCTGATCTGTAACTTGCTTGCAAATCCCATGGTCAGCTTTTGATTGTTCTTTTTCAATGTATGCCCTACCTCAATTCTTCATGGACATGCTCTTTAAACAGCTAAGCTTCAATACCCGGATTGAAAACCCCACTTAAGCTGTAGGAGAAACACAGAATGTCAAAAGCGAAAGTCAAGCTGCTTGTGACACGCAGGAATCCATCATTGTGACAGGTTGAAGAGTTGTATCATTCCAACCTGGGCATTTCTGCATTGCGGTGTCTTCACTCCTATGGGTAGTATCGTAAACCGTCTGCAAAGAACCCCATAAGGGCCTGAGATTGACACTCTAAGATCACCCAGGTGCCTCTTGCAGCACTAAGTGGCTGCAACAAGTGTTTTGATGAGCCCGAGTTGTTGGAACCCATAAACGGATGCTTCCAGCAAATGTTGCTGCAGCATCAGCTGGAGGTTCCATACATAAAAGCTGAGACGTTATGTTTTGCTGCAATCCCCTGGACTGCTCAGCAACAATCCTCATGGCTAAATATTGCTTGGCCTGGGCGGCCTGGGAATACTTTTTGTGTGAAGCAGTGAAGGGGTGCACATCAGAAGTGGGGTTTGCCAATACAGTTGATGGCCATTCTTTGGTCGCTTCTTTCCAACCATGACCTACATAGCTCAATTTGTTCATGAATATGTATGTATATATATATAATTTGTTCTGAACCAAGGCTCAGCTTCATTAACCAGTAATTATGAAACTGCAAGCAAACGGTTTCAGGGCCTGTTAAAGTTGTGTATTGTTCCATGATCCATGTTTGACATTCTTGAATTCAGCGAAGAGTGCAGTATATAATACAACCAGTACCTTCAACCACCACGCAAGGGCCTGAGATTGACACTCTAAGATCACCCAGGTGCCTCTTGCAGCACTAAGTGGCTGCAACGGGTGTTTTGATGAGCCCGAGTTGTTGGAACCCATAAACGGATGCTTCCAGCAAATGTTGCTGCAGCATCAGCTGGAGGTTCCAAGCACTGCTCGCCCTTGGGCCGAACTGGCCCCTTTGCAACAGAACTTGTTCGGTGGGATGTCTTCTCGTGCAAAAGTTAGGTCCTGAAGAGTTCCCTAAAGCTGTTGGATACTCATGACTCATGTGTATTAGTGGGAAAAGTAGTTTTTGAAGCAAGTCCTCGGAAAAGCATATAATCTCTAGCCAGGCCCTGCGATTGCTTGACTAAGGCTCCAACTGCCTACTAGCTCCTACTTCTGCTCTGAGAAGGTCTTTCTTGTCTTAATCCCACTTATTGGATTTCCTTTTGACGCCCAACAAAGCAAAGCTCGGAACCATTTTCGGACAGGGTAGTCCACATGAACCGAACACACGTGATACAAAGTGTTTATCGTCATGGACGGTATGGATCTCTGTGAGCTTCCATGTCCAAAGATAACTTCAGGCACGATTCATCTGTGCAATGCCTGACGAATCCAACAGGAAACTTGGAACAACAAGAACACCTTTGCTTTTGTGTTGTTTGCTCTTCATTTCCACTTGAAACAACTTCCGGGACAAACACACCTTCTTTGACCAATCGAGGAACACTAATTAGACAGTGGTATTTACTAATCAAGACCCGACATCACACCACCCTCCACAAATTCTCTCCACATGCATATCATATCACATATCTTTAAAGAATAGATGCAGGTATAGTCTCAAACCTGGATAGTCTGTATGTTGTTGTCTCTTGCATTTCCAAACTTTAGTGCTTAAGGGAACCTGTTCTGACCTGGCAAGGAGCTCGGGCCTGCACGGCGGTCTCCTGTCAGAAAAGCGGTCAGAAATGCCTACTGCCTGGCCTCCATGTGTGGTGTGGAAGAGACCAACGCGCTTGATAAACAAACCCTGGCTTTTGTAAAAGAACAAATGTATAGCACTAGCACAGCATAACAACAGGGCGTGTCTCGTTCTTCCGTTTTTAAAGGGACTCACAAAACAGCAGGTCAAACATATTGTCAGGTCACCAATGTCTGTATGCGTCACCCAGGTGACGACCCTTGAGGTTTCAGTGGTTTCAGAGTAGATTGCACAGACCCCAATTTCAGTGGTTTATATGAACCCCCATTTGTTCAGGACCTCTTGGGGTCTGTGCATCTACTCTGAAACCACTGTATCTCTGTCTTCCCTTGTATCAAACAAGCATGATCTGGGGCGTCCGGACGCTGTCGTTGGAGAAGCATGGGCCATACTGCGGAGGAATATCCATGCCTCGTCGTCCCGGGCTCGTGAACTCACGAGTGACTTCAGCGTCTTTGAAGTCGGGCAGCGCCAAGGGTCATGGTCATAGAGGTTGTACTGCAGGTGCTATGTGGAAAGAACATGGAAGAACATCTGAATCATCTGAATCATCTTCATGGTGCTATATTTTTTGTTTATATATATAAATTGTTTTTTTTCAGGGCAAAGAATACATCTGAATCATCGTGAATCATCGACCAAAAATTATGTCAAGAAGCAGTGAGTGTAGTAGTCACTCTTGCTGGCCATGTAGTGAGGCAACTCTTCGTAAGCAGAAAGCCAGCGATCGATGTTAGGAAACTTCTTGCGGATGTTATAGCCCTTGTAGTACCTTGGGGCTGTGGTGCGCATTCGTAGGCCGTAGGCCAGACCTCTGTATATTTAAAAAACATGTCAATAATGTGTTGAATGTGTTTGATATATAAATTGTGTGACTGGCATACCACCCCCATCCTCCCAAAAATACATGTTCTCCTCACCTGATGGCCTAAAGACGTCCGTATGGACCGGACACATCAACAATCATACAATGATCCTTACGCAAGACCATGGATATGATGGCGTTTCTGAAGCTCTACACAAGCCGCAAGCCTTCTCTGCACCTGCCGTGTCCAGGGCGCATGACACTGGCCACCGCTCGCTCCACATGCGAGACGTACTGCATGTCGACAATGGTGGGATGTGGGTAGGGCAAAAAGAAGGGCGATTCCTGAGTCAGTCGTGAAACCACAGTGGACGAACGGAGACACTACCTGTCTCCTGAAGGACGTGATGAATGAACTGATTCACTGAAAAAACCTGCGCTGCAGTTGTGGGGTGGAAGGCTCTTCTCCAATATTGAAGGACCAATTCGGCCCAACTCTGGAGATCTCTTCTTGCTTCTCCAAGAACGGGACCAAGAAAAGCAAAGGTCTTGAAGGCCCAAACCCAACAAACCCGAACCCGAACCACCGACCCGCTTCCAAGTCTCCGAGTTGGATCCCAGCTCTCGATCGACCTGGCGCGAATGCGCATCGACAAGCGCCGCGAAGTGAGCATGAAATACACCAGGGAGACACCCATCATGACCTTGTGGTCGGGCCTGGTGTGAAGGTCCAGTAGTGAAAGAAGAACATGTGGGCGCAAATTAAAGCGTGCCAAGACTCAAGTGTTTGCATCACAAATCATCTGGGCATCACAGTGAAACTCGGCGACTAGATTGACTTAGATATATCTGCAACATCTTCATGGTCTTGTGGGGTCTTGGTAAGACTTAAGCCAGCACCTGGAACTTCAAAGGGATGCCTTGTGCTCCTTATCACCTCGTTTAGGGACTGAAAACTACTCCTTTGGAACTGCTGGAAGAAGAACCTGAAAATGCAAATCCCACCAAATACACACTATATGGATCTACAGCCACACCAGAATCTTCCCCAACTGCAGGGTTTCCAAATTAGTAAAAACAATTCTCTTCAGGGGGACTCTGGCGAAAGCAAGGGACACCCTGGCACAACTAAATAAAAGATGTTAAAAAACAAAAAACAAATTTAAGTCTGTTTCCTGCATAAAGAGTTCTGATTCCAACAGTTTCTTCGACCTTTAAGCCCTATAGGGGCCCTACTCATCTAACCTATGCCAGTTTCCGGCCGTTCCACCATGCATCCGGACCATGTGGTCCAGAACCCGGAACAACCCGGGACCCACCAGTCGACCTCCTCCAGCGTCCGGGTAAAGTCGTCCTCACTGCCCCCAAGGAAGGGCATGTCCGGGCCTCACGGGATGTCGACCCGTCTCTCGGCTCCGGCGGCCCGAGGAACGCAGTGCGTCTTCCCAGAGAGCCCTGCTGTAGGCAATTTTCATGGAGATGGTTGGGAGAGGTTGGGATGCTTCTGTCTTGCAAAGGATGGCGTATTCCACGTCTTTCTTCCTGATTCTAGCATTCTAGCGTGCGGAAGTCCTGCCGGAATTTTTGGAAACGAGGCAAACCCCCATCATGTTCCAAGGTATGTCTCTCGCTTCCATTGGGCTTGTCTTGAAATGAGATACCCCCTCAACCTATGACCCATGGGTTGGCCTTTACCAAAGAGTCTCTGGGTCTCTCAAAGCTTGGAACACACCGACTGAAAGCTTCCAGTTTGGACATGTAGTCTGCCAGCACCCGAGTCTGCACCTTAGGGTCTAATATTTGTCTGGAGAAGACCTGTTACGCTGTTGCAGGCTGTTGGTGGATATATATATATATAATATTACATTGCAAAGTGGTCTCCTTCCAGTGACGCTTGGAATGAGGCACTCTTGCATGTCCCCTTGTGCTTGGAGTATATCTGCACATGGGTTCGGATGATTTTACGTGAAAATTTGCTCCGGGATTCATTAGTCGATGGGAAATGGCAACGTCTCCGGCAAGCAGTTGTCGACAGAGCCGTTTGGTGGCGCTCTGTTGTTCTTTGCTTAGCCGGTCACATGTGTGGTCTGGCCGTCACTGTCAAACCACATTCCTCAACCTATGGGTCCCAGGCCTCTCAGTTGGAAAAATTTTTGCTTGAATGGTATGGTCCTCAGTGCCAGAGCAACACGATTGAATATGAGGAGTTTGTATCTCAGGTTGGTAGAGCTGGTAGCCCCTCTTTGGTTCGGCACTTTCTTGACTCCCATGCCACGGACCCTAGCAGGGCGCAGGCTCTTTTGAGCATGATGCTCAACCCAAGGGTTGCTACAGAGGTCAACTTTGTTGATGAAGCATCTGGCCGCAGGGCCTCTGATAGCACTGTTGTACAACTCTTGACGCAAGAAATTCTTGAGCGGCCTAGCCAGGCTCATCCAGGCATTGATACTTTCACTGAGGTTGTGCATGAGGCCTTACAGGCTGAGCGTGATACTGCCAGGCAGGAAGCGGCCACTGAACCTCACATGTTTTTTGCGTTTGACGACGTCAAGCGTTGGGTGAGTGACATTTCGCAACATAAGGCTTCATTAAGATTTCCCAGAGCTGCTTTGGTCAATGAGAACCCCTTAGGGCTCGAACTCTGCTGGCTTTTACTCAATCTCTTTATGGCCCTGGGCGTCGTTCCATCGGCATGGATGCGTGAGGTGAGTTTCATCAGGAAACGGGGCCCCCAGGTTGTTACGGAGATGAAAAATCTTAGACCGATCAGCTATACTGACGAACTTCAAACTTTATTTGATTTGGCCTGGTTGCATTCTTGCCGCCACCTTCTTGAAACCTACATTGGCCAAGAACAAGCCGGCGGCCGATTTGATAGTACTTTGGTTTCTTTAGGTATTTTGATTGCGCTGCAGACTCGTCGGAATTGGTCTCTACCAACATTTTGTCTCAAAGCTGATCTTCTCCAAGGTTACGATCTGGCATGGAAGTCAGCAATGTTACTTCACACCCGATGGGCTGGCATTCGTGGTTCCTTGTGGTTGTGTCTTGACTCCGCTGTACAGCAGGATCATTTTCGCATCCGTTACGGGCCACTGGTTGGCCCTGCCATTCTTTTAATCACTGCTGGTCTTGGACAAGGTGGCCGTCGTGCTGTTCATCTTTTTGGTGCCTTGGCCAGAGGTATCCCGGACCAGCTGCGCCAGAGTGTCATTGGTGTCTCGCTTGGCACCTCTCCCATTTTGTTGGATCGACTACGGCTGCACAGCAGACCGTCCGGCGATGTTGAGGTTAATATCGTACCATACTTAGTTCAGGCATGTCGTGGAACTGCCCCACTGTCACATTCCTCTACCTTACTTCGCTCCACGAATTTGGAAACAGCCTTGGTTGCCTTGGACGTCCTAGCCACCCACTCCTTGCTAGTTTTTCAATTTGTTGATGACGTTTTTGTCTTTCAATCCACGCTGTGGGGTATGAATCGAGTATGTAAGGCCTTGGAACAGTTTTTGCAATTGTGGAAACACAGGTTTGCTGCTGGCCCAAGCAAGGTGGCCTTGATGTTGGTTCCGGCTAGTCTACCTAGCTCCACTAACCTTCCCAGTCTCGATGGGGCTGCTATTGGTTTGGTTTCATCTTTCAATGTGCTTGGGCCCACCTTTGACAGCAATCTTAGCTTCGCCCACTTGCTTGAAGTCACGTGCGCTCGTTTTATACAGGAAACCTCCCAGCTCTGTGTCTCCCTACGTGATCTAGGCATTGGGCTCCCTCACCACACTCAGCAGGTGGCCATAAGGGTTGAAAGCTCAGTTTTACATGGCACTGAACCCCTGGCCAGTGCTGCAGTAGGGTGGCTGCAGGTGTCTAAACGTCTTGATGCAGCGCACTATAGGGCCTTGAAAGCCATACTGGGTATTGAGGGCATTTCCCTTGGCTCAGGGGGCTATGCCCGGGTCTTGTGTGCTTTAGGTATTGACCTACGTCTTGCTACCAAGGTGGCTTTGCGGATCTTGTCCGCCAGGGCTAGGTTACTTATGGTGCCCAGTCAAAGTGCCATTCCCGGCATCCTGGAAGGAGCACGGCGAGTGCCCGGAGCGACGTGGTTAGATGATTCCTTGGCATTGGAGCACAGATTTGGGATCCCTGAGGATTTCATTGAGTTTGCTCAGCATGTGGCTCCAACGATCTCTATTAAATCTAAGGTGCGCCTTTGGATACGGTCGGCTGTACTTCCCAAACTCCTGCATTTTGATCGCGACTGGCTTGCATCGCAGGAGCAAAATTTATTTCCTTGGCTGCATGATGCTTCTTTGGAGAAGAAAGTCTTGGCGATACTTGCATCGGCACACTGGAGTAAACGTGAGTGGCTCTATACTCGAGCTTGGTACCTCTCCCGCCTTTCTGGGCAAGTTCCCTTTGGTGTGTTTGGCCACCACAGCTTTGGCGTGGATCTCGGCTGCCCTCACTGTAATCACCCACTTACTTTGGCCCATCTGCTCCATCGGTGCACGGCCGTGGTCTCCCATGCTTTGCGCTGGGAGTGGTGGCTTGAACCGGTGCTTGAGTTGGAGCCTCTGCATCAGAAGATCCTCCACGTTGGTCGTTGTACTGCTCAGGTTCATGCGGCTTTGAAAAAATTGCGACCTCAGGTGCATTACGACGTGGCGTGGGTTTCATCTCTTTAGATGTTTTTTTTTTAGGTGAAAGCAGCATGTTTGCAGCGTTTTTTGCGCCCACATGTGCTCTGGTTGAGACCCCTTTTTTTTTCCCTTTCACATTCATCTCCACCACTCCGGCCATGTTTGGCGCAAGTGGGGAGATTGCTGCGGGGCACCGTCTGACGTGTGCCACCCCAGCCGCCCGCCATAGGGCGTCCACCTAACAGAGCCTAACAGAGCCTACATTTTATATATTATATATATATACTATATATAAACAAAATTATGTAATATGCAAACCTGCAATAAGTTTATCAATGTTTCTCCTGAGAGTACTAGACTATATAGACCCTTTCACTGGTTCTCCACTCAGATAGCTTTGGATGTCATGAAAGTGACTTCAGTTTGCTTGATAAAAACTCTCTGCCTCCACCCACTCTCTCTGCACCCACCATGCCTCGCCATGAAAGTCTTGAAAAAGGCGGCATCCACCGGACTGCAGAACCCCACCCCTTCCCAGGTCCAAGCGACGGAAGAGGTATTGGCACCAAGCGCCAAACAGCTCTCGCTCCAGCTGCAGCAGCCGGGAGGCCCTCTCCCGCAGGGGCCCTGACATGGGGAACCTCGACAAGTCAAGCGACAGAGTGACGGATGGGATGTTTATTCGAAGGCTCGTCTTGGGCTCTTTGGCAAAGATACCTGGATCTTCGCAACAAAAAAGCAATCTTTGGGAAAAGAAGCTGCATAATATACTTGAGAAGGCAATTATGTGTGCCGTTTCGAAAAACCAGGTAAGCATAATTAGTATAGATATATGGGAACATAGCCCCACCTGTACAGGAACCATCAGGAACCCCATCAAACCATCAAACCTTCCGGGGGACAAAACAGTTTTTTTGTTTTTAACGTTCACGCCGCTGCACTCTTACGGTCGCATCCACAGCACAAGGCCATAGGACTTCACGCCCAGCTGTACCCCCTCACCTTTTCAAGTCAAGCGTAGCCAAGCACTGTCCGATGCGTCTGGAGCTCAGCCAAGAGGTCCTCTGGTATGAGGTGCAACGCTCTTCTGGCTGCAGCCATGTCCTCCTCGTCATTCGTGTGGTTGAAGCCACGGTTGAGTGCTGGGTCTTCAGAAAACCCTTCCAAACCTCTGTTCTGGTCTTCCACAGCAGCTGCATCTAGAACCTGCTGTTTCTGCTTCTCTGTGATCTCGTTCCCGAAGAGAAACACTAAGATTTCTCTCATGGTGTCATCGAAATCCTTGGAATTGTTGGTAAATTTCTCAAAACGTACCGGGAGCACATCGGGCTTGGCGACCTCATAGGCACTGGTCATCTTGCGCACCACTGGCAGCATATATGGCACCATAGCAGGAACTCCCTCCTCCGGTCCCATCTCCATGATCTTCACTGGGGCCAGGCCCAGCCCAGCCCCGGCCCCACGGTGGTGATAGCAAAAGGATGAAACCACCATCTCTAAAGGATCACGAATAATGATCACACCACTGGCAGCATATATGGCACCATAGGTTTTCAGATATTATTATTATTATGTACGTCTTCACGTCTGTGAGTGACGTATAACCACAGGAGCCGAAGCACCACGGGCGGTCCGGGGCGTGACTAGTGTTGAGGGACCTCCTGAGACCTCCTAAGTTCTGACATGAATAGCACCAGGTCCTTGGACGCCTAGGAGTCCTAGGAGATTCCTATGACTTATGAGTCTTCTTCTGTCTTCTTCATTCAATCATAGGACCTCCATGGACCTCCTGAAGCACCAGTGAACAAACAAAGGGACATTTATCTTGTATAAACAACAATCTGACTATCTCTGATTGATGCTTCGAGTCGAGCAACAACCTGAGAACTCACAACATGTCAGCATCATCTGTGGACAAGAAGCATTGGCTTGTCCGGATTTGGGAAAGCTCTTTCCTGAGCGCACAAGGCACAACAAAGGAGCTATTGGCAACCTCACAATTTACAACGGGTGGCTCAGTCAATGAACTGGTACAAAAACACAATAATTAGTTCGAACAGCAGATTTAAAACAATATTTCTATGTCAATGGGCCCATGCTATGCACCTGTTCAGTTCATCAATGAGGTGTATCCAAACGCACCAATCATCTGATCCTCCAGGCACGATGCTTGCCCCACAACAACAACAACAACAACAACCACAACAACAACAACAGCAACAACAGCAACAACAGCAACAGCAACAGCAACAACAACAACAACCCACCACCACCGCCACCGCCACCACCACCACCATCACCACAAACCACGACGACAACAACTACAACAACTGCGAAATCGAATCGCCGGACATGTCCAGTCCACATCAATGGTCTTTTGCGAGGTTGACAACCTTTTGGTGCAGTCTACTCAATGCTTCTTTTCCTGACTTGCAGATTTATTGTGAATTGTGAGTTCCTTTGAATTCCTCCATGTTCATACTCAGTTCATTGGATACCAGTGTATGTAGATGACAGAAAGTCATGACCATCCCACAACGTACTATATACAGTATAGAAATGCAATCTGAGCATCAATTGTGAACCTCAGCATCTGAGAGAGCAAGCGGCTAAGGACATTCAATTCATCAAAGTGTGTTCCCAATCACA
The DNA here is from genome assembly GCA_963970005.1 of Durusdinium trenchii. NCBI lineage: Eukaryota > Dinophyceae > Suessiales > Symbiodiniaceae > Durusdinium > Durusdinium trenchii. The sequence continues at coordinate 1,784,775 of CAXAMN010022250.1, read as the reverse complement.
ATGACGGTCTGTCAAAAGTGTTTTGCCTAAAGCCGTTGCTAAATCGAAATTCCATGCATGCCGCTTTATTTGCCAAAATAAACATCTATATACGTATGAATCTTGTGAAAACCATTGGAACAACATACTTCTGTCCAACCATGAGAAGAGCCCCGCAAAATTGCTAACGACCGTTCATCTCACTCCTTCAAAGAGTTACCGTTACTACTAGGGTGGCTGCTGGAACTTTCTCCACAGGCGCCAACATAGCCACACACTGAAAGTAAGGACATTCAATTTGGGCCGCAAAAGGATGCAAAAAGGGGAGCAACTCACAGAGGTCATCTGCGTGCACATTTTGCTAGCGGATTGCTAGTGGCAACGCTAGCGACAATCACACCGCACAAAACCAAAAAAACAGTAGAAACAAATCTGGATATTATACAGTAATACCGATACCTATTACCATGATCATGGAGGCTTTTTGATGCTGCTCATGAAATGCATTCAAACCTAGCGCCTTTCTAGCGGATTTGCTAGCACTGCCGTGCAGAATTACTGACTTTAGCTGTGTGCCGCCTCTGAAACAAAAGCAACAAAAATGTCCCGCTGTGATTTGTCAACTAGCTCCACTAAATAAAGTGGCTGCACACTAATTGTGGCAACTGGTCAAATGCATGGTGTTTGTGGTTAAACCAATGTGAACACCTTCATTGTACAGGGTGCTAGAAGCCGCAGTCCATGGAACCCGCAAACAGTATGACATCTATCATAGGTGTTTCAGTTTCTGGCGGTTTCGAGGAGACAAGCACCTTTTTGAATGGTTTTGGTCTGGCCAAACGCGCTTCCATTGCATCCCGTCCCGAGGGCCATGTCGCTTTGGCTGTGGTTGTGCACTCCAAGAATGCTCAACCAACTCGGTGGATTGACCACACCCGCTACACATTGACCCCAGGAAACTCCGAACGCTCCAGTCTGGACCAGAACCCCCCCCGGAGTTGGGGTCCCAAAATGGCCCAAAGAAGGGCCGATCCCCGCGTATGGACCTTTCTGGAGCCTCTGGGAGCTGGAGCCATGGGAGCTGAACCCCACAGACTTGATTGAAAGATCTTTCCCGTTTGGGCTCCAGTCGTACCTTCCGAGAAGGTGGGACTGGGGTGGGTGTCAGTAAGGGAGGAGGTACGACTGGAGCCCTAGGGTTTGATATTTGTCTCTGTACCGGTGTCCATGAAAGCTTGGTGAGCAGTCTTGCTTGGTCTCTCTCGTTCTTTTTGCCAAAGGCGCATGATATCCAGACTTTCAGTCATGACCTTGCCATCCAACTCCATGGCGGGGAGAAGCCCTCGTGGCACCAATTGCAGGAACTCTTTGGGCTTGTCACCTGAAGTGAGGGACCATCCCGGATAGGTGGAGTCCTTGCGGTGGTCATCAATCACGATCCCTCCAACTCATATTACATCATAATGTGGACGTCCCTACCATCCACAAGCCTTGTCGAAATGCCGCACTTTCGGGATGAACTCCTTCAAAAGCAAAGTGACTGGACTTTTGGACAAGGCCCAGGCTCATATGCCAGGTCGGACACAAACGAACAAAGTGAACCCACAAGTCTTCACCACAACGGAATATCTCTGGGGTAAGTAACTGTTTCCCGCTAATCGAGGGTATCACAAATGAAACATCTACACACACAAACGGCAACTGCTTCCTGTAAAATGTTTGAGGAACACAATTTGCGGCCTGCTCAACATAGGTTTCGCTCTCATTCTAACACACACCCTTAGTAATCCCTTAGTCGTTTGTCATCGTCATAGCCATGTAGGTCGCCAAGTGCAACGACTCCAGGCTGGCAAGGTGCCATAGGACCGCATCGGCACCTTTTCTATCTCATAGTCAACTTTCTTCTCTTCAAGAAGCAGCCACACTTTCCTTAACAAACCGCGACTAGCTGACAAGCAAACCATACAGGATACAGCAGGGACCAGTAACTAGTGTTTCAACAAGTTCCTCGCCTTACAACATTGGGCTTGCAGGAGAATAAATCATTAGAAAATAGATGCTTTGGACCTTATGCTAAATGATAGGCAGGAGCACAGGAATTCCAACTCAAAGCATTTCAAAGCACTGGATTGAGAAACATTGCAGTGGACTTGTGCAGGAGCAGGAGAAAAGTAACAACCGTCCCAAACACATTACTGCAACTCCAAACTTTTGGATGCGTTAGCAGTGCTAGCAGCTTTCCGTTGTCCGGACACGAAACGGGCCAAGCCACACTGTTCTTTGATGACAAGATCCATATCAATATCTGGGAATCCCAACGATCTCTCAATTTCAATGCTGAGGAACAACCGTGGCATGCATTGACAGTCACTTACAATCACCTCTCTGCCGAGGGACTGACAGTATGGGCACCAGGCCGCTTGATCTCGAAAGATTTTCACCCGTGGCTTTTGACCTGGCGCACCGGCCGGTCAGACCTTGTGGCGACGGCGTCGCCACGTGGCCATGGGCCAAAATGGGTGGGAAGGACTGGTGGGAAGCGGTTCTGACGAAGGTTCCGAAGGAGGTCGACTGCGAGACGGATTCATGTACAACATGGTATACCCAGACACTCCATGGGACTGCCATATATGCCTACATTGACCTCAAACCACCCCAATGTAGGCATATATATGGCATAGTATATGGCATACATGGAGTGTCTGAGATATATAACATTATATAAAATATATGGTTCACTCCAGTTCCTACTGCTGCCTCAGTGCAGTCTGTGCAGGACACTCTCAGTCTACCACTGGTTCATGGAGGAAAACACCTATAGACATAATCGCCTTTCAGGATTCCATCTCCAGGGTCTGATTATGTGAGTTTCTGGGAGGATGCAGCATTTTGCTGTATTCAATTCTGCACTCAAACGGCCGCACCGTGAAACACACCGCCGTGAAGAAATTGGTCGCTTCATGGGCCGTCCAGAAATTGCTCGCCCCATTTGCATCAGTTTCCCGAAAATGGTTTGCCTCGTTCCTTTGCTCCTTGGTTTGGCGGAGAAAACACCGGACTTCTTCCACATCTCCGCGTGAAACAGCGAGACGCGGCCCGCTGTGACAGGAGGAACAACCCCCGTGACCGAGCCGCAAAGAACGACCTTTATACCAAGGCTGCGAACGCAAAAGAAGGGAAGAAGGATCTTCGACCTTTTGTTCCCGGCATCAATGGGGCATATTTGTCGAAGACAGGTCTGAGCGTTTTGATTGATCTTTCCCAGGCTAAGTGAAGCAAAGCAACGCTCAGTGCCAAAGTAGCGCACCTGGCCACAGCGACAATCTCTAGACTCAATGCGACCGTAAAGCTCCAATTTCGTCTCTACAGCTATGAAAGTAGCTTTGAAAGTAGCTTTGAATCCTCAGAAGGTGGTTAGACCGTTAGGCCCCCTGGCACCCTTGCAGCCCTTTAAGGCTCAATCCATTCAGGTCTGCTCCAGTCGCCTCATGTCTCCTCTCGACCCGAGACCGACCCGGTCCTTGGCATCGGTATGCGGGACGATGCCCTCGGCACGATCCGCCCAGTGCTGGAGCACCTCCTGGCCTCGGACGGGAGGTCGGAGGCGACCGTTGGCAAGCCGATCCGGAAGAGCAACCTGGCGGCCATATCGATATCAACCGTTGCATTCTATACATAACACTTCTTAAATGCAAGTCTAATACAAAGTCAAAGTATGTCAAAGTCAAATATCATTCGTCTGCAAAAAATGATCTTGGCGTTGCAATTAGAGCCGGGAATGAGATCTGTGGGGTTGCTGAATACACCTCTGTCATCTGGGATCTCTTCGTGTCTCATGTCCCACGCCCACTCGGCCCCCTCCGACCTGCATCGGTCCCCCGCGCTTCTGTGGCCAATCCTGGAGCTGGAAACACTCCAAAAAACGCATGGAGAACACCACCCTTTTGCATATTGATTGTATGTTGTAAACTATTCCTCGGAAACATGTATTGTGGACGAAAGGTGGCATAAGAGATTTGTGTTTGAACGGATTAATCATAGGACACTATAGGTCTCTCTGAGTTGATTGGATTCCGTTTCTGTGGATCTTGGCAAAATCTCTCCACTCAACCCACCTGGAGATTATGAACATGCTCAACCAAAGCCCCCAATGTATCACAATGTACTATAATTACAATAATGAAATGTGTTGGAAGTACTGCAACGTGCGGTTTCCAATGCCCGAGGTTTCTTTTGCCTGAAGAGAATAGTCAACAGCTTCCTAATACGGGTCTGTAAATATGTCAGGATCCCTCTCAGCAATTTTTTTGCATCCTGGCTCTAACTACACGAATCTCTACAATCCTGCTCTTTGCATGATTGTCAGTTACTTGCTATCTGCCGGATATCTGCTCTGAAAGGTTCGCGAAGGAGCAGTATGCATCATCTACACCCCACAAAACGTTGCCTTATGTACTTGTGCATTGTTATTTGTTGTTATGTTCTCCGCATGTTTGTGCTTGCTTGTCGTGCTAACTGACGTTCCTTTTGTTATTCTGTCTTCAAAGGTTGTCCTCACTCAATTCCGCTAGCTTGTGTGGCTCGTGTGTGCGTGTGTGTGACGGGCACCAGTACGCTGATGTTCACCCTCTAGCACCATGCAGCATGGAGATGCCATCTGCTGTTCCTTGAAGCATACCACCCTGAATGGAATTTGGCTACTCATGACCCCTAACATGTTCTAGTGGCAAGATGCAGCTTGATTTGGGCAAGATGAGCTAGCAGCTAGATTTGTTCAATGGTAACTTTTTCAGATAATGGCAGTCATTGTCAGTCGTATTTTGTTGGGCTCAACGCCTCAAGACATGCGCTGCAGCCACTGTTGGTCAACAATACCAGTGTGGACAAATGATTGTGGGACATTGAGTTGGTTCACCACCCTTTCCAAGCAGACACATATGTTGTCTTTTTCGGCGACGTTGGCGGTCAAGAACAAGAAGAATGAAAAACACATATCTCTAGTGACTAATTATAGTTGTTGCCTGGTCGCACTGTGCAGTCGGCGAGATCTCCCGGTGTTTGGGCACACTAATTATTCTGGTTCAACATTTGATGAAATCAACATCTGAGTATCATGCAGATTGCAAATCGGAATTTGGATGGCTTTGGTTGACACGCTGAACGGCCTTTGCTCGCAGTCAGAGAAGGAAACACTGCAAAGCCATGTTAGTGAACAGCGTGCAACACCAGCAGATGTGGCCTGCAGTATTCATGTGTTGCCGAGTGAAGAACTGGTTCGATCAAGCGAAGATGAGTCGGTGTGCCTTGCAACTAGTGAGTCAGTTTGGCCAGCTTTGCAAGGTTGAACGGTGTGTTCCGCAGACAGGCGCCCAAAACCGGCGGCCTTGATCCAATTTCAATGTTGTAAATGGACAATTCCAAATGTTGGTCCGGACGCTCCATCGGCCTGCTTCCTACCTGGTTCTTGATTGTGTGGGGAGAGGCTCTCCCGATGTTGGCAATGTTGAGGGAGTGCAGTGAGCACTGTTCAGGTGAAGTCTGAATAGGCTGGGATGCACATGATTGCTGTGACTAAATGTGTTCATCCCTCCGAAATAGTATCTAAATGTTGGGCACACTGTAAATGAATTCCTGAACAAACTGTTTTTATGTTAGGCTGCTATATACATGAATAACCCAAAGGGTCAAAGGGTGCTCAAAACATCTCAAACAGCCTGCCACGTCCGGTTCCTCGCCGCTTCCCGCTCAAAAGTTCCGCCGTGAACTCGCCCGTCCTTCCCAACTGGGCGCCGCCTTCATGCAGGTGATGCCTGTGATGCAGAACTGGCGCCTTCATGTGGTATCTTGCAATACATTATTGTAGATTCATAGACTTGCTGCCAACGTGGTAGAACTTTCATGCCATAGCATTGCTTCAACATGTTTCTCCTCTAAAGGCAACCACCTGGTAAAAAAGAACAGAACAAATCGTCGTCCAAACACCTCCTTGACATGCCCTTAAGTTGGTTGGAGGATGTCCTAACGTTCTCCGTACCGTCTTTGACTCCCAGGCTCTTTGAGGATGCTTGGCCAATGGGCTTTTGCGGATGAGGGCCAAGCTTGCTTGCCTGAAGACTAATATCCTCCCTGCAAACTAACCACCGGTTTCTAGAGGAAAACCACCTGGCTTCTGCCCAAACCCACATGGGTCGTGGAAGTGAGGTCCTTCTTTCTTTCTTCGCCTGCATAGCCCATGGCCCCCTTGGGCCGAGGCTTGCGGGAGCTGGCGGCGGCTCCCACCTGAAGAAGTCAGTGAGAAGAAGTCCGGGGTCCAAGATGAGAGGCCCTCCAACTTCTGAAAATGAAGCACTCCGGGCATGTTGTGCATGACACGGGTAAAACACCAAGGTCTTGGATTATTTTTCAGTAATACAGATCAATCCACAAAATATAACGCCACAAACACGCCAAAGAAGTGGCATTGTACAAAGACGATTTCTTCCTTTCCAGCTGGGCCTCTTCAGGCTCAACTACGGTGCTCCCCCTAAGCTTGCGGCTAGAGCAGTACCCACCAGGGCAGCGTGTCGCTGCCCAAGGTTCCTGAAGTGGCCAGTCAGGGCGGTCCCTACATGTGGTTTCTTACCATGACAGGAAGGAGATCATCTAGCGATTCACGAGCATGTTGTACAATATCATACAATATCCAATATCCATGTACAATATTGTACAATTCATTATATTTCCAGGAGAATAGGCATTGGAATATCCATGATGTTTCTTTATTGTCAGGCGTTACAATTGGGCTCAATTGTCTGGGGCGGCATCACAAAAACGAACAAACAAAACGCAGTTTGCACAATTTATGAGTCTGTACAGAGCACTTACTGTTGTTCCGGTCTTTTGAAGCAAACAAAATCAAAAGAAAACAAACTGTGTGCAGCAGTAGGCATACTGAATACGTCACCCCATCGGCATGAGCAAACCCAACATATTGCATAAGAGCTTGTCAAAAAGAAAAACATCCAGCCATGTATGACTTTAAGTATATGAGCAAAGTACCTAAAGTATCCAAAAGTTCAAGTTAAAAGTACAGACCAACCCAAAGTACACCGAGTCTTCTCCGCGGTTGCAATCGAGCCTGGGCGCTTGCGCGTGACGCGCGTGCCCCAGTGGAAGTCGTTCCTGAGGGGTGCTGAGGCGGGCTCGGATATGAGCTCAGCCATTAGCTCAGCTATGGTTCCAGTGAAGGCGATTTGAAGGTCATGATGTAAACCTTCATACGTTCAACATCATGGAGAGGTTCAACCCCCGTCCATCCTAACCCCTTTTTTGCGGGGACATGCCAATTGACCAGGAGTTACTGCTAGTAATGGAGACCCAAATCATGAGGTCACCTGGGAAGAACCTGTCTTGTTCAATCACAAGGGAGCAAGAAACGAAAAGACATGCTCGTTGAGCACTGGCTTCCCCTGAAAGACTATTGTTGTCCTGGGCTAGTGATGAAACATATTGAACAATAACGTTGGTACACACACAGGATCCAATTCGAGGATTTTAAAGGGAAGGTGAAGAAACCGTTGCACGAAAAAGGTATATAACAAGTACGGGCAAATCCAGTACGGGCAAATCAAAAGGCTTAAACAAGAAAGTAAAAGGCAATCAAAAAGGCAATCAGAAGTCCAACACAATAAAATAGAAAGGCACAGGAAAAAAGGCACAGTCCACTTTGTATTTGGGAGTTGTCTTTTATAGTGCTATGTTTGTTTATATTGTTCTTTGCTCTTGGGATTGGCATTGTCTTTTACTAAATCAAATTTGACCTCCACTTCACCACCGCTTTGATGCTAAAAACACAAGATACAAACCAGGGGTCCTTCATGTGTCATGATTTGTGTGCGTTTCTTCGAAGTGTGCTACTAACTGGGTTCAAATCAGTTCCCTGTTGGGTTCGATGGTGACAAAAACGATGGACAAACGCTGCCAACAGCTCCGGACCGTCGAGTCGTTCACCGTCGAGTGTCCACTGGGAAGGTTGGCCAAGAAGTGCTCACGAGGCGCGGAGCAGCCAGCATGGCAGCAGCTTTGAGCCAGCACAACGAGTCATGTCACAAGTGTCAAGAAAGTGGCTTCATCCTGGATACTGCTCCCTCTCCACTACCCTCACCAAGAAAAGATCTTGAAATGCTGAGTATTCTGGATACATTTTGCTGAACAATGGGCAACATCATGCAACATCTATGCTTATAAGGACCTCTTGGGTATGGTCGTGGGAATATAATTCAACCAGGCAAGGTCCACATCAATCCAGCATCAATTTGGTCCAATCGTCCTTCATGGAATCACATGGTGGCCACCTTTATCCTCATCTCCACTGACCAAGCACCTCCTCCCAAACCTTTTTGGGGCTCCGGCTTGGCTTCTGCATCCTCAGTGGACATCTCAACCGGTGAGTCCAGAGCTTTTTAAAGCTCACCTATCCAACCCATGTATAGGTCCAAGTGGCAAAAGGTCTTCTGGGGCTTATGCATGCCCAACACAGAAAGCAAGGTATGGAATCTAGCTAGGACCTGGATTCTGGGCTGCCACTGGGCTCCGTACAGTGCCACCGCCTTGTGCCTTAGGAGAAGATCGGATCTAAATACGGCTTGAACATTCATATCCAGCTGGTCCAAATGATCAGTTTGGAAAAAAACAAGGGAGTAATACATACAAACTAAGGACTAAAAAATAACACAAAATGGATGCAAATTAGGACTGATACTGTCTGGCGGGTCGACAAGTGCGCAACAAATCCCTTGCCCCCTTTGCTGAATGACATGCCTATGGTACAGACCATGTCTGCGAGACTTTGCCGAGTTGCGGGTCGATTGGAGCCTGGCAGCATTGAAGGAGGGCGTCTTGCGGAAGCTTCCACGGGACTGGAATATGTGCCTACATTGACCCACGAAACCACCCCAATGTAGGCAAGTATGACATACATGGAGTGTCTGGGAATAGACATGAAGATGAAACTATATATATTAATTTCCAGGGTGAAGCGTGGTGAAAAGCGGACTTCACACGCTGTGTTGGCCTCAGGGACCCAGTTGTTGACCAGGTGTCGCATGGTGTCACTCGACTCTTCAAGTGGACTGCCCTGAGTCGTGCTGGGTGATACAAACATGAGCAGTTCCTGGAGCACCTTCAAATCCAACATGGGAGTTCCTTCCGAAACAATAGGAACATCACTAGGAACATACTGTAGCCCTTTCTTTAAAGGCTCCACGTGAGTGTGTTTTCCAGCAGGGTAGGTGGTCACACGAGGGTGGTCCACCCCTTCTGCACTTTGCGTCCGGGTGTTGGACGGTTCTGTCCGGGTCCTCTCTGGGTATTCCCCACCACGGTGTCCAGTCCCATAGCTTCTGGTGCGGCGAAAAGACATGAGTTCACCCAGCGGTTGGAGGGATCCACTCCATTGATTCTCATTCTGTTTTCTCTACCAAGCATGTCGCGGCTGCGTCGCAAAGGATTCACCTACCTCCTTCCCCATATGTCTGTTCATCCCCAAAGTACTGCCACCTGCAAACTTTTGAACCATCCCAACAGGTTTCCCTCAACCCAACCCACCGGTTTTGGCTTTCACCAGGCCCAAAACGCCTGCGTCGCCGGCCTCGGAGAAGACTGGGTGCTCAGAACATGACTGACAGAAGAGTACTTCTTGTCAGAATAGCTCTCCGGCAAAGCACTTACAAAACCAAAGACCCCACCTCTAATCCCACAAGCAAGGTCTAATCCCAAGACAGCACTAGCCTTTCAGTGATGTTTTGGCACAAAACCAAAGACATGGCCGCTGCGGAGGCTTAGCACTCACGCTGACTCACTACCAGGCCTGTGACTACCTGTGAAAACATATGAAACCATATGAAAACCATGGACCTTGGAGTGGGGAGTGACTGGGCGTTCACTGGAACCTCGTTACTGATGGTCCTGCAAATGGAGCCGGGGAGGGACACGCGGTACTATGCGAAGAGGCCACCATGTGGACGCCAAGATGACTCTGAAGTCATGGTGAAGCACTTAGTAAAAAGTAAAAAATCCACCCCACACCATATTTGACGTTACCACCAGCACCACCAACAGGATCATCATCATCATCATCATCATCATCATCATCATCCTCATCCTCCTCATCCTCATCCTCATCCTCATCGTCATCCTCCTCCTCCTCCTCATCATCATCATCATCATCGTCATTATCACATCTTGTGAATCTTGTGACCCATCCTAGTTCATAGTCAATGATCAGCTAGCTGGGTTAGCTTCCAATTTTCAACACCTGGGCAACTGATGGAACTGAAAGGTGACCTTGTGACTTGTGCAGTCCACATGTTTGGGTTTCCAACAAATCATACCGCTTACAAAAAAAAGCAACATGAACACACCATATTGCCCCAATCTATGAGCCCACGATCAACAGTTCCGTCAAAATCGCCACAAGGATCTCTGGATGACTCAGACTCAATGAGCCCAACAGCCAGGCGAGCTGAGCTCCCCCACTCCAGGGCTCATGGTGCATCATGCAGCATTTGCTCCGTGTGCCGTGGCGTTGAAGCGCCAATTTCCGTTTGTTGGGCGAGCAGATTGACCACAATGGATGACAGTAGTCCAATGGGTTGGAATGGTTTGGTAGTCATATCTGTAGTGGTTGGTTTTGTCTGCAAATGCCAAGTTGCCTTCAGCTTTGTGTTCATGTGTTCAACCTCGAAGTCTTCATGTTGCTCAAAGCCATCGTTCTTGCTGGGATCAAGAGGAGCTCGGCATTTGTCACTGCCAAGTGACAGTGAATTGCTCCAAAATGCTAGCTCCATATATATATATATGTGCATATGTATTATATGTATATATATAACTACAAAGTTAATATCTATATATATATATACACACCAGCACCACCCAAAGGGTTGTTATTAGATGGAAAATAGATCTTCAGGGGGGTCTATAAACAACCCTTTGGGTGGTGCTGGTAATATGGTATATTATGATATACTACGGTGTGCATATCGCGTGATATATATAGTAACTCTTCATGGTCTTTAAACCCATATGGTGTTTTGCAAGCAAAAACAACTGAGAGACCCAAGCAACTCCGCCGGCAGGGGAAATGGTAGCTTTGAGAACTAGCTAAACACATGCCAATCGGTTCGATGACCAACTTATCATGTTGGGACATGGATAACATCGCACAAAAAGCAAACATGAATAAACATCGTTGCTGGACATGACACATTTCTCCGAGCTCTTGAGAAGCTGATCATGTGCTCCCAAACTGCTACCGTGGCTTGCTCTGTACAGTCTGCAGCAGCCACCTGAATCTCTCGGGGCCTGTGTCAGGAACTGATCACCGACACTGTAAATCCGCAAGTTCTGAATTTGGTAGACCGCCAAGTAAAACACCCACCCGAAACAACGTCTTGTGCATAAGCCAAACAGCTTCCAGAGTCCCTATTTCAGCCTAGTCCTCTATTGCTAAGTGCCCCGAAAATAGTGAAACGATGAAGCAATGCCGCAAGGGCCTCTGTGATCCCGGCGCCCGGAGTTGCAAGACAACCGTTCACCGCAAAAGACAAGCCAAGCTGCTTCAATGAGGTCGGTTTGATATACACTTATGGGGTCTTACCTCTGTTCATCATGATCATTAACCAACCCAAGGGGGCGATGACTGCGCAGCTGCGCGTTATGCGTAGCGCAGGTCTCCCTCTAGGGTGGCGCGCTGGGCAAAGCCTCTCCCACCGGTGCCGCGGCGGCCGAGGGCGCGGCGTAGCCGCCGGCGGGCTCGGCGGCCTTGGAATTCGTTCTACCAGGCTGGCTGGTCGTGACCAAATTGGTTGGGCTGGTTATGACATGTTATGACGTTGGATGGTGGGATGATGTTGGATGGTTTTTTCTTAGGTTAAAATTCCTTCGCTTCTTTTGCGTACGAAAAGGCTCGCTGCACGGGTGTTCGATCCATGAAGTTCCACTTCGACCGGTGCAGTTGACGGCCATGTGTCGACTGTGTTCCGGTTTCGTGCATGGAAAACTGAGAGATTGGGAACCTCAAGAGGGATTGAAACCTCGCAACAAGAATATCCTGGGACATGTTAGGATCCCTTCGTATTTCCGGGTGCTCAGGTGGTACATGGTGGTACATGATCATTTCTCAAGCATATCCATTGGTGCTCTCAGGGGATGGGTATCACAAGAGAAATTGTTCTTCCTCGAAATCAAACAAGCGGGCTGTCCTTTGGCATAGCAGGTGCTATAGCAACTCCGACACGATGAGCCCGCTGGCTGCCCCGACAGGTTTCTCCGTGGAACCCATCGCTCCAGCCAAGGTCATGGCAGCTGCTTCCTGACTCATAAACAATTTGTGGTAATGCCTCACCAGGAAAATGAAGCGGCTGTGAACGAGATTCTGGCGCTTTTCACTTTACATAAGTTGATTAGTTATTTGATTGGTGTTTGGCTGGTTCATGTCAGCAGGCTTAAAGCTGCCTCAAGGAGACCTTTGGCACTGCAGTTGCAATTATAATAATGCCATCATCTATGGATTCTATGGGTCTCACTTGGAAAACCCGGAGGCATGTGTCCAAAGGCCTGGGTCTGCTAAGTCGGCCACTTGTTGCTTTGCAGTCTTGATACCCCATGAGAAGGATGGAAGTGAGAGGATATATTCTGTTCAGTGCATTCCGTGAGTTGTTCCTTTTTTTGGCGTTTTTGTTCTCGTCACACGATGAGTCCGCACGCAGCTACACGCAGGGTCACACGCAGGTCCAGGTCCCTGGATCGGATCCACATGAGTGAAAGAGGTATGACATGCTACATCCGATACGAGCCCTCCAAACCGTATTGCCCATGGTTGGAAGCTGCTTCATCTGCTGAAAACAAACCGCTATGGACAAAGCGACCATCAGAGCTTGATAGATTGTTTACAATACACGCTCAGCTGAGCATGTACATGTCGGAAACATGTGCCTTGACCCTTTTCACCTGTCGGGATGTATATCTTTGACATTGAGTAGACTTATATATATAATACAATGTAATATATATATATAATTATATATCTATGGGCATAGGCCCATAGGCCATATTAATAATTATGCACTTGGCCACTTCCCGAGCTCTGTCAACCAACCATCCCTATCAACGAATCAACAGCTATCCCATGGCAAACCTCTCAAACCGCTCCATTCCGCCCCCGTACCCGAATGGCGCTCGCTCAGTCACGCGCCTCTTCCAGCTTGGCGAATTCCTAGCCGCGCCATGATGGCGAGATGCGGCGATCATCGCCGCGCTGTGAAAACGCAGCGATAGTCCGATAGTCGTTTTCCCGTCCACCGTGGAGAACTCCTGTTTGTTTTCTCTCTTGTTTCTCATTCACCGTCCGGTAACGGTCACCCACACATCAACCATTACCCAAGAACAAATTGAACCAACCAACCAACCAACCGACCGACCGACCGACCAACCAACCAACCAACCAAGCAAGCAAGCAAGCAAGCAAGCAACCAACCATCAACTAGCTGATCGATCAACTATATAACTGACCAACATCAACTTACCTCCAAATGTGGCTTAAAAACTATCTCCCCACCCCTGCGCTAACAACCTTGACAAATGTTGTCACATGTTGTCAAAGATGGACAACAGGATCCTGGAAGTTCGGGGCATGATGACCTGGATGATTAGGAAGGTGGGATGACCCGGAAAAACAACAGCCTGATTTCCTTATTCATGATGGATTTGCTACTGCAAAGATGCATCTTGGAGTGGAAGCAACACACTTCGGACACCTTCTACCATCTTCTGTAGTTTCTACAATATCAGTATAAAACACCGGGGGCTCCCATCCATAGTCCCTTCGATCGTTCTGCAGCCCAGGGCTCTGCCGCCAACTCGTCATCCGCAGCACCATCCACCATAGTCCCTTGTGCCAAGGCTTCATTCATGGCCTTCATCCTCGGCAAATGGGTGACCGTGGTGCGCTGTTTGGTTCGTCAAAGCGTCAACTGCAACCCCAAGAGCCGAGGCCATGACTCATCCTGCAAATCGGCCATGTCATCCATGAGTTTGTCCACAGCGCCAATGTCCACTTGCTCGGTTTGATCCTGAAAACAAGAAGATTCGTGGTGAGAAGTGAGCCCAATTTCTCCTTCTAGTTGCGATGTGCCTTTGTGACGGTGAGTGGTGGGTTGCCCCAGTTTCAGACAAGCCCACACGCTCACGCCAAGCAGGACAAATTCATACGTACAAATTCCCAGCTACATGTTTATTGTTACAATGTATGGATCTCTCAAAATTATCCAAGTCTCTCAGAATAGGCGGACCCTTGAAAGACCGACCGTTGGTAGGCTTTTTTAGTCCACCACTCTCACCTTGGAATTCTCAGATGGACGGCCCCCCGTCCCAGTGGTTGGGGGGCTTTGATCCGTTGGGCTTCACCCCAGCACGTGGTAAGACATGGCCTTCAATGTCTTGTGGCCAGCAGCCATGGCATTCACCTGGCCGCAGCGCAAAGCTGTGCTGTGTGTTCTCTCACCCAACGACCCAAACAACAGGTCCTGGGCCGGAAAGGAGTTTCTTCCCTCCCATACACTCCCTCGAACTAAGATGGAAGTGGGAAACCCCTGCGGCAATTCTCCACTTCCATGATCGTTACTTCCAGGGAGTGTACTTCCTATCGTAATCTGATACATCAAACCTTTGATATATCAAGCCCATGGATTTCAAACCAACTCATCACCCAAATCAATACAAATCACGCCATCCAAAAGTGTACCTTATATATAGAGTGTGCCTTGTTGACCCCGATACAAACTGGAACAGCTGTGGGAACCCATGTGGGAGTCCCGGAAGAAAGCAAACATGCCGGAGTAGCTGCCATTGCAGTGATTTCAGCTTGCTCTTGTTGAAAGGCAAGGTTTTCAACATTGAACCTTGGCTGTGGCCACCGTGGCTCGTAGCAGGGTAGCACGGCTGTGATCTAAAGAAACCCCAAGCACAGGTTTGGACTCATCTGCAATAATACCACTATCTATCAAAATATGCCTCCAGCCGCTGCATGGGGGCGGGCTCAAAAACGTGCCCTACAGGCCCTATAGGGGTTTCCAACAAGTCGTATTTCGACAGAAAGCAATGCAAAAATTCAACACGGTTGATGAATGCTTTCGGGTTGATTTGTCAAATAAATGATAGCTTGGGAGTCTAGGTGTGTTGTTCCGAGTAATGCGCACCTAGGATTAAGTAACCACCCCCTATTAATCAATCCCAGCTCGACCCCTCCAATACTAAACTAATTGAAGACCTAGATTTCCACCTTGGCATCACCCTAATAGTATTTTTCCTGTGCAGAAACCTCCCCCTATTAATCAATCCCAGCTGCTTGGATACTTTTATCTGTGTTTTGTTTAAAGTTATTATTTTCCTTTTTGCTAGTATTCAATGTATCTTCATCTCCTCATCTTCCTGATTCTCACCACCACCTCTCAACTGCCTCATCCTGCTCACCAATCCTTTTGATGGCTCCTCCTCAGGTCTCATGCTACCAACCATCCCCCAAAAACCTAAAAACTCTCTAGCAAAAGTCTTTCATTTTCCCTTATTAAAGCTCTATCAACATCTTAACTTGTTCAAGCTCACAAAGGGTACCCCTCACAAAGGCCCTACCCCCCCAATAGTAGGACCACCTCCCCCTATTAATCAATCCCAGCTGCCCCAGAAAAAATATAGTGTACTTTGTATTTGTAATTCTTTATTGTTTTCTTTTTTGCTAGTATTCAAGATCTTCATCTCCTCACCTTCCTGGTTCTCACCACCCTTTCCATCTCCCTCATCAGTTCACATCCTATCCCATAAGCTCCCTTGGAAAAACAACCCATGGATCAATCTAACATGAACACGCATCCAAAAGTTCTCATGTGGTTTCCAACTCTTCCAACCCTTTCATTCCAACTCTTCCAAATACTAATTCCCTTTCATCTCAATTATTCCAAATACTAATTCCCGCTCATCTCAATTCTTCCAAATACTAATTCCCATCCCAACTCTTCCAAATACTCATTCCCTTTCATCTCAATTCTTCCAAATACTCATTCCCTTTCATCCCAACTCTTCCAAATACTAATTCCCTTTCATCTCAATTCTTCCAAATACTAATTCCC
>CAXAMN010022250.1:1744153-1768626 GCA_963970005.1 Durusdinium trenchii | reverse complement strand
ACTAATTCCCTTTCATCTCAATTCTTCCAAATACTAATTCCCTTTCAGCCCAATTCTTTCAAATACTAATTCCCTTTCATTCCAATTCTTCCAAATACTAATTCCATTTCATCTCAATTCTTCCAAAACTAATTCCCTTTCAGCCCAATTCTTCCAAATACTAATTCCCTTTCATTCCAATTCTTCCAAATCAAATTCCCTTTCATCATCAGGTCATCACCTTTATTAGGGGGATGTGGTCCTCAGATACCTCCAATCTCAGACCTTGTTGACCTTGTTGACCTTGAAGGGGGGGGGTGTCCTCCTTTATTAATCCTACGTGTGCATTACGTGACAAACCAGCATGCCCTGAGCTAAAAACAAGCTGAAACCATATGGACGCAACCTTGGCCAAAGGGCTCCAGGACAACAACCAGCATGCAAATCAGTCCATCGAAACCCTTCCGTCCTCATGATGGCACGCACGCTTCATTGATATCTTCTAGCCAGTCAGCCACCGATGTTCATCGGCCTACAAGTGCATCACAGCGAATACTCATACTCTCTGTCTTGTATACATACATTATATATATAGTATATAATTATAGGGGGACCTGGATGTGTCACATGGAGTGACCCACGGCAGTTGGCAACATTCCTGCATTGCTCAGCTTCGGGACTGTGTAGCAAGGAGTTGATCCTCAGAGCCAGTCGTGACTTTGGGCATCGCTGCGCTATTTGGGACCTCCCAAACAACGACCCCTGGGTTCGGTTCGGGAAATAGACCAGTCTGCCCAGACGATCGGGGCGAGATTCCGGGGTCTACCTGATATATCAATTCCACCAACACTTGGCATAGCTTGGCAACTTGGTGCATCCTTCTATTCACTGGGCCACTGGGTGACATAAATCCAGAATCATTCATTACACCCTTGTTCATCCTTTTTCTCTTCATCCGGTTGGCGAGTACATGCAGCCCTGCAGCCCATGCTTTCGAACCCTGTCAGTTTCCATGTTCTTTTCAAGAGAAAGTCAACCTGTCAACCTGACGGACTTTGGTCAATGACCCATCAAAGAAAGAACGTGCACACAATACCAACATTCAAACCTGATCAAACCTATAGGAACACACAATACCAACACATCTGTTTTGAAAGGCGACGGATCGCCATATGTTGGATCATTGCTGCGTTGCGAACAGAAACAACGATCGGGGGATTGTCCTTCCTAGTGCCAGGTTTCGTACACGTAAATCATTGTTTTTTGGCTGAGAGCTGAACCCTTTGCTGTTCGTACATTTTCTTTTTCTTCATCGCCTTGCCAAGTGGACCGCGCGGAGGCATGGAGCAAACACAATCAAACACGCCGATAGTGGAATGGTGGAAAGATTGACAGTATTACATGGTAGTACAGTATATAGTTTCGCTTGATACTCAAGCCATTGGCTCGCCTTTTCTTCAGACCTACTGTGGCCATTGTATTCTTGAAGCCTATCCATCTCATCACCCGATCACAGCCCTAAGACCAAGCCCATCGTCACATTGTGCAAATCCACCGGAAGCTAGCCGCTAGCCCTTACAAGAGTCGTTGGATTTGGATGCCAACGGAAGAGTGCCAGTGGTCAGTCTGAATGATCCTGTCGTACCCAAAAATCAAAACACTCTGAAAGAAAGAGGGAGAAAGACAAGGGAGAGAGAGAGAGAGGGAGAGAGAGAGAGGAGAGAGAGAGAGAGAGAGAGGTAGAGAGGTAGAGAAGCAGAAGAACATTACAGGCCACTTTGCTTGTAGTTGAACACCAATTCTATGGATGTCTCTGAGAATAGGAATAGTTCAAGTCAAACCCTCTGGAAAGAAAGTTGCAAATATATGGAGCCATCTTCAATCCATCTCAATCCTTCGTTCCCTCCCAGTCCCCTTAGTCAATGTGACTCGCGCCTGAAGGGCTTTTGCCTTGGCCGTCGGATTGGAGCTCCTGGCACTCATGAGAAAGGAACCATGTAACACGTAATCTGGAACCTAGAAAGAGAAATCCAAGAGTTTAAGCCTATAAATGTCTGGTCCGCAAATGGATGACAGTATATAAAAGATATACCATCATCGTCATCGGTAAGGCAACAGCTCTCAAACACCCAGCTCTCTCCTCCTATCCACCTTCGTCAAACGCCCCAAAACAAACAACATCCCATGGTCCGAGCTTTTTCCGCGCACGTCGGACCCTTCGTCAGTCCCTTTGGCCACAAGGCTCTTGATCTCTTCGTCGGTCTTTTGAATCTTCGCCTCCAAGTTGGACACCTTGCGGTGGAGACGTCGACGTGTTATCGCCACGGTGAGACGTGTTTTTGCGCGTGAGGCGGGCCGTGTTATTTCACGTTATTACTGCGTATTTTGTTTTACATGGTAAATGTCCAGAATACCGTACGCAATCAAATACGTTCTTTAGGAAGATGTCAAGGCTGGTTGGAGAGTTTGGTTGAGCTGGTTGGCTTCGTGGTTGTCCCTTTTTCCTGGCCCTGTCGGGTCAAGTGGCACATGTTCCTGCTTTGTCAGGTGGCGCATTGGAATCACCACCTGTTCACTCCCACTCTAATGTCAGGAAGTTCTCGGGACGGCCATCGCAATCACAAACGGAAGAAACCAGTGGCACCCTCTCTTTGAGCAAGCTGGATACGTCGCCTGCTCCACAATCACTATACCCAACATGCATCATGTCTCTGCTTCATTGGACAAATTAAGAAGCAGCATGGAAAAGAGCTCTTTGATGTGGGTCATCAAGACACACCCTCCTCTTCCAATCAGAAGCCAGGCTGGGACATGGTAGGACCACCCCGGTGGACGCCTGCTCATCGATGCGAGTGGACGCCTGCGAGGTGTTGGACTCGATCGATTCGACATGTGTGGAACAATTCGATGCAAATCAGAAGTCTGTCGTTGAACATGAAAGCTGGTGTCAATCTCTCTGTGAGCCACAATCAATATGGCTGTGGGTCAAAAGCAGGAGTCCTTGGTTCACCTACCTGGAAGGTCAAGCTACATGCTGTTGGGGCTCCAGGTGCTGTTCTTGAATTTGCCGCGGCTTGGGGCACTTGCGTAAAACACACTTGACGCCCTACAAAAGTGGAGCTCTTACTTAGCAAGCATTTTCAGGGCGCCCAAACATGTAAATAGGCTATAAATTTAAGGCTTTTTCTCCCATGTTAAGGCTTTTGTGGGGCTTCTGAAAAACCCGAGTAGCTCCACCAGCGAAAAGGGCCTCCGACAAGCTGGGAGCCTCTTTCGGAGCCGTCTCCTCCTGGGAGCGTTTTCTGCCGGGAGGAACCTCCCGGTGGGGTCAAAAGCGTTTTGCGAGGAAACGGTCTGAGCGACCAAACACTCTACCAGACGCCAGTGCAAAGATCATCAAAGATCAACAGTCGCCAGTCGCCCCCCGCAGCTGAAAGAATCAGGTCACCTATGCACTTCAAGCCACCCCTTGGAGGGTCCAGGAATACAAGTCTTCTTCCTGGATGTTGCTCCGTTGAGCTCGGGCCGGAGATGCACATTCTTGAAGCCGCCACTCAAACGACGAGTCTATTCCAGCACCACATAAAGTCCACATATAGTCCAGGCGGATGGAACAAAACGCCCTTTGGGTGGTGCTGGTTGCTTTCTGTCCTTGTTCTTTTACGAGCCCTATGCTCTTCTGTCATCTTGATTGCAAAAAAGAGCTAAAACCAAATACCCGATGGAATCATAATCATGATGCAATCTAAAACATGACCAATCCCAATTCAATCATGCCACATTCAACATACCGCATGCAATGTGAAGTCTCCACATCGCAATAAAACTTTACAGGTCACTCGGCAAATGTCGGCGACCTTAAGGCGTCAGAAACGCCGCTACCCTTCTGCAGATTCACCAAAAGACATGTGAGCTAGAATACATGAAACAATATGAAACATTATAAAACTGATCCCGCGACATACAGCTATGGATTTCTCAACGGTCCATACCTGGACCCTGAAACGATGTCTTTTTTTTCCGTCTCGCCAGAAAACATGACGCAGAAAAATGCAGCAAGTCCGCGATAGAAAACATGACGCCAAAATGACAAAAAAACAACGCAGAAGCGACAAACATCAACACCAAAACTGCTTGCTGTGTTGTTCTTTTGAGCTTCGCCTGAAAATTGCCCCCACCAGAAAAAAATACGTCTTTTGCGGGGTCTAGGTATGAACATGTGATTCTCAATCTCGAAGTCCACGGTCCACGGTCCACGCCCGGTCCATCCACAACGGTCCGCGAGCTGCGCTGTTCATCCGCCTCTGGGAGGTCGAAAAGCGAAGCGAAGCGGTCCTATCACTGCAGGAGTGAAGGTCCGTCGGTGAAGACCACTGTCTGACAGTGTCAGAAGCGAAAAAACACATCGCCTGGTCAAATGGCAAGATGATCCCATGGACTATCTTGCACACCACACATCATGTTGCCAGGAACCGCCACATCAATCTGTTTCGGATATGGCAGCCCCAGATTCTCCATCATTTGGACGAATTCCTCCACACTTTTGGTCAAGCGTGGGTTGAAACGTCGCTCTTCCTCCACAGTGGAGATGCTGCGACCCTTGTAGTCATGGCCAGGACAAATGAAGGTCTCGCCCGGCAAAGTGAAGATCCTTAGAAGCGACGCACCATTCAGCTCACAATTTGACAAAAAAACGATTGGCAAAAGTCGTGGTTTAGTTGAGTTGAAAGGTTGTTGTTTGAGTCCCATCATTTAACTGGCTAGCAGAAAGAACAACAACACATCAACATGCACAAGAATGCATCTGAAACATGTGTTGTGAAGTCAACATCTTTGGCTTTGGTACAAGGATGTATAAGGAACCCGGTCAACAGGGTGTCCTTGATTTTTCTTTCAGAAATTTGTAGGTTTTGTCAACTTATATGAACACGATATTCCACTTATTAGGTTCAACACAAGGCTCAAACACGAGGGGTCTCGATCAGGTAGGTAGGCCCTCCACAAGACTTTGAAAGCATAAGAAAACACACACACACACGTACACATAAGACAAAGCAAACATGGTAAACCGCACAAATGAACAACACAAATTCAATACTGTAAAACAAAGCACAACTGGAACAGTCACCAACATGTTAGATGTTAAACGTGTTGTTTTTGCGTGCATGTTTTGTGGTATCATGCCCCATTACGGCATTGATTTCAAAATCGATGCTTTATTCAATAGACTTGTGTTGACCCGACCCCGGCCCCCTGGTTTGCATCTACAGTTTTGTTTTTAAAAGGAAGTTCCCCTCCGCAAATGGATACGTTTTTGTTGATATGATGTGATTGTGATATGTTTGCAGTAACGTTGTGTGAAGCTCCAAAAATGTCTGATCCGAGGATCTGCTCATGCACGTTCTTGTACAGCAAACGTGCATCACCTTGCTGAAAGTCAGTTCTCCCACATCCTCTGATGAGGAGAGTATCACCCGTGAAAGCAAAACTTGCACTCTTGGTCTGCAAAAGAAACGTCACGCAGCCATCCGTGTGTCCCGGAGTAGCACGCACTTCCTTGGAGCGGAAAGTTGTTGAAATCTGTCTACTTGAAGTTGCTATGGGCAGATAAGGGGATAGAGTTGGTCTACGCCTCCTCCTAGTTGTCATCTCAATTCTCTTTGGCCATCTGAATCTTTAACCAAAGAAGCACTCTCTTTCCAGGTCCAAGCTTCCAAGCAAAGATTGCCAAAACTGATCTTATCCCCATGCCGAATGTGCAGATCAGCCTTCGCTCCTGAGGCTTCTGAGATTATGGTCTTCACAGAGGGCATGTCTTCACGTATCTTCCCACCCGAAGTGATGTGATCTGCATGGCAATGGGTGTTGATGACATACTTCAAGGTAAGGCCCAAGTTTTTGATCACCTCAGATCAGGCTGCAAGATCAGGCAGAAGCGTGCAGGCTCAGTTTCGTAAAAAAACATGAACGTAGCACATGGGTGGCTTGCAAGATCTAGAGCTCATGTCCCCGCGTTCAATTGGGCATACTTTTGATATTTTCGGACCATGCTTCAGATGCGTTCGGACTATGTTGTTCCGTTGTTCCATGTTATTCCCCTTTCCAGTCCGAGTCCCCACAACGACGAACCAGTCCGTCCATGAGTCACTCAAACCGCCTTCCTTGCGTCTGAAGATGCCGTGCTCGTGACCGTGCGAGAAGTCCCTATAAGCTTAAAGGGGTCTTATCAGCCTGTGAGTTTAAGGGGTCCCTGTATCACTTCTTGTTACGTTCGTAATTTCTTGCTTCTAGTAGCGATGCCAGTTTCGCCCCGTTCGTAGCGTCCGATCGCTCCTAGTAAGGCCAGGAGCCAGGTTCGTAGCTTCTATGTATGATGCTGAATTCACCAAATAAGATACACCGATACACCACATTCCAGAACTATGATCATCGTTTACCATGTTATTTGACATACATGATCAGCATCATCGTCCTCACCTTTCAGATCTTTCGTATTCATTCGGACCATGGAGGACCTCCAGCTCCAAGGGACCTTCAGGTCTCGCTCCTTTTGCTCCAACACTGGATCAATCAACACCGCCTCGGAGGTCTCCGGACAGCTCAGCAGGTAGCCTCGGCCGATCCAGGGTGCTCTGGACACCCTCGACAAAACAACACGAGACACCTGCATATGTACATATATATATATATATTATATACATACAGTACAGTATATATATATATACTGTATGTGTGCATATATACTGTGCATACATATATATATATATATATATGTAATAGTACAATAATATTGATAGAAATGAAGTAAATATCCATGCAACTCAATCAAAATCAATCATGTTGATTTCCCAGTGCGCCGCATAAGGAGGGGACTAGCTATCGAACACTGCAGGGGTCTGAGTCTATTTCCCTCGTTCCACAGGGCCATAGTCCTTCCTCAGCGTGTGTATTAAAATAGGAAGGCCTCCCAAAGACGCAGGAAGGCAAGAAAATTGCTCAAACACAATTTTTTTGCGGGTCTCCCTAGTAAAAAAGCACACCCATATTGTCTCCACCACTGGCTTTTTCGCTTAGTGGCTGAAGGTGCTGGTCTCTACATCGAAGAGCTGCTGGACCTCGGGGCTCCTGGGAGGGGGCGAGAAGCGCAGTTTTGTGGGGCGGAGGACTTCAGGAGGACCAGGAGACTCCATTCAGCAACAACAACAACAACAACAACAACGACAACGACAACGACAACGACGACAACAACAACAACAAAATATTGAAATGCGAAGGAAACCACCAGGAAACCCTGTTCAGACTATATGATATTAATCATCCTTCAACTGTTCTGCTTCAGATTTGCCTCTGTGTGCTTTTGGCTGTTGGGTGTTTTTTGGGGGTCCACGATCGTCGGATCCTAAGCGTTGTTCTGGAACGCCTTCCCACCAAAGGGAGGCTCCGAAATACTCCATGTGTGGCATCTGACCCTGAAACCGCCCCCCAAATATGTACAATTCCATACCCAAACACGACTAGTGGGACTGCCATATATGCCGCCCCATTGACCCCCAGTCAACCAGCCCAATGTAAGCATACATTATATATATGGCAGTCCCATGAAGTGTCTAGGGCTGGGAAAAGAAAACACAGGCTGATACCAACGGCCGTGATGGTCTGGAGCCACACCGTGGGACGGCCGGTGAAGGCCGGGCCGCCAACAGCTGAAGAAGCCACAGGGAGAACAACACTTCTTGTCACTGGACGCCCTTGACTCGTCACTGGCTAGGGTAGTGACTATCATGGAGACTCTTGAGGACCATAAACCCCCCATATGAAGAGGACTTCCAATTCCAATGGAAGGGTTTATTGATCAAGAGTCTACATTAATTAGGTGGGATCTTGGTGACGCCAGGATGAACTGATGAATTGCACGCCGCGGGCGTCACATCAATTAACCAACATCTACCAAATAGGTCGAACAGCCAATTGTGTGCATTGATGAAATGACTTGCATACCCACTGTGCGTGACTTGCATACCCGTCAGCATGCCTTCATCCAGCCGAGAAAAACAAATCAAGCAGACATCATCCATGAAAGGATGATCAGATTGAGATCCTTTACATGGATTCCACACCTATCAAACCACAACCACTTCTTCCAAAACCCATTACGCCACGACGCCACGCTCACCCCAAAAATCGCCCGGCACAAACGCGCTCCAGAAACGCACCCTGCACCTGGGCACCAGCACGCGGGGGTTCTCTGGCGTCTCCAGATCGGGCAAGCGGCTGCTGAGCCATTGCGCTGCGTCGGGGCGCACGGTGTCGAGACTCAGATCTGAGATCAAGAGCTCGGCGGAGCCTCGGGTGTAGCCTCGTTCCTGGGTGGCACTGGTGGTCCAAAGCTCTCCGTCTCAGAACTGGGAGTGGAGGATGTCACATATTATGTCACATGCAGTTGAGTCATCTTTTCTAACTTCTGGACATATAAATGTATATGTGATACTATATGTGATTATGTATATATATAGTGTCTATATCAGGCGTACAGCACTTATTTGCCAATCGCAGTCTCCATCCCATGATCTCAGGAACCTCTGGGCCGCCCTGGTCGATTCGATCAAAAGAACTGGGGAGCACCAGCACCAACAATTGTTCTAAGATTTTGCAAAACCTAATTGCAATTTTCCCTCAACACGTGTCCAAAGCCTATCTTCATTAACGTGAGTCATCACAGAAACGACCCGGATCCGAGCAAATCACAGCAAAACGAGAAACGTGGAATCACTCAGGTGCCTGCGTGAGTGGAATCTTTCAGAAGAACACCTTACTGTAAAAATCCTTAAAATATATATTCAATATTTTTCAATGATAATTAGAACTAGATCCAATATGAAACAGCAATAGGGTCAATCACGGATTGCCCTGTTACCCTACCCCACCCGACCCAATAAATTGCTGCAAAGCACCCTGGCCAGCCAAAGCAAAAGGGCAATGGCTGCTCGATTTGCTGAGGTACACTGGATCATGAGTGGCCGAGGCATATCCGCAATAGCTTTCACCAATTGATCAACCACGCCGGAGGACAAATCCTGCAATCACAGCCAAACACCGGCGTTTCCGTGTGATCCATTGTAATTATCATAAGATAAATTTATCATAAGTACTGAACAGCTGCGAGAAGTACTGCGGACCGAAACAAACCCACATGTGTGTGTGTGTGTGTCCTTTTTGGTTGCCTTTACTTTTGATTCGTCAAAAACATGGCACAGTCACGCCCAAACCCGGAATCACTGGAACACCTGCATATCTCTGCATGTTGTTCCTTATACGGTAGCAGGTTCCTCACAAGCATGTTTACCCAGAGCGAGGGTGAAGCAATATTGGACTGTGTCCTCGGATGAATCAAACATCAAACATCTTCAGAACTTCACCGTCAACAAACTATTATCTACAGGAACAAACTTGGACCATGTATTTATATGGAACTTGTATATTGGATGATCGTCATCATCGAGGGAAGTTCATGCATAATCATTCATCGACTCATCGACACACCTGTGTTGATTGGGAAAGGCCAAATATGATAAATATGGGGGTATTTGGATGGTTGCTACTCCAACAAACAGGGGTCACTCAGCTTGGAGCGGTTGATTCATCCTCGTATTTCAGGTGACCAGGGTCTCTCTGCTTTGAGTACCTATCTGCACTTCCCTGCACGTCCACCGCTCAAATCACAGCAATCCTTCGCAGGGGTCCTTGGCAGGCTTGAAGGGAACGACTTCCAACTTGGAGCCTTTCGACTTGATTGCTTGTGGCATGAAGTGCGGGTCGGAATCCGGATTCACATAGATCCATCCTTTGCAGTGGTCCGCCAGCTGCCCCACCACGTGTTCGGGCAAGTTTCCACTCACTAACACATCACCTGGCAAGCACGGCATTCGCACAGGATACTCCTTGGTGATGGCTCCCAAGGCAGCCTTGGTCGCAGGTTCATCCAACTTTCCTGGGCTGCAACCCATCTCAAAAAATGAGTTTGCTGGTGTCTTTGACAGCTTGAGCAAGTCACTCAGCTTTCGGATGCGCAATAAATCAGCTTGTGGATGTTCAAGAGAACCTGCTTCAATTTAGCAATGACAGCTGTCTAATCTTCTACAAACATCTTTCTTGGGCCCGTGTGTTCCATTCTTGTCCCTTGCTTCTGAGTGCTCAGTCTGTCATCTGCTTTCCAGCTTTTGACTCTGTCATCTGCCGATCCCTTTCCGGTCCCATCCCCTCACCCCAACTTGGCCAATCCTTGGAGAGACCAAAAAGCCGTCGCATGCTGCCCTGGCGGGACACGGACGGGTCCCGTTTTGGCACCGGACGGAAGCACAGCTTCCAGGGTGCTGGGTTGATTTCCTTGGGACTGCATTTTGTTTGGCCTACATGGTAAGACACTGGTGGTTTTTGCGGTGGTTTTTCGTCTATAGGTCCTGTTGGCGCCACCATGGAGCGTCTGAGTCCCTTGTGTTTCTTTGTTTCGCTCTTTCGTCACAGCGGACATCGCGAGTCTTTGGGAGTCTGTGACAGCTTCCTTTATGTTCTTCTGTTCTGCTCGGATAAACTAACGTGGTTGCTGTTGGAGAATGACACGGGGGCACAACTGAACAAAGGGTTCAACCAAGAATTACAACTTTGCCATTAAGCCATGGAGTTGCCGATCTTCGGAGACAAAATACATAACACACGTTCTCAAGCATCGATGGCATCGACAGCGACATGCAAGACAACCAACCCAAGACTGAATGCTGGCTGTCCCAGTCACTGGCAAATGAGACCTACATTTGTGCCGCAATGTGCCACAACAAGCTGCCTATGGCCTTCTGTGTTGTGGCAGGCCTCGTCTGGCTGAAGACGTGGTTGAATCCGGCGTGCCACGTGGGTGTAACGGTTCACTGGGATTTTCTATATCTGCAAGACTTCTCTCCTAGATCAAACAGTTTGTTGCACACCCTTGCATCATCTGTCGACAAATCAAATTAGACATTTTTGTTCTAATCTGGATGAACTTTGAAGGGCTTGAGAATTTGCTCTTTTCAGAGCTGCGAGAGCATGCTTCTTTGATTCTGACCCTTGAGCCGATCAAGACCGGTCAAGTCCAGTGCCGGTCTTGGCGCCGGTGTCGTTGCATCCGCACATGAGGGTGATGTCCCTCCGAAAAAGGTGAACGTGAAGTGAACCTGGACAGTTTTTGTTTGGATTAATGTACTTCCTACATATGAGAGGGTTCCGGCACGCTTGAGAGCCTTAAGAGTTCAAGTAGCTGAGTAGCTCGTTGTACAGAATCTATTCGAGCCAAAGAGAGTACAAGCATGCACAAGACGATCCGTTCAGGCGCCGTGCAGATTCTTCTCTTTTCACTTGACCCCATCAGCAATTCGTCTGTACATCTGTACATCGGTGGCACCTTGACGTGTTGTGCCAGAAAATAGACGATGGATCAGATCAAAGATCAAGCTGAACAGCTTAAATAGTTGTATGGTTGAAAGATACTGAAAGAAAGGCATTCGGCACTCAAACGACCATGTCGTAAAAAAGATAGTTGGGTATCCCCATGGTATGCCCATCTCCAGTGGTTGACCAGATGTTGCTCCCATTCTTCCCTCTTGCATGTGTTTGGTGTTCTTTGGTGATCCATTCGGCCCAAATGGACTGGTCTTGGTCACTCCTCGTTTGGTGGGCCAACTCATCTCCTGCATCTCACCTCACGACTGGAGTCTCAGCAGGAGAGTCACCCAGCCACCAGGAGCTTGGAGTTGACCCTGGTTCAAGACAAAGCCCTGGCAAAAGCTCTTAAAGAACAATCCACAAAGTCGGGTGTTTTGTTGGCCCATGTACAAACTTGAGTATGCATCTCATGTTCAAAAGGTTCAAACATGATGTCAGGGCCGGCACTAGTATCAGCCAATGCCAAGTGAAAACGCCACTGCGCTGGCTGGAGGAGAACGATGTTACTATGATATATTATTGTATGGTTCCTACAGTATGCTTCATCTATAAGACACAACAATGCAACAAACATATGGTGGTCATGTTGTTTCAATGGTCAATGCGCTACCACGTGATACTTCGCTACCACCACGGATGAACCGTTCGCCAGCGGGTTCTGCCGCTTTCACTTGGCCTATCTTCATCCACCCCCTCGTGAGGGGCGGCTTGAGCCTCAGCCTCCCTGGCGCAAACCTGAAGGGACTGGCGGGGGTCAAAGAGACAACACACGGTCCAAACCCAAAGACTCCACAGCAGCCATAGCAGAAATTGCACGGGGAGTTGTTCCAACCGATCAGTTGGGGTGCTTCAAAAGGGTCAATGTAATGTATAGGATTGTATAGGCATATAGTTCATGATATACAAGTCCCTTCGTTTGAGTTAGATCGCCTGTGTGCCTAAAAGCTGATGGACCTCCCAGCTAGAGACCACAAAATCAGTGTGACCAAAGGAATGTGTGTGAAACCAAACCATGATACCTGCAAGACGCTGTGGCCCTTGATGAGAGATACTTCATAGTGTCCATCAATGTTTGCAAAACAGCAGCTACCCACTCTGAAAGTCCAATCATCCGCGATCTATATGTGTAAGTCATACAACTCGTCCACTTTAAGTTCTTGCTCTCGAGGACCACATGGAACCCCTCAACCACAGGGTTGCAAAAGAGGGTCTTTCCACGGTGAACTTTCACGGTCCACGGTGAACTCTCAGGGTCCATTGTTAGTTTGGCCAATCAACTCTCAGGGTCCATCCTAATGACTCTTAAGTCACCTCCACGTCTCGCGTCCCCGGCGAACACGCCTCGCACGTCTCTCTCGTGTGCCGAGGGCACCGGCTCCACCTTGGGTGCTGGACCTAAGGCGGCCTGGCTGACACGCTTGCGCAGGCCAACCAAATGTTTGTGGGTCTGGTTGACCTACCTGGTGTCGGTCGTTCGGCACATGGTGAACCAGGGCTCCAAGACTTGGCCCATCCCCATACAGACTGACACGGGCGTGCCAAAACACCACAAGAGTGTGTCGTACTGCACTTATGTGTCCATGCTTTGCGAAACTGGAATCAGCTGAGCTCTGATGTCATTGAGCTCTGATGAGGGTTGCAAAGAATCCAGTCTGATCATCTGATGCGTTTCAACATGCACGTCTTGGAAGGTATGTCTTGCAACCAGTCACATTCTTATACCGTCTTGATGTACGTCTGAGCATCTGATTGAAGGTATGTCTTGATGCTCATTGCTCCTGGCTGCTGAGAGCGTGTGCTTCCTTATCTGCGGTTTTCGCATTGCTCGAGAGAGCGTTTTCAAACCTCCCGCGTGTCTACAACCATGTGTTTGTGTCCAGAAACCTCGATCCGGTGAACCCAAGTGCGGGAAGTGGCAAGGAAGAAGCTGTGGATGACCTTTAGGCCGACATGGATGACCTTTTGGTGAAAGGGTGACCCTTGCAGCAAACAGATTTCCATGTGTCTTCTACAACAGGGTGTCCTTTCGACGGTGGAGCCACCAACAATGACGATTACGGTGGATCCATATATGGCACTGGCCTCCCTTCTTCGGTGGACACCTCTGGAGTCTGGACGAACAACTGAACAACTCGCCTTCATCACTGCCCTCATCACTCGGTGGAATGTGTCTTGCTTCAGCTATGATCATCCTTTCTGTCTTCATCGAAACGAGTGCATCATGAATGACCATTGTGTAACGTCCAACGGCTGGCAGTTGTTCAGCCGCACCTTGAGCCGGTCGGTCTGCTTGTCGTAAAAGCTGCGCCTCAGTGGCGGGTAGGCGCAGCTAATGGATGAAACTGACGGAGACGGCAGGCAGGTCGGTAGGCCGCAAAACCAAGGTCAATGAAAAAGACTAGACTTGCTTGAAACATATACCTTTTGATGTCAATCCATGCATTAAACATTCTGCAGCCGCGCTGCAAGAATCACATGTCTCCAAACATCTTAACTCTACTAAGGACATGTAGGACACAACCACCTCGAATGCTCCCTGAATCCTTCAACTCAGAGTTCATGCACGCACCAAGGCGCTTGGAGACATTGCTTTCCACTGGCTTCAACATGGGAAGCCAGTCCGGCACACTGGGCTTCGATTCAACTTCCTCCTTCACCTCCACGACCGGCCCGGAAGGTGCAGGGCGTTCTTCACGCGGCGTGGAACGCCCACGCGGCGCGTGGAACGGGGCTGGTGGGACGTCTGAGTGGAGGACGGGCACGGCTTCAGCGACTTCTTTCACCAAAGCAGCCAGCTCTGCCGGCAACGTGGGCGCAGAATGGACCGGTGTGCGGTCGGCAGCCAAGTCCGGAGGGATGGAGACCTGAGAAAAAAACAGCTAGACAAGTGACAAGAAGGCAAAGAACGATGATGATGTTGATCAAAAGAAAGAAGCTACCTGGACCTATTCCAATAACTTGTGTTCATTGTGTTAATTGTTCATCCAAGTGTCCCAGTGCTTCAGCTACTTGAAAGATACAACGGCACGGCCGCAAGCATACTGCAAGTCTAGACTAGCCCTAGAGGGGTCTGGAACCTTCGAGAAATAGACCTCCTCACCTGTGCAGTTTTTGGGTTCCCGACGTGTTCATACCGGTCAGCAAGGTATGTCAAGCATTGATATCGCATTTCA
The DNA here is from genome assembly GCA_963970005.1 of Durusdinium trenchii. Classification (NCBI taxonomy): domain Eukaryota; class Dinophyceae; order Suessiales; family Symbiodiniaceae; genus Durusdinium; species Durusdinium trenchii. The sequence continues at coordinate 1,754,002 of CAXAMN010022250.1, read as the reverse complement.
GTGTGCCATTGCATGTTTGACATTCTTTGACCTGGAGACAGCTTTGTCCCTCCTCTCCCAACTCATGTTCACTTAGTCTATATTGTCCTCGTGCTGGCAAGGGTTTGCCGTGCGGTCCCTTCTACGACGCTACGACATGCAACCCATCCCCCCACCGACACCGAACGTCTTCTTCACCACCCGACACCCCGACCCGTCACCTCCTCCACGGTGTCAGACTTCGCCTCCGCTGCCACGTCCGCCATCCCCGCCGCCTCGATCGCCGCCAGGGCGTCGCCCAAGTCGTCGTCGAAGTCGTGGAGCGACCCCATGGGATCTGCCAACTGGTCGAAGGCGCGGTCCGGATTGCAGCTATTGGCACGGAGGCCTGAACGATACGATACGCGTTTCAGGTCGGTCGGGGTGGTGGGGAGAGGTGTTTTTTGGAAATGAACATGGACCTATATTATAGATCCTGAAAAGCACGTTGCTAGAACTTTACCCCATCTTTACCCCTCCTCTGGCCATCCAAATAAGATGTGAATGGGATGAAGATTCAACAACCACCATCTACTAGAAGATTACATTACATAGAATGTGATTATAAGATATTATAGGAACCACCTACCTATCATAGAACCACCAGTTCTTAGAACCACCACTAACTCGAACAACTCACCGCTGTGACTTGCTCATCGCTCCGAGGGGCAAGACTTGATCTTCTCCTCTGAGAGTTCGGGAAGCAACACCTCGTTGCCAACGGACCAACGGCGGTACCCTCCCTCCAACGTCCTCATGAAAGGAGACAATCTTGCAATCAAAGGGAAAAGAACACAATTTACACTCCCTGAAATAGTCATGGAAGTGGATGGTATGACCACTGGAAAGACCACGAAAGGCTCTACAAACAAGGGATTGTTCACTTCCACGTTTTGTTGGAGGGCAAATAAAAAAACATGTTTGGGATACTGCGAGAGTACCAACTTGATTGAAATTCTATGAAATTCTCGAAAGTGTTTTCTGACCTGTCATACAACATACGTAACCTAATGTTGCACCTCATTCTTTTGACCAGGCTGCCCCCCCGTTCTTCCATCATTTGTTCGCCCAAGCCGCTTGCATCGCAATGGCCGCGCTTTGGATCTGCTGGTCCCGCTCTGCGGCATGCTTCGCCCAGCGATTGCGTGGCACATCCACCGTCATGGGTTGAGAACGGAGCTCGCTCCGGGCGGTTTCCCTCCGTTTCACCTGTTGATTTGCAGGAGGGTGATCTGGATTCTCGGATCATCACGCATACTTGGTGTTGTTTGAAGATTCGCTGGCATAGATTAGCCAAGTCCCAAGTATAGTCTAGTGTTGATTTGTGCATCTCGTGATACCTCGTGCGACAACGAACAATCGGTGTTGTGCGCAAATGTGAGGTTGCATAAAACTGCTGCTTGGCAAAGGTTTCAGACTGGGGCGGTGAAGGTGAGTTGAACCCAAATGGCCAAAGTCCATGAAAACCCAAAGGTCATTTCTGGGAGAGTTTTCTCATGCTCCAAGACACAAAAAACTACGGGCAACATGTGGTGCAAATCTGAGAACAAACATCAGCTGTCACTGTGCCAATCGAAATCAACATGTGTTCAACACCTCTTTTTGGGGACCAACATAACATACCCAAAAACGGATCCCGATGGACCCCAGCTGTTTCCGGTTTTTGCACCTTGACACCGACAGCTCCGAAGGCGTGATTTCACGCAAGGCCGACACCTCCGTTTGAGCGCGTTCTTTTTGGCCCAATCCTCAGAAACATAGGTCTGAGGTGCCTATAGGTGCCTAATGCTACTGATTGTGGTCTTGAACTCTACCAAATGGACACGTAGATCTTTGTCTACCACTCCCGTCCACTTCATCTGCATGACAGGGGTTCTTCGCACGAATCTTCTGACCCGGACCCAAACTCATGACTTTGATGGTGAAAGAAACAACAATGCATGAATTGAATCACTCGATATCATTTGCACATCTGAACACCGGAACATGATTTCATACCAGGAATCCACTTTTGAGGGAGCAAATCACAGCCCCTCCAACAAACTATATAAGGTAACCTTGGGGATCATGCATTTGACAACTTTCACGTTGAGTCGTCTTCAGCAATCAACCTGCCCACTGGGTCAATGGAGTTGGCAGTGTAGGTTCCATGGTCCAGCACAAACACCATATATTTCCAGCCGATGGCGTGTTCTTCAAACACACAAAATTGGTTCATTGCTCTTGAGAACAAGGAGCAAAAAACAGCGTGAACCAAAGTGCTGCAGCTGGACTTGAGACACGCACCACCGGTTTCACTTGTTAGATGAGCTTGGGACATTGACAGCAAAGTGGAATCTCAGAAAGCTTTGGGTCAAAACAATGTGTTCAAGTGCTGTCCATTTCCAGGCTACACACAACACTGCATGGTCACCAGAAACATAACTGTCGTAATTAGGCTTGACCCGCAAACGTGTTTGTCTCTGCATCTTGCACAGTTTTGACCCCATTGCTCGGCCTCATGAAGGCTTTGCAGGCAAGGGCTGTAAACCCAGCCTATGCATGGCTCCTGGTGGACCACCACAGTACTCAGGCAGCGCTGATCCCGGGAGCCGTCCATCAAAGGGATCACATGGATGGCACATCCAAAGATTCCTAAGATCCGAGCATTCAAAGGGAATTCCAGTAGAGTCGAGATATGTATCATCTATAGATATTTAACATGTGTGAAAACCTACATTCAACATCATTCACTGTCCAAATTCATGTAGACCTATCCAGCCACCATTCATTAAGAAATCCAGCCATTCATGTACACCAGCTTCTTTCGCAAAAAGACAAGCCCCACCGGCCAGCAGCCGGTCGAGGTACACCGTCTTTGGAAATTCCGATGTTTCAAGTTTCATCGATTTCCGATGTTTGCAAGCCAAGCAGCATCACATATCTGGGTTCCAAGCCATTGTGCACAACCTCATGAGCCATGAGGATTGTCTGTGCTCATATGCCCGGGCGTTGAACATCGCCCTAATTCGTAATGAGCAATGAATATCTGTTGGCTGGAATCGGGCTGTCCAAAAGAAAAGAGTCTATAAATCGTATAAATGACCGAATTACATTTCTTTTTCTTCTTGCCACCGTGATATCAGCGTCAAGCAATGCACTGTTTGGAACCTGGCTCATCCAGTGCAACTGCGACAGTGAACAACACAGCGCCACCAGTGGGACATCTTGAAGCCATGAGGCCTGATGGATGAAGGTGTCATCAAAGGCAATGACCTTTCCTTCCTCCCATCGCACCTCTTCATAGCCGACTGACATGGTAATCTCACCATCCGGAATGATCAGGCCCAAATGGACGCTTAAGCCTCGGCATTTGACCCCTCTTGGACGTGCGACAATATGTAAAAAGAAAACAAAAATACAAACTCAAACCACTCGCCCTCAAAATATACTCGATACATAGGCTTGTGGCAAACCATCAGTTTCTGTCACAATGGCGGGGAGGGTACTCCCTAGCTTTGTTTCAATGAATTAGTCGGTGACTTAAACCCAAACCCATGCCCAGTGGCGGGGGGCGTTCCCGAAGTGCGGCTTGAGCCGTCCAGAGGGGCGCATCCGCAAGAACCCGGCGCCCGAGCCCGGCTGCTTGCACTGTCCAATCTCTGGACGCTGCCGCAGCAGCTCGCAGGTCCTAGGCCGCGCGATGCGATAAGCCACGGGGCCGCGCTGAGGTAGAGATGGGGTGGGCAAGCTGCGTTAAGATGTGGCCGTGGCTCTGCTTCAACTGAGTGGAGTTGGAGCGCGCTCTCACGGGGTTTTAATGAGAGCCTTTATCTATTATAGCTGTACTGGTAACACAGGCCTGAAAGCATCACAAAGTAGTAATGAAACATCATTTTGCTTACAGGCTGGAAGATGTTTGGAGGGCAAACAAGATATATCCGTATGATTCCATATGTATGAAAGATCTTCTGCGCCAATCTCCAGGCGTCTGCGGCGCATGGGCGCACACCTGTGGAATAGGCTCCCCCTTCCGGAAGAGATACGCGGTCAGCCAGTCGTCTCCTCGAGGGCCAAACTGTGTCTCAGCATTGCGGGTGGTTTGGTCCAAGTCATGAAACGTAGTGCCAGCTTTCCTTAGGTGCGGGTGCTTGGGTCAACAAGGTTGCACAATGAGGGCAATCCTGATAAAAAAGAACTACTCGTCCCCTCCCTAAAAATACTTTTGGGCAAGGACCCGACCTTCTTCGGGGAGACACTCTCAAAACATCTCAAAACTCTTTCCATGGTTTGGCTGAAGAGTAGTTGGAATCTTCGTAAAGTGGTTGCATCTACCCCAAGATCTCCTATGCACAAAAACCACCGAACTTGGGGTGTGTGCCATCTACTCTGAAACCACTGTAAATGATCTGTCTCAGGATTTTGGTCTCATCGGCTGGTCTGGCTGGTCTGGTGGCTTATTCTCACAATGTTTGTCTGGTTTGATACATACGCTCCGATGGGGAGGGTAAACAGTCATGATCTTTAAAGGTGGGTGGATTGGATTGATGATCGCAGAAAGCCATCTATCTACGATGTTCTACGTTTTGCACACGATAGATTAGTGCAACATGAGCCTGAAGTGCGTACAAAAAGACACTCGCATCAAACATATCCGTAAGACAAATCTGCTCAAAGAAGGACATAGTTCAAGATCCCTTCGAGCTCCGAACGGATCATCAAATAGTTGTCTTCCAAGACCTTTGCCACGGGCAGCAGCTGCACTGGATTCTTCCAGACCGGGCCATGCAGCAGTGTGGCAGCGGGGAAGTAGTCCATGTTGAAACTCACTTCATGCGTACTAAAGCCCTGCAGCAGCCTCAGGGCAAAAGAAAACACGGTAGAGCGTCTGTTTTCCATGCAGCACTGGGAGGAATTCAACAGAAGTGTCTTTGGAAGGTTGGAACATGTGCAATTCGAATCTCGATCGAATGACATAGTTGGGCACATGCCAACCACTCACGTGCCTGAAAGCACACAAATGACAAAACGCCTTATAGCTTGTTGAACAAACACTTGGATGGCTCCCACGCAGTGTCAGGGCTTCACGCCGCCATGCTCCCAAGATGGGACGCTGAAGAAAACATACAGATCTTTATGGCCTAAAGAAAACAAGGGCAGCCCATGTTGACTGACAAAGACAAAGAAGTCTAGACTGAGGTCTGGAATAAGCGCTTTTGTGCGAAAAAAAACAACTCCGGCAAGTTGGCAAGTTTAAAAATAGCAACTATTAGGCAAACACTAACTAATTAAGTGCTACTTCCAAGGGCTATGAGTGGTGTGTTCATTTCTGTTACATCTAGCTAAGTAATGTAAAATAATCCAAAAAGTACCTAAATATACACCAAGGCAAGGTGTACATGAATGGTTCTACTCAAGATGCTTACGCAAATGCAATGAGCAGCCTTTGGTCCCCAGTCTTACGTGAATTTGCTTCCAGAAACTCAACATTCGGCAGCTGCTTCATCTCTCGAAGATAGGAGCGTGCAGCGCTCATCAGCTTGCTGCCAGCCAAGATGTTCCGATCTTGCAGAAGTAGATTTCGCGCCGTCTCGGCTGTCAGCATCAGCAAATATCGCCAGCGCAAATGGCACTGCTGTATGTAGAAGTCCATCCTGAGAAGGGTTGCGGCCAGCGTTGAACATGTGACTAACGATCATGGGCCCCTCTTCAACAAAACACTCAAAAACAACAAGTCTAACCTGCCTCCGTCCGACCTGGCCAACCGAGAAAACAAACACAAACACTCCCTGAAATAATCATGGAAGTGATCTGTTTGTAGAGGAACATGGTCAGCCAAGGCCAAGGGGCCATGCCATCCACTTCCAACGTCCTTTGTCACCGAGGCGCATATCCATCTTTGGCTCGTGACAGCGAGCATGTTGCACTGCTGCATACATCAGCTCCGATGCCTTTGGAGATGGCCAGGGAGGTCATGGAAGAAAGTGAATAGCATCGGACATCCTTAAACGCTGAGACTAATACACTCAACAGAGCACTAATTACGGCTATATACTGGCCCTACAGATACCTACGGATCTCAAATATTCCCAGATGTATTGTTGTGGGTCTTCTTCCATCAGCTGATCGGAAGAAAACCACTCGCCCTGATCCGTCTGTTCTCTGCCGCGTCCGCCGCTTAACCCACCGGTGGAGCGACCGGTGGGTCTGGGAGCCTCCTCCGGAGGGGTGAAATTTCTGCCGAGGTGGGGAGATGAAGTGGGTAGGTTGGGAGGGTTCCTTTGAACCTGTGCTAAGAGGTAAAGACATGTATGTGTATATATATATATATATATCATAGATACACCTAGATCTTCCAACTATTCTGCCTGTTGATCTACAAACCAGCCAGTTCTTCTTCGGCAAATCTTTCCGGAAGATCCCGGTGTGGATCCGGCGTTCGTTCACATCTTTCCACTCCAGGGGATTCTTCACGCGTTCATGTTTTCAATGGACCTTCCATCCAAATCACTCTACAACCACAGGACATTGCATTGGCTCGATTCAACGATAGTAGGGTCTGTTTGCTTGAAGTCTTGGACCACAGAAGTCTTGGTCTTCGGATTCTCAGATTCAGTTGGCGAGTTCTAGTTCATTGCCCACCAAAATGCCACCTGCACAAGGTCAAGCCTGGCGACCAAGGTCAAGCCTTGTTCTGCTTGCTCTGCTCATCTAAAAGGTATATATCCCAAAACATCCATCTGTAGAAGAGTTACATTTGCCATCATTTACCCCATGTGACCTCAATGAAAGCAACGGGCACACGGTCTGTTTTGGGCTTGCTGTCTTCCCCAGACCTGGGTCTCGCTGGGTCTCGGCCTCTTCCCCAGACCCCCCGCGGGAGAGAGGGAACCATTGCCAAAAGCGGCTAGACCGGTGGGTTGCATGCAAAAACCATCAAAAACCAACAAAGGTGGAAGGACCCGAACTAGACCATCCCAGTTCGGTACCCCAGGTGACGGGTCCTGGCTAATTACCTCTTGGAAGTCACAGACCGGGACCTGAAGAGATCAAGTGCCCGAAGGTATGGGATCTAAGGATGAGATGGGAGGTCCCTGAAGAGACTCCATTTGGAGGTCACTGAGACACTCCATTTGGAGGTCACTGACTGAAGGTCCTGGTATGGCAGATTCAACCAATTAGGATGGTTCATGAATACAAACAGTTCCCTGCCCACATCTGCCCACTGCCTGGTATCCAGCCATCACATTGGCTTCAGTGCTTTCAGGACCTTGCCACCTGCGAGAGCAGCGTGGTGAGCGTGGTGCTCGTTTGCCTCCCTGCCCCTCCCTGCCCACTCAGAGAGTCGGGTGATCTAAACATGGAGCTCATCAGCCTAGCTTAGAAAAGCCTACCTCGGCTCGTTCTAGATCTCTAGAGCATATGTGGGTCAGTTTATTCTATGCGATTCTTGGCTTGTGCGTGGCTGAAGAAATTAAGATCATCTGCAATGTCTTACTTGAATATGTCTTAATGTTTGGTTTTCGACTTACAGTGGGCCGGGCGGCCATGTCTTACTTTTTTGTCTCGAATTAATCATAAAAGTGGTTGTTGGCTTGTCTTTCTTGTGGGTGAAAACTCTTAGGTTCACTTAGGTTCACTTGCCACCCGAGCTAGTCTCTGATTGAATTATCTCTTGACCACTAAACAGGGTCGTCCCAGTACCCATGCCTTCCACAAAAGCCATGTGCCCCTTGAACGTTGGGGATCTTGCGAATGTAGCATATGCAAGGATTGTTTTTGTGGGTCCGGAAAAATATATAAATAAACCATGGGTAGTCTCCCAAGTCTTGCTGTCAACCCAAGAACCGTGCCACTCCCGCCAGGGCACCAAAAGTAGTTGTACAAGCCTTGGACGACTTGCTCAGGGGAGGCGGGAACTCATCTTCCAACGACTTTGGGACCCAAAACTACAACGACTTTGGACCTCAAACAATGTAGACTGCAAACATGTAGTAGTTGGGGGTCCATGAGGAGTGGGCATAGAGACCGGGAAACGTCTCTGCAAAAGCACACAAAAACGTGACAAATCCAAAACTCCTTTCACCACCTGAAAGAGTAACATATTTGTTCAATCCCCACCTGTGGGTTCTTGCTTTAACATTGATATTATATGATATTATATAACAAAAAAATCCACACATCCAAATCATTTCGGGAAAAAAACAGACATGAGAAACCTACCTCTTCAATCGTATAGACACAATAAATCCAAGCAATTCTTCGGATCTCAGCAACACATGGCGACTGGTAGAGCCATGGCTGGAAGCTCCAGGGCGACCTGCGCCAGTTGCCAAACTTCTGCACTCAGGGCGCGCCAGTTGTCAGCCGCAAAACTGTCATCCGACAAAAGGTGAGTGTAGAAGACCTGCCACACGCGGCCAAGGGTGAAATTGTCGGGTGAAGTGCGAAGCGAGGTTCTTGAACCAATGGGGGAAAAGTTTGGCGATAAACATCCATAAACTGACTTGTCCATGTCTTCCTTTTCACTAGGAGTCTGGAGGTTTAGCTGGGAATCGGAGTCTGAGAATGTCCTGATTCCACTGGCCACAGGCCCATGGATATTCGACAGAGTTTTTTTAAATGTTCTTTTCATTCGAGGTGTAGTTCACCCGAAGACCCGAACAAATCGGAGAGCGAGATGTTGTCTTCGCCAGTCTGTAGATGTTAGATTTTTTGGCAACAAGAGCCGGCCTGCCCAAACAGATTCGAAAGTTTCTCCATGTTCCTCGGTTCAAATCGGAGCAAAGAAGACGAAAGGACTCTGTCTTTGAAGCATGTGAGTTTCATCACACGGCGATCAAGCAAACAACCACAACCTCGCACATGCCAGGTATTTCTTGTCGGCCAACATGAAATGATCCATGCTTCTGAATGGATCCAGGGATTGTCCATGTTCTTGATTTGACACCTGGAATTTCTATGATGATTCACGTCAATATACATACACAGTATATATATACATATATGGGTCATGTACACAAACTGGTTGCAGGTAATTACTGGACTAGCCCTTGGTGAGCCCGCTTCTGGGCAAACCAGCATGGAGACTACAGAGATCTGATGGACAAAGCCTCTGAGTATGACAGCAATTGGGAAAACCCTGCGATTCCTCAGCACCGTGCGCCAGGCACCAAAAAACACATGCCCTTCCACCGCGCAAAAATAGCATCTCCGAGCGTCTCGATATCATCCTCCCGGGAGAATTCGATGCCGCCGATGACCAGCGGCGCGGCAGGCGCGGCGCCGGGTGCTTCAGCGGAAAGGAACCGAAGAAAGGCACACAGAACAGTTGAGCGCAAGGCCGTCAACAGTGAAGCCATGAGAACATGTTGAAATGACCAATATACCAACAAACATGATGTTCATTCCCCCATGCAGCAAGAGGAAGTGCTCTTGGTTGTACAAGCAAAAACGGATGTTGCTGGTACTTTTTGTGGCCGATATATTGGCAGCTGGGGACCTCCGATATCAAGAGCACGCAAGCGAGCACATGTGCACAGGAGCGGCCTTCAAAGAGCTCAAGTTCAAGCCAAAAGCACTGGAAAGACAGACGTACGCTGACAACAATGAATATCCTCAGCAATGAGCAAAACTGATCAAACCGATCAAACTCAACCAATGTTTCTTGTCTTCAATCAAACATTCCTTGAACCAGTCCAAACGAACATACCCTGAACCAAGCCGGGAACCATTGCAAGAAGGGCATGTCAGAATGTCAGATTTGCAAAACATGCATATCTCCTGTTCCCATCTGCTCGCTCACACACTCTATTTCTTCTTCAATTCGCTTGTTCCTCTGCTCCGTCAGGG
>CAXAMN010022250.1:1729734-1744143 GCA_963970005.1 Durusdinium trenchii | reverse complement strand
AGCACGCAAGCGAGCACACGTGAGCTGGAGCGAGCCATGTCGTAAGCCCTGGAACAAAGAGAGCTGCACAGGAGCGGCCTTCAAAGAGCTCAAGTTCAAGCCAAAAGCATTGCGGGGAGAGATCTGTTCCCTCAAACACTCTATTTCTTCCCCAATTTGCTTGCTTCTCTGCTCCGTCAGGGAAAACAAATCGCATCCCTCAAATGGCTGGAGCGGATGGATGCTCTTTAAGAATCAAAGAACCAATGATGGTCACGGGAAATCGCTTTTGTAGGTTTTGGCCAACTACGCGAAATGCAAGACCGCTCTTCACCAAATTTGTCATAGCATGTTTTGGCTGTTGCTCATATGTTCAATCCTGCCACACTCAAATTGGAATTAGATATTTGCAGTCAGTTCTCACATCCTGAACTTGAGCAGCACTCTTGTTTTGCAGCAATTGTCTTAAATTCAGCACTCAAGCTCGGCCAGAGAAATTCAGTGATGGATAATGTGGTGGCCGTGGCCAAACCATCTTACAAAGGCTTGAGGACTTTGTTGTACGGACCGTGAAATGATACGTGTCTGCCAAGCCTGAATCCATGCATGAATCTCTGCAACCTTCAGGAGCCTCGGCCTCAGCGCCACAAATCAACAGGTGACAACTCAAACAAAAGGAAGCCACCACAAAAACACATGCGATCAAGACACAAAAGTTGCGGCCTTCCTATCTTGACTAAGTTGATGAAGTAACCACCGCAACAAAGCAACAGAGTGATCAAACTCACAACAAGCAAAACAACTTGTGAGCACAAGGCCTGAAAAACTGGCCAAATGCATTCGTGGAGAATCCAGCGAAGGACGAAGCTGGAAAAACAGGTAAATGTTTAACTTCTCAAAAAAGACTTGACACAAAAAAGCACATTTCCCGCCAACATGTTCCCCAAGAAAAGCGACTGACTTGACATTCCAAAGAACTTGTACCTCCCGTACATCCAATGAACCTCCCAAAGAAGCAGGAACCAGGTCGACCCTTTTCTGAAGCCCAAACATCGCCCGCTTTCCGACTGCAAGCACTAAAAGCGTCCTCAGGAGATCCCAAAGCTTGGAACATGGCCAAAGCTGGTTAGACCCTAGGGCTCCAACCACCTTCTGAGATGGTTGGGGTGGGTGCCAGGGGGTCTGTGCCCACCAGTCACCTGAGGAGATGGGACAGGAGCCCATCCCGGAGATGCCGAAAAAGTCCATGGTCCTTTTTAGGGGCAGCTTCCATCTGCTACCGCCCTCCTAGACACCTGAAAACCACGTCTTCCACGGGCGCCTGAGGCGTCCGCACCGGAACGAAGTCGTCAGTCCGGCTCCGCACGGCGACCGGACCGGACCGTTTGGTTCGGGGGGGTCGACTGGTTGGTTCACTCCTCTGGCGAACGACCGGACTGGACCGGACTGGGCTCCACCGGACCGGCCTTGAGGAGATGCTGGGGTGACCGTCAGAAGGCCGTCGAGATCAGGACGTGCTTCACCTTGAGATGGGTCAGCCACGGAGGGCCCCTGGAGCAGGTGTTTTTGCTTGCCACGGGCTCCTCCAATGGGCATGGTTTTTGGATGGAGGGATTTCTACCTGAAGAGGGAGACATTAGATAGTTTTGCAGCTTTCCAGTTGCATGTCGAGACGTCAACGACTCTTGTATCTCCTCTTCTCTCATGACGGAAGATTGCAGTCTTCCAATCTGAGTCCACTGGGTAGTAAGTCAATCTTTCCCAACGAAACGCGTCAACAAAGATGACAATCACTTACACTGATGGATCGGGCAACCACCACACCTTCTTCATCTTCGTCCAAATGGATCATGGTGGCTGTTCCAGACAAGCTCAAGCCGGGATCTCCCTCCTTCGCCCCAATGGCTTGCTTCTTTCAAAAAAGCAAATCAGTCACACTCATTGCAATTTACTAGATATTTGGAGACCTCTGTGGGAGTCTATAACTCTATCTGAAACCCTCCATCAACTATCCCCTCTGACTCCTTCACCATGAGCATCTGCTGCTTGAAGGACAAGAAATCGCTGAGAGATATGAGCAGGTCCAGCACTGCACAATCCTCAATGAAATCTACGAATTCAAAGCAACACCTTGCAAAACCACAAGGTGTGAAATAACATGGAAATGGCAAGCAACAGTAACAACAAATACATTCAACTACTATACCTATATTTTCCGCTTCAGAACCTTCACGTCAAAACTAGTGACCTGGATGTGTGCTATGGCCATAACCATCGTTGATGGTGTGGGCCCCTTTTGGTCATGAATGGGATTGCCCACCTGACCAGCTCCCGCTGGTCGGGATCCACCAAAAGAACATCTCACCCCAAACTTATGGCTGTTCTGTGAGGCGTAGTCGTGTGACAATACAATACTCCTTGGAACTGATCATTTGAGCGATGAGCTAAGTCATATCGATGCACAGGAAATGAGCACGGTACAGAAATATAGAAAGGGTCAAGTGAGAGTCAAGTGTGGGGCATCTGTAGCAGGTAATTACTAACAACTTATCCATGCTATGCCTGCAGGCATGTCAGGGTAGCTTCGCAGCCTTTCAAAACTCAGACTCAAGGGTGCAAATCCATCATGTCTGCACCGCTTGGCGACCCATCCAATCCGCTTGGCGCCAGACGATCTCATCTTCACCTGAGAGAACACAAACAACATGATGAACATGAACATATTATCCGGATAGAGAACAAAGAAACGACATTCTGCGCAAACGACATGGACGGACAAAAAAAAAGAACAAACACAAAATAATAGAGAAACAAGGAAGACGGTGCATGGAGAATCGTGTGGTGCTGGAGCCGTGCAGTGGACAGTGGCGCGGTTTCAAAGGAACACCCGGATGTACCGTGTCAAACGCCACAGGGCTCCGTTTGCGCAACAGGTTTTATGCATATTCAAAGCATCTTCAAGACCAGCTGAACAAGCTGAACAAATCTGAATTCGATTGGATTCTGAAAAGAGCCGCAAAGTTGCAGACTTCTACACTGAGACTACTAAGACTAATGTTTAAAAAGAACAGAACTTCTGAGCTGTCACACATACCCACCCTCTTCGAAACCTTTCAAAAAAGGTATGAATTATTCACGAGAGTGGCCATATTCTGTGGAGGGCCAATCATAAGAAGTCATAAGGACATATAATAAGAACAATAATAAGAACAAACACGCACGTGTCCAATCCCGGTAATAAGTAAGCATTATCTGTATCAAAGGTTGCTACCAAACATGAAACCAGTTTACACTAGTTTAAACATATTCAACAAAGAAGCCTGGTCACACCTGGGTCTGAGAAGAGTCTTACTTCCACCCAGTTCCGATCCTTTGGCTTCCTTTGATCTCCTCTCCTTCAGTTCAAACGCTCCTCTTTCGGGGGACCCGCCTGGCCCGGGATTCTTCTTGATGGTTCGTGTATTTGGCCCCGCTTCATGAGTTGGAACTCTTGGCACAGTTGGAACCCTATGGTAGATAGACCCTGGTCCAGAAACCATGTGTGATGCTGAGTCTTACCAAACAAGAAGAGAAGAACATGTTGCACGTCGTGTAGAACCAAAATCATCGACATGGTTAGGGATTGTGACATCGTGCAAACAACTAGAGCAAGCGCCCCCCAAACCAACGTTAGAATGATGAAACATGGGAACCCTTTTCATCCTGAGCGATGCTATCTATATATTCTTGACCAACCTGTTACCATAGCTCTTAGATTCTACAAGATGGGATGTACCTGACAAGCTTAGCTGCTTAGCTGTTAGCTTGACGAACCAGTGTTTTTGACCAAGATTCAAATGGGGTGTACCTGCATGGACGACCCCTCACCCCATCCTCTCACCGCTGGTCACCGCTCCCGCTCACCGGTGCCTCGTTGGGCCAGTTCCTCCAAGAAGACGCCCATCGAGAAGCTCAGTCGATGCGGAGTCAGTTGGCTTCAGCTCGAGCGGTGCCAGCTGTGCTGCAAAGGCTGTTTCAGAAAGGGATGGTCAAAGAAAGATGTTACAAGAATCCGACTGGTGGAGATCTCGAAAGCTGGGGAACAAATTTTACAACGGTTCTGAGCTTACTCAAACCCCGCGGGTTTGTATTAAATTGTATTCATAGTCTTATCATGAGGGTTCAAGATTCGCGATCCACTTGAAGACCTCTGAAACCAATGATCGAAGAAAGTTACTCAGGCACCGTGCCATATCAGCTACCCAGACAAAAGGCCACTGCAAGGATAGTAAATACCGATATGGCTTGCAAACACAGAAGCACCTCAAACAGAAACCAATGCATTTCCCTCAATTTGAGCAATACCAGGAGTGATAAATAGAACTTCATATCATAAATAAATATATATAAAAAAACATATATATATATATTAAAATGTCTTGAACCAGTTCAGCTCAGACTCCAGTCGTCCAGAGTGGAATAGGTCTATATTTAGTCTCACTATATAGACAGAACAGTATCAAAGAGGTTTAACATGTCTATCTGGGCAAGTATCAGCAACGGGCCACCCCCCAATTCTTTTTGGCCACCCAAGGACTTCTTTGGGAGGTCTCCCCATTCGAACACCCGGAGATTTCTCGGGCATCCCAGGCCCAGGGATGGCGCTTGTCATCTGCTTCTCCAGGTGTCCCTCAATGAGTGCCTCAGACTGAGACGACGAGTGCACGGGCCGTGGCATACCTTAGTACGGTAGTTTTGAGACTTCAAGTTCAACATGTCTGTCATTCAGATGTTTAACGTGTACTTAGTAAGTAAAGAACGGTGAGGAAAGATCTGGACCAGGACTCGGTCACTCGGTGATCTCATCAAAACCCACGCGCCGTTTGTGTGAATCAACGACGGAACAGGCAGTTCTCCCGCACGTGCCATTGTTCGCATGCAGGCTCGCTTTGAGGGTTTGCTCCCTCCAGTTTATGCTTTCTCAAAAATAGTGACAGGCTTGTACCCACTGCTTCTAGTATTGAGACACACAAACAAGGTATGTCCATATCACTGACGGTATATCCTATCCATCTTCAAACAGGAGTCTCTGTTTGACATGTTGAACATGTTGGTGTTGCTCCCAAAAACAGCTCTCCCGCCTGCCGGCCCGAAAACGAGCAACAAAAAGCTACCATGCCCTCGTGTCATGCCCTCCAGAGTGCTCAGTGCTGTCAAGGTGCAGAGTACTGGTTAAACAAATCGGTGTAGATCAGCTTGTTCTCTTCAGTGTCCTGCAATTTCTCAGAGTCAAATGATCTGGAACTTCTGGACCTTCGTCGAACCCCAAGGGAGTCAACCCATTCTGCGTGCAAAATGGCAGGCCCCTTTGCTCGATGGATCGCTGCTGTTTCTCTCTTGTTTTGCAGGTGAGGTCAGATGTGCACAAGCACTTCATGTGAGCAGCCCGGCCATTTCACCTGGTAGACGATCCCACAAATACACACCCACTCGGATGTTCTGAGACCCTCCGCCCCTTCATCTCCCCCCGTGGCCGAAGCGGTTTGAGGAGGTTAAGGAAAGGTTGCTCCTGCATCACCATGGTGACGGATCGATCACTTCACAACCAGAACGGCATGGTATGCTACGCCATCGCTTCACAATAACAAGAAATTCTACCCCCCTTCGCGTGCGCTGGACCGGCTTTTTGTTCCCTCAATGACTCAATGACACATGAACTCCGGGCAAGGGCGGCAAAAACGGGACACAAGTGAAATACAGCGAAACGCCACTGATGCTGGGAGCGGGAAGGTGATCGCATCGGCCCACTCACGCACTTTCAGGCATCGCCATGCTTTCTTACGCCCGGAAGGTTTCCACTCAAAAATGGAAGTTCATCCAAGAGCATTCGTGTCGGCTCTGGGAGTTGGGGTTCCCTGTAATCATTGCAAGAAAACTTAATGATCAACTAACTTCGGGTCTATCCTATTTCCTACAGTGGATGATGATGCCAAAACTACCTGTTGATTCAGGAAGACTGGTCCAGAAGCCTTCTAATAGCCAGTAAACCATCCATTTGGTATGTCTTGGTCATGTTTCATCCTGCCATCAACCTGAGCTTTCACTTTCAGCGAGGCACGTGCCCCACCTCGAAGTGGTGGCAGTGCTCTCTGCAGAAGGCATTTAAGACCTCCTGCGGCCGTTTCGGCGCGCGCTGTGGGGCCGTTCTTCGGCGTCGGTCGTTCTGTCTTGAGCTGACGAGGACGGCGTCAGCGTCCGAAGGCGACGCTGCAGCAGAAAAGGAGACCCGGACGGGTGATGGAGTGAAATTCAAAGATCAACTTTGGACGAAGAAAGATGTGTTAGTCCAAAGTGAGATGAGTTCAAAGAATCATGCAGGTGAGAGGATTACATGAGAATCATGAGACGAAAGACAAATACCTCAATGAGGCAAAGCTGAGAGCAATTGGAATTTAGGAGACGGCATTGTGGTTGATGAAAAGAATACAAGTGACAATGTGAGGACAGAACCAAAGCGGAAGATGCTTAAACAACAGAATGTAAGCAACGCAAGATGCAAGATGCAATCAAACCGTCAACAGTGTGGAAAAAAGTAAACAATAAACATGTACGAAGAAAAGTTGAGCGGCATTGGTGGAACAGCGGCATTCGAGCCGAGGAAGATCACCTAAATGAAGCCATGCTCGGCTCGCTCGGCCCTCCGCAATACTGGACAAAACGGTTCCTCCCCTCTCACTGGGAGGGGGACCAGCATGCCAAGGAGGCGGGGTTAAGGGAGTGATCTATGAATATCTTGAGCATGATTGATACAATCAATCTTGTTGGAACATGTCTAGTCACTAGTCACTAGTCCCGTTCCAAAACATTTTGGTTAAAGCACCTGAAACTCCATCTGGTGGTGCAGGCTTTCCTGAAAACTAGTTGTGCTTGGCCATTCCTTCCCGAACCCTTTGCTAAGTGTCCAAAGCGCAACAGGCTGAAAACTCAGCGGACAAAACCTGGAAGTTCCAGCCCGCTTTCGCCCTCCTTTCTGTAGGATTTGCAGCAGCTTTGGAACCCTCTATCGAGCACCATCGAGCACTGTCAGCCTGAAAGGAGTCATCGAGCACAGCCTCTTGCAAGGCTTCAACCTGGCAACATCCAGGACTCACAAGGGCTTTCCTCAGTCCTACATTGACTTCAGGAAAACTAGGATTTTGTTTGTGTCTGAAAATTGAAAAACTAAACACATCAAACTCCTGTATTGGACAATGTATCAACTACCTAGATAGAAACCCTGGAACACTCACTTGTCAACCCCACTCATATGAACAAAAATATAAAGGATTGATAAAAGCTCCATGCACACACACAAAAAAGAAATGCTACTACATCCGCTACATTGTTAACGCTTTGCTCATTTGGATTTCTTTTCCCTTTCAGTCGGACCGATCGGACCGACCGGCCGGCCGGGTCCGGTCAAGACCGTAACTCGGCCTGGCGATCGAAGGCGAAATCCTCCACATCGTCGGGGCCACCGGTGATGGTGAAGTCATCATCCTAGATCCACATGGAGCCGGGAGGAGCTCGGACGATGGGACGATTTCCCATGACGAAGCAAATCATCACCCGGGAAATCACCTTGGAACCTGAGGCCTGGAAAATCCTTGGAAGATTAACTATCTTCCAACATGAGCAGTTCTAAGGAGTGTTTGTGGTTGTTCAAATGATATTTCAATCAGAAGATTACTGTGGGGATCCGAACCAAGTCTCTTGCAATAGGAGGGTCATTTCCGAATTATCGTCTTAGTCAGCAGAGGTGCACGGTTGCGACTGCATCGTTCTTGCGATAGGGGCGCAGCAAATTTTGTGTGTTTTTCTGTGACAAATCGATGGAAGAGCAGAATTCATAGCGATGATTTCTGTGTCCCTAGGATATTCTCTCCCGAGAGTCTCACTCTATCAGAGTATGTCTAACTGGCTAGGCCAGGCTTTTTTCCAAGTGGGCGAACCGGCGAACCTCTCTAGAATCTAGAATGAATATATATATATATGTATATTTATTTATTTATAATATATATAGTGTGCCATTTGTCGATGTGTCCACCCAAATCCATTGAGGACTGGGGTTCTGACTCACATCCACATCTGTAAACTTGTCTAGGTGAAGGGGGATGAATGGGAATGAGGATCATGTTTGGGTTGGATGGCTACACGGCTACAATCTGACTTAGCGTCCCGTCGTTTCGGCAGGGTTGGTATATCCCATACATAGACGATGAAATCGTCTCCTGTAGCATCTGTGGCAATGGACATAACACAACACAAACAAATGGCATATATGCAATGAATTTGTACTTGATCGATCGGCATTCACCAGATTTAGAAAACCACAGCTGACTGCTTGCTCCTCACCAGTGCCACTGATCATCCTGCAATCGCATTCAACCGGCGCAGCAGTGCACAGTCAGGGGACAATTGGTGATGGATGGTTGGTTGAAACAAATGCACCCAGAAATCTTATCCACATGAACAGTTGAACCGTTTTCGGTGAGCAAAAGCAAAACAAGAGTAACAACCCTGCAAACCAACCACCCACTGCAGACCGCGTCGGGGACTTGCTAGTCATCTCAAGTCCCTCTTGAGAATTCCTCGCACGGTGAACATAACGCTTTCTTTGCGCACGGAAGTGAATCTCGAAAGTCCATATCGTTCGATGTGATCAAATTTCTGGTTGTAAGTTGTATGTGTGTTCATCCTTCATCAAGTACATTTAACACTTGATGTGCATGCCGCATGCCTGGTTTGCAGACAGAATCCGACAACAGTTCACACTGTGACTCCAATGCGGCTCGGACTGGAAGAGGAGAAATTCATGAACAACCTCTCCAAAGGCTTCAATCATGGACTTCCACTCTGGAACTGATACCGACTCATATCCTCCGGCCATGAAGCTCATCACATGCGAAGAATCGACACTCTCGGTGAGTCGAAACGGGAACGCCGCGCCCCGGGTGCCCCGCGTTGCTCGGTACCCCCACTCGGCGTGGAGCTCCGCGCCGTCGTCGGGCGAATCGACGATGTCCACGAAGTCGTCGCCCTCACCTGGGAGCGATGGACCTGGAGATGAGAAGGACCTCTAATAAGGAACCTGAGAGGTGTTTTCTTCCCAAGAAGAGAAGGGCAACAGAACAGAACAATGAGATGGCTGTGATGGCTGTTTAGCTCAAAAGCTGGAGCTCTAAACCCTTGTAGCTTGACCTCAGTGCCAATAGTGCACCAAAATTAGGTTCAGAGCCCCGGTCGGTCTAATTCGTCTGTAGTCATTGATCCTACCCCTGGATGATCTCTTTTCACGTCGTGTTCTCTTTCTGTCTTCATTGTATGTTCCCTATGGCTCCAACCACATCCTCAGAAAGGTAGTTAGACCCCCCAAGCCCACCCCAACCACCTTATGAGGATGTGGTTGGAGCTCTAGGTGGTGGTCTCCACTCACCGCCTGTTTTTCGGGCTTGGTGGCGGCGGAAACACCCGGGTCCCCCGGGCTTTCACCCTTAGCCATAGTAACTGGGGAAGCATGTTTGGTGTTGTTTTGAGCTATGACGACCAAGTGACTTCGAGACTCATTAATTAGCTAAAAACATCTAAACTATTCAACACTCACCTGACTCTTTGGGTGCCAATATAACTCTTTGGGTGCCATGTCTAGTCAGTGGCTGTCATCTTTGGCCAGAAACACCCTGTGTACGTTGGACAAGACTGGCAGGTCAAGACCGGTCGTTTGAACAAAAAATCACCCAAAAACCAGGGGATCGGTGGACATGCATGGGATGGGTGGACCACTTGGCCACTTGGGTTCATACTCTTTGTCTTTGATAGCCCAAAACATGTTGTTTTCATTTGTTCGTGGTGCGAAATTCCATGACAAACCAACAAAAATGCTCAATTTGTGAAGAACACTCAACAGATCTCAACAGGATTTCCCCTTGAAAAAGAAGGAACATGAAGGAACAACGTTGTTTTTTCTCAAGCATCTCTACACCAGGTGATTTTTTACCCCTTGGATGCCAAGTCTTTCTTGCAATTTGGATGGCTCAGCTCGCTGAGTCGAGCACTGGGCGCTTTGGGTGCTTCCCGATAGCCAGCCTCAGGACATGAACAGTTGAATCATGACATGAGGTATCAAACTGGCTCGGAGAAACCATTACGACTATATTATACATGAGACTGGCATGATGAGGATTCTTGCGGACCTTGCATGGTCTTCAAGTCCCATGGCATCCTTCAGTAGCTCACCAGTTCTTCCGCGAACGTCTTCATCCACGAACGTCTCATCATGTCTGGCGAAATCCTCTCCAGACCACGCTGCAACTTGCTGGGAAAAGACAAACCAAGTGGCAATCGTATCGAAGCCATTACCACTCAAAGGTTCACCCATTGCCGACAGCATTGGCAACACTCAAAGGTTATTGCCAATTCCAGCATCTGAATGGGCATACTTTTGTTTGGCTCTGCTTCAAGTGGCTAGTCGGTAGATGCAACAATGCAAACATGAAGCCACACAGTCGCACAGCTCGAAGTCGAATACATGGAAATGCCCGGTTGGCGTCTTAAGCAGAAGTGGGCCAAAACCCAAAGCCTTGCATCTAAACGGTTGAATTCAGAAACTCAAAGAAGAACGTGCATGAATCATCGAAGGTGTGGAAGAATTCAGTCCCTCTTCTGGAATCACCTCCCCCTTTTTGCTGGCTCCAAGCCACCCCAGTCACCCTCAGTGGCCCAAGTGCCCCAAGTCTTGTTTCTCTATGTTTCTATATCTCTCTGCCTTGGGGCTCTGAGATCTTTCCACTGTCTCATGGGTTTTCGCCGACGGAACTTCCTCAACTAGACTCTTCCTCAACCGTCCTCATCGCCGTCTCTCGCTTTTCTCGGACTCTCACCATCGCCGTCCCCACATCCACCGGTCCTGCGTGAGAGCGGACAGAGGGGCACCCTGTGACCACGTCGCTGCATAGCAGACCGTCGCTGTGGAATGGCAACCAAAAATGACAGACACTTGATGGTTGTTTGGTTTGTTTGGGGGGGGCGCTGAATGTAGGTAATAGATACCAACATATACCATCATACAACTACCACGGCATCAACGAATCAGTTTTGATGCAGTGAAACATCTAATTAGAGCTGACCTGCGCTTCTGGTCCTCGAGCTAAGGTTCTGTCTGCTGGAAGGATAGCACACAGGAACAACTTGGACTGGAGGGAACAGGTCTCTGCCTCTTGCTATGTTTGGGTCTTGGGACGTCCGTCCTGTGCTTAATGCTTACAAACATGTCTCGGCCTTATCATGCTTCACTCTTGTCGTTTTGCAGTCTCATGCCTAGCGGGCGGACTGTTCTTGGCCATCTGAGGATGTCGACTGACAAGCTCAATTGCTGCTGTCTTTGTTGGTTGGGTTGTTGTTGTTTTCCTTGTTTTTCTGCCATGGTGCATGACACTCTTTGAGTCTAACTTATAATGGGCCACGTGGTCATGACACATTTTGATATCATGCTCAGAGCCAATCAACATGGGCGCTACAAATTTGAGGGTATGTCTGTCAAGTGCGTTGGCAACACGTGCAGACTAGCCAATGATGGCATCTGATATTCAATACAACACATCATGCACCACCTCAGTATCCTCACAAATACACCTGTCGTCCTATCCTCAGTCCGCACTCCAGCTCCCTGGAGTGAGGCCTGTTTCCTGAGCTCACAAGCCTGCCTTTTCTACTCAGCGCAAAGAGAAGCCTGGACGGCGATTGGACTAGCATCCGCCCGTGGCCCTCACTGAAAACAAAAACACTGAGTGGTTGCAACATCTACAGCAACATATGCTCACAATGACTCGGAATGTGTTGCCACAAAGGTGTGGGACTTTGTCACAGAAGTGTGGAACCGGCACTCAACACAAACATCTCTTGCATTTGTTCTGAAGGGCAATGAAAACAATGAAACAGCTAGTGATACCACAGGATTCGAGAAAGCAAAGTGATGGACCGATGGACCTGATCCTCTGGATGTTCCTTGTGGACTGGCGCTTTTCTGGTTGGAGGTCAGGACTTATCGTCCTTGACCTCCGAAAACAACCACAACTCAGTTGCCTGTGACGACTAGGGATTTCAGCCAGCAGCCATCTACCGTTGGGTTATGAGTTATGAGATGTTGTGGGTTGCTTGCTTTTGACCACCAAAAGGTGAGGGCCACCTCTCTTGCGCCCTTGCATTAACCAAAAACGCTCCGCCCGCGAGATCTCGCTCAGGTGGACATGAACCTGGAAGGTCTGGCTGGAGACAGTCGAATTGGTGAAAGCATGTGAAAGCAAAGTTTCCCAGATTACTGGAATGAGCTGCAAATGGTTACTTGATGACAATCTTCTCCATATTATATGTCAGTGTCCGACTTGTACGGGATGTTTCGATAGGACACACAGCCGCTAAACCTATCAGGACATACGGCAAAACCTATCGGAGCCCACGGAACAGCCGCTGCCTGACCCTTGAGGTCAACTGATACCTGAGCTGGTCGCCGGAAAAGCTGGAGAACCAAATCATCCAGTCACCGGTCTGTTAATTATATGAGCTCCAAATTGGGAATAGTTTCAGCGCGACCACAACACAGCAACCAAACGCTACAAGTGGCTCTTCAAGAGTAAGACTGTCTCACTATTATACGCTTCTTAAGTGTACCTCTTCAAATACCATATCCAATGGAGACATGTCCAAGAATGAATCAATATGATTTATATAATACATATGTATACTGTATAATTATATGATATATCTGCAGTGTTGCTCATCAGAGCTTCGTTTCGATGCAGCCCCAGTGGCTGAAAAGATGCAGCCCAACGGGGCCACAGAGTTGCCAAAACGCGGTGAAACAACGCACGGCCGGGTGTGTGGATCCCTGAGCCTTCCTAGGGATTCGTCGTTGGTAACCAAATACCAAGCAAACGTTGGGGTGGTTGAAAAAGGGGATCGATGTAGGTATAGCTGGACCAGAGAGTCCTCTACGCCAGAGTGGCACATACAATGTATACTGTATGTATCTATCAGCTATCAGTGAACAACGCCGTGCTACTAATGTTCTTATGTCAGCTTTTGGACGACTCCCATCTATCTTCCATGTCGGAGTCTTTGGGTTAGAACATATGATTCGTGAACGAATACTTGTGGCCATACTTGTGGCGAACCACACACCGCTGTGTTCTCTCCTGATCTGCGTTGAATTCTTCTCAGCGCGTTGAAGTGGACCACATTTTCATGGGCATGATTTGACATGCTTGGTAAAGCCAGGAAGGCTTCAGCAAGTCGCTGGAAGGCCAGGGACAAAAACACTCACTGGGGTGCAAGCTGAATGGTGCAACGGCGAAAGACATGATTGATCAAGGACCTTTGCTTCATGTTTCCTCATGTTTGCCATGTGTCATGAATTCCCGCGACTCATGTTCACCTTTACTTTGAGATGCACCCATTTCATGCTACTTTGGCTTGTCGAAACCACTCACATTGCCCGCCTTGCTTGGGGGCGGCCTGCACAACGAACAACGAACACTTTCACCAGCCATTCTCTTGAAAGCATCCCAAAAATTAGAAAAGTGGTTGCCTTTGCAGCAACAAGTTCACTACAGACTGTACTTTGCTCATCTTGGTTATATAACCACGTGCAAAAAGTTCCCTAACAATATACACATGGAACTGGTGCAAATCTATGTCGGGACCTCGTCTTTAAGACCATCCCTGCAACCATCCTTCTTGCGCATGATGTCATCGGGTATGCTCGATGCTCTCACATTCTGAGACAATGACTGGGTGAGCTTAGCCAGAACCCTGTGAGCATGGCTGTAGGGTATGGCTGTTCAAATACAACTCCATCCCCAATCCAACGCAAAGGTGAGCACTTCGTAGTCAAACCATCAACTGGTTTAGTGCATTGATTATCCAACAACAAACATGAGTAAATTAGATATATATATATATAATTAGTATATAAATTTAATATGAAGAGTGTTCATATCAACTATAGTCAGAGACACTGCTGCCAAACTGCTGCCCGCTGCCACCTCCGAAAACGAGAGCTGCTTTGGCCTCAACGGCAGGGCTCTTGGCAGGTTTACAAAGCAGAATCCACGAACCATTGAGTTTTCTACAGTATATGTCATAATAGATAGATACTGATAAATAGGTACTTTATGGTGGTTTGGTATTTGAACGGTTCAAAGAGATGTCCTACGGCCTACGTAACACGATCTGGACCTTGGGGCACTTTCCAAAACTTCTGTCTTACCATCTGGACCCGACCAAGCCTCGACCTCATGTGTAGTAGTCCTGTGGGCCTGGATTTCGCATCATTTCCCCCACTTGATCCGTTGGACCAGTTCTGCGTTGCGTTGACTTGCAAATCCGGCCAGGAACGGGCAACTGTGGATGCGACCC
>CAXAMN010022250.1:1675329-1729724 GCA_963970005.1 Durusdinium trenchii | reverse complement strand
ATATCACCAGCCATGCCTCCTTCATCTGCTTGCTTGGATGATTTGAATGGAGATCCAAAGCTCGTCTTCCCTCTCATGGACCACTTGGGTGGTAGGTCAATGGTCGCTTTGTAGGCTCCTTGCCTTATGGATCCATTGGGTGCACTCCTGGTCCTTCCATTCCTTCCATTGGAGGCCTTTCGAGTCTGTCCAGGCTCTGAGATCGGTGCGACCTCGGATGCCTTGGGCGATGCATCCTGCTTGGCTTTCTCACCTGGGGATTCGTGCTTGGGGTCGCGCGATCCTGCAGGTGCCTCGACCCGTGATGAGGCCTGATCTGGAGAAATGGGACTCTCTGCAGCTGCGGAGGCTGGCACAGGTGTATCCTCTGGTCTTTCATTGTGATGGATCTGATGGTCGGTTCTTGCCGGAGATGATGGCTCATCCTTTGTTTCTGGATTAGAAGCAGCCGGCTGCTCTGTGTCTGGAACAGGTGTATCATCTGGTCTTTCATTCTCATGGTCTGTTCTGGAGGGTGATGTCTCCTCCATTCTTTCTTGACTTGGAGTGGCCGAATGCTGCGTGTCTGGCGCAGGTCCGTTATCTGATCGTTCATTCTCATGGTCTGTTCTCGATGGTGATGATGGCTCCTCCACTGCTTCCTGAGCTGGAGCATCTGGCTGCTCTGCATCTGGCACATGTGTATCATCTGCTCTTGCAAGATCCTGTTCTGTTCTTGCTGGCGAGGATTGCTCTTCCTCTGCTGCCAGACTTGGAGCAACTGGCTGATCTGCATCTGGTGCAGGAATATCATTTGTTGCACCATCCTGGTGGCTTCTTGCTGCACTTGGTGGCGGTGGCTCCTCCATGCTTTCGGGAGAACCCGGAGAAACCGGATGCTCTTCGGCTGGGTCAGGCCCAATAGGATCATCTGGTCCCGGTGGTGAATCCTCGAGCCTCGGAGATGGCATTTCCATGGAGCCATCGCCCACAACATAGTGGGCCCACGAAAAAGGACCAGGACACAGAAATCAACCCCCCCAACAAACATGTTGAGTAAACGGAGTTCGGAGATATGCAGTGGGCAAAACATAATTAATCATATACCAACTACCAACTAAAAGACTTCGGAACACACAATGGTCATTCCAGGCAACTCATCTTGATTCACATCTGCATCCTCTGCATCTGCCCAGTCTGAGGTGGTAGCCTGGAGTTCCTTGGGAAAGAGACCAACGATTACACTCCTAGCCTCACCCAACTCAAATAGAAGATGGAAGACCACCAGTCGCTCAAGAAATCATCTTCCCAAATGCTTCTCGTAGTGTCTATGTCACGTCTTTGTTGCAAAAAGGTCACCTACACTCGCCAAACCAACATCCAGCACCTTCCAAGGGGCCTTCAGTGGAATTTCCGACACTGCTTGTGGATCTCTGTTGGACACCCCTTTGAAGGTCCAGGATAATTGGCCGGGAAAAGGAACACATGTCCTGTTGAGCCTTCAGCCTTGTTGCCATGTTAAAATCGGGAGAAGGTCAGGGTGTGTCGATTGATTCCAGCGAATCACACCCGCCAGGGGAACAGCAGCCAGGCCGGCCGGTGGGCGTTCCAGGTACCTCTGATTTCTTCGAAGATGTTGTGACCGTGCATCAGGCCAGCTTGGGAAAAAGTAACAACGTACACACACTTGAGTAGGTTGCTCCGTGGAGCGCGATTTCAGGCTGCTTCGCGGTGAGCATTAGCCCTTTAAGATTACTGCAGGTTAGACCTTGACTGAAAAAAATGCTGGGTCCGAGTAACAGTATTGTTGAACAAGAATGCAAGTGAAACGATTGAAACAATTCTAAAATGGCAGGTACGTTTTCAGCACCACACCACCAGGCTCTTCGTTGGCCACTCCCTGGTGGTGGGTGGAGTGGCCCCCTGCTGCTGTACATTGGTCACAAAAGTCATAGGGTAGGTTAGAAAAGAGTTAGGGTAGTGTCCTTGGAAACAGGAGTGGACACACACACACACACCAAAAAGATCAAGAAAAAGACTTTGATTCGCACATCCAAGGCTCCCGTGATTCTTCCATTTCCGCCTCTGCCTCTTCGGTGGGGTTGGCGTCCTCAAGCTCTGCATCATCCAAGCTCCGATCTGCCTCCTCCGCAAAACGGAGAGACCCAGGTCGCAATCGACCACAAAGAGGGTCGACGTGTCCTACTTCCTTAATCTTCCTACTGTTGAACTGGGAATCGCCCCTAGTCCTGTTGTGGGGTATCCATGGAGATCCTTCATCTGCCACTGAGAAAGGGGTCTCCTTCATCAAGAGCAGTGAAACTCTCGACACTGGAAGAAGGGAAATAGAAAGACCAGTGGAACTATTGGGCCAGGGGCGTCTCCCCATTCGTTCGTACCGGTGGCGCCAACCTTCGTTCAAAGACGCGGATTCGGCCAACGAATGGAATGGAACTGGTACCTCCAGAGCTCAAACAAAGTACAGTGCTTTCAGAGTAGATGTCACAATCCCCAAAAGGTGGTTTAGAAGGACCCCCATATAATAGACATGTTTGCGGTTGTACCATCTACTCTGAAACCACTGTAAAGAAACCACTTCAAGGGTGGATTCTGCATCCAAAACATGTCCATGGCTGTGTCTGGCAGCATGAGATCCTGAGCCGGCAGCGGTTCAAATTCATTCTCATACTCATCATCCATCCTGAGCTTTTGGGACGAATGGACAACAACATGTGCACTCATTGAAAGTTTGTGCTTTTGGTGGAGACAAACGCATCACAAAAACATGGTCCAGTGGTATTTGCGACTGGGAAGACCCTCCAAACTCGGTGGCAGGGGTCGAAGGTTTCCAACAGTTGGAGCAAGAGACCAGTTGCATCAAACATCACACAAAAGCATCTTATACTGTATATAGTGTAGACTCCGAAAGCAATATTTGGGTATTCACGGAATAACAGCCATCGCAAACATGTTTGGGTATGTTTCAACATGTTTCAACCTTTACCGGTTCTTCCATCACCCATCCAACATACCCAGCCACCCGCTCGGAGCGACTCGTTTCTGCGCGACTCGTCTGAGATTGCGACTTCAACGACCTCCTCCAGGCGAAGGCAACGGTGTCAAGGCCCCGCCCGTTGAGAGCACCAAGCGAGCTTACAGGGACACTTTAGACAAGCAGTCATGAACAGCAGCCTAGGTCTGCGAAAGGTTGTTTCAGCTAAACCAAAATCTCAGCTAGTCAAACCAATGTGTTGCACGGCTGCCTTTGAAACTTTGCGTAGTCGGTGCACAAGTCCACCAAGCAGTAGGGGATGTATGAAAGCTTTGCACTGCAAGAAGTGGGGCATTGCAATACTTCTAGATGTAAACCGGCAAACCTAGGCCGTTCTACCTGACCAAAGTATTCACATCGAACTGATGTCAGGCATAACAGAACGAAGAGCATTGTGGCTGGCCCAGCCTCGCTATCTGCCACCATCTCTGTCACTATGTCACCCTTCAAAAGGCCTATAGAGCTTAAAGGCCTTCGCCTGACCTTCTCTGGGTCACCAAAGATTTGAAGCTTTGCTTTGGATCAGACACCCGGGGATGGGGATGTGGCACACTTGTACCCCATAGTCACTAGAACATGGATGAACACCCTCCGGCCGCCTTTTTCCGAAACGCCGACTATATAGTAGCTATATATAGCAAACACGGTTAAGGAACATCGTTCTCTTGTGGGTTGTCCGGTAGCTTGCAGTCTCGACAAACCCTGCAACGTCAGGGTATCGCATGGTATCGCCATGCCTCTGCGGAAGGTTTCAGCTCTCTGCATGTACCCTGCAGCGACACGTTGGGGCCGGGTCGTTTGCAGTGGACCTTGGGGGGTGGCTGCAACGATAAATGCACAAGACTTGCGTGCGAGTATGACTCCAAATATGGGGGAGCTCCCACGTGCCCCCTGGCGATATGAAACATATGAAAAGTATCCTGACCTGACCTAGAACCTGTTTTCGCACCATAACGGCTCAGTTCTTCTGGACAGGATGACAGTGCTTGGAAAAGATTCGCCTTCCACGGGGCAACCTCGCTTCGCCCAAAGCGGAGAACCGAGCTGTGCGAGGTCCGGTGTCTAGATATTTGTCCAGTGCTGTGCTTGGTCCAAGCCATTGGGCACCAGGCATAAACTCACTTGACAAATCTGTCGAGTTAGATTGAATTAGCCTATATATATATATAGATTAGAGAGGTTGTATTGTTATGTATTACTATAATCACTTGTAATCCATTCTGCCAGGCAATTTTCCTGCTATCTTGTAGGCACCGTGTCTTCTCCCCATGTTTTTCGCGTCTGAGCCATGACTGGTGGACTGGTGGACCGATGGACACAACGGGACGTACACGGGTCCAAAATGGATAGTCCACAGCGGAAACGCACACCGATCCCTACCACACTTTGATGCAAGTTCAACAAGAACAAGACTAGGCGACTAGGCACCCTATATAAAAAGAAGCAAACATAAACACACAAAAAAACAAACTATAGTCTTCAGTTTCTGACGCCCCAAGTCCTCGTGGCGGATCTTTGGCATGTTCAATCGACACATCGTCTTAGATCGACAAAGAACTGCAAAGGTACATCTTCCAGAACTGATCAACACCGCACCCCTGTGGGTCAAATGCTCAGCGAACGCTGCCCGAACTCACCGGGAAATCGAAGTCCCAGAATGTCCCAAACGGTGGAAGTCCATGGCCAGACCGGAAGTTTCCGGAAGATGGATGGCGATTGAGAGCGACAGCAATTCTGAATAGAGAAGGTACCAAAGGGACCCCACACAGTGAATCAACAAGTAGGTGCAACATATATCTGAGTTATTCTGATTTCATGATCATAGACCTTCCTGCCAGCGCTTTTTGAGCATGTTTGGGCGACGCGTGCACCGCTGCCAAGAGCCTGGCAAAGATCCCAATATCGGTGCGCGACCAACTTGGTGCATCCCTTGGTGCATCCCTGTATGAAATGATCGATTTCCACCATGTTGGACACATGATCTGGTGTCTGACACCGGGTGTTTCCAACAGCATACTAGTGCTTTTGTCCTGCTCGTCCCGCCTGGAACGTAGGTCCAGAAACAGGAAGCAAACAGATCACAGATTCCAACATCACAGAATCTCAGAGTCACAGACTGGGCTCTCAGTCACCAACAATGAGAACCCCCCACCATCAAAGCTGACGCCCGTGACACATCGAAACGGCCCAGTCCGTCCATCGAAGTCCTATGTCCCCAGTCCGCCCTTCTGCCCTCCAGTCGCAGCGCAGCACGACTGCGCAGTCCATGACCCCCCCTTCTCCGCCTCTGCGCGACCTTCCGCCAGTGCTCCACTGCAAAGATCAGCTCCTCATCGTTGAAAGCCTTCATGGCCGCAGAGGCCGTCAGCAAGGCCTCCATTCGGGTCTTCCGCAGCTTCAGGAAGGGAGGGTGGGCAGTTTCTGGCCAACAAAGACCTGTTAGAGCCTGTTACAAGGTGTTGTCTGCAATTTGTGGGGGTTCCCTCAATTCCACAGTAGTGCCTCAAAAGTGTTCTCCGGAAGCATGTGTGGGTGTACCAAAGTGCCAAGGTTTTAGTCCCACCAAGCTGGCCTTGGCATGTTGGTGTGTGAAGGTTGGATTTGAATCAGCCAGGTTTGCACAGCTCTCGAATTCTGGGGCCAACCCCGCTTCCACCTTCCACCGACGTCCAAAAACAACACCAAAACGGGTAAGACGCCCGTGCCTCCATGTCCATGAGCTGCTTGAAGAGTTCTGGAATGCCCTGGAAATAGAAGACGTGAGGCAACAACGCCCAGTCGCTGTAGGAGGACCATTCCAAAGCTTGCCTTAGCAAAAGAAACCTTGACGCTCTTGGCTCTTGATGCTGTTCCAACAGAACCCCATCAGGAATCCAAGGGCTGTTATTGTGTTTTTTTTGGTTGATTTGATAACCAAAAGGGCCCATCAGAGCCAGGGAAGGTAATCCCCCCCCTCAACTCCCCTTCTGACTCGTGTCTATAACTACGTTCTGCAGACTTAAGCGCCTTCTCAGCCAGTTTTGCTCAGCCTCCCAGAGCTTAAGTCTCCTCGTTGTCCTTTTAGCAGCTGACCCTTCCCATTGACAAGCACGTCCAGGTACTCCACACCCAATGGCTGATGTATCGATGCAAAGAAAGGAGATAGTTCCTGGGCCAAGGGAAAAAGCGCATCTCAGGCAATGATGTTTCTCCCGAAAAAAACATGGAATAAGAAACACTTATAGACCCAAAGCCCAATAGTATGTTCTAATTGTGCTCTACTACAAATAACATTTCCCCTTCACAGCCCATTGAGTATGACTCGTGAGGCAAATACACAACTAGTATATAACTAGGAGTGCTTCATGCTCGGTTCCATCTTGAGACATCCAAAACTGGATCTGATATCTGCAGGCTGCCTGGATCTCTGTCAAAACCCTGGGTTTCCCCATCAGTAGGATATCAGATGTCTACCTAGTAGAATGCTCTGAACATATTCAATCAATATGAAGTTAAGGGACCTTCCAGGTACGTCATAAGCTTCCCTTGCATCACATCTTTGCCTATACCTTTTCTGTTTGAGCTAGTTGCTGCCAAAGGCTCTGGAGGAGGTTCAGTTGAATTGGCGTGGCTCGGATGATGAAGAAACTCCATCTGGCGCAAGGTGTGTGGACCAATCAGCCACCTCCAAAGGTCCTTCGGCACGAAGATTGGCATGTTGGCCTCAGGCAAGTTTTCTCCTTTGCGTATGAGTTTTGCATCCGACAATTTCAAACAAAAGAATGATCGTCAACATCTTATCGGAAAAAACACGTGGCATCTACCCTAAAATATCAAAAAAACAAAAATTTAGATCACGCCATTGTTCTAGCCCAATGATTGAGTTTGTGACAGAATGCACTCCCGTCCCCTCCCCCTTAAAAACAATCAAAAACAAGGCCACTTCTCGTGCGTGTCGGGCACTCCGTAGAGCTCGTTGAAGAGAAAAATGGTGGTGTCGTAGGGCAAGCACACGGCTGCCCGATGAGAAGTGAGCTTCTGGTATGGCATATGAGGCACCTCAAAAGAACAGCTCGAAAGCGCAGCAAAAGCAAAGCTGTTGTTAGAGAGTTGTCTGAGGAAAACAAAGTAAAGCTGTTGTTGGGAGAGCAAAACAACAGTGCTCCTTCCCAATTTGTTAGAGAGCAGTCCGCAGTAATCAGGAATGGATGACCTTTGAGCAAATGCCGCGGTATATATTGGAATAGGGAGAAGTGTCCTCAACTGGCCCAATGGGTTTGGTTGATGTTTCCTTGCACCAGGGGGTCGAGCTACAGTATATGGGGGTGCCTTACAGTATATTCATGGGGGTGTCTGGGAATAGGACACATCAAATGATTTTTATTCACTATATAAATCAATATATTTACAGTAGTTATCTTTAATCGAGTGAATTCATCGTCATTAATCAAGTATGACAACCACCCACCATTCCTCTCGTTCCAAGACTGATTCCTCAAGAGCAGCTGCAAAGTCCAAACGCTGTGCAACCTCATGTATCCAGGCTTTGAACAATGGCTCCACTGGCTCTGGGTCAGAAAGAATCAACACATCCAAAGGGCCTTGATCTCTCGAGTATGTTCTTTCCAAGTCTTGGCATTCTCCAATTCCACGTTTTGCGTCCTCACCTGAGACATGTTAAACTTCTCAAATGTGTGAGAAAGAATGAGAAACTCAAACGTCCAAATGGTTGATTTCCGTCGATCAGGAATGTCGAACATCTCAAAGGACCACTCTGGTGTGAAGGCAATGGCTACACTTTGTGAAGGGCTCAGACAGAAGAACGACAACTTTGAAAAGCCCCCTGTTTCAAGAAGAAAGTATTCTTCCAAGAGCGCATTCAGAGTTCTCGAACATTGTAGCATTGTTTGGCCTCCGTGCTTTCTCGCTGGTCTGGCACTTGGGGTCAACAAACAGGAAGATCGGAACTTGACTCACTGTGGCTCAATCCGCTCAAACAATTCAAATTAAAGAGAGCTTTCAACAATATGCCAGGAATTGATTTTGATCCCTTTCGGTGTATCTCCACGAAGCTTCAAAATTCTACATCTCCAGTCCAGTCCGGGTTTCTTCGATTCGCACGAAGAATTCTCCAAGCCCGGCCATTAAAGGTGTTCATGCTTGGCAAGCCTTCCTGCTGCATATATGCATGCATCGCTTCAAAGATCTCCACATGGCAGTATTCAGTATTCTTTGTCGACTGCAGGAACCCGGCTTTGTTCATGATGTGCTGAAGCGGCTTCATTGCTTCCGTGCTCTTCTTGTTCATCAGCTGCCACTGGCCCGAAAAGTCATGCGAAAGAAAAGCCCTGCGAAGCTTGGATTGGACATCAACACTTGTTTCTCCAAAAGCTGGCAGCATACCTCTCCGTTTCAGCTTTTTCTTGTTTCCGTTTGCATTCACAAAGCATAACATTGCCTCACGTAAGTCCGCATTGAATTCATCGTCTAAATATCCAAAAAGACGCAGCACCTGCTCCACCAACTGGTCTGAATCTGACAAGATGAAGGGGCCACCACCTCTGAAGATAGAATGTGAGCCGGAATTTCCATAGGTTTGTATTTTGCTCTTGGTCATTTTACCCTCTGCAGAATGTGGTAAAAAAAATGCAAGCTTGCCCAGCTCATAGTAGGAAGTCCACAAAGAAGTCCTTGGTTCTTCACTGATCACTTCATGAACTGCAGCAAGGCCCGAATCAGCAGGATAAACAACCAGTGAGCCCAAATTGTTTGTGAACCAGAATTTGGCAATGCTTTGAATTGTATAACCGTGCGCTTCAAAGCCAAGGCTGTTAAGAAAATATATAACGGCATCTGTACGAGCGGTAAACGCATGCTGTGCAAGCTTGTTTGAGGAAGCAGCAGGTGCAAGCTCAACTGAACCTGACCCGTCATCATGAAGAGTAGCTATCACTTTTCCACCCGCAGTCTTCTGGGACTTTAAAATCACTGCGTGCACACCAGCAGCCTCATACGTTCGACTGATTTGCAACTTTCCAAGGGGGATAAACACAAAGCTTCGAATTCCTGACTGTTCCACTTCAAGGATGGTGTTGACAAAACCTGCATCAACTGTAAGCAACGCAAGACATTCCACATCATGCATTGCAGCTTTCAGCATTGCAAAGACGATCGCCTTTTCATTAGGCTCATGCAAAGGATCACTTGACCTCCGAACTGGTCGGAATTCAATGTCTGTCTCCCTGAAGAACTTGCTCCACTTCTTGTTAGTTCAGCTCTGGAAGAAGCCACAGCCACACGGCAATGCCTACGACCCCGTCGAAAAAAGCTAAGGCCACTGATCCTGCGTGTCGCCTCGCAAACCGCAACCGCGACCTGCCATTGACAAGGCCACGCAGGGTTCTGGCGGATCACTCTGTGGACTCCGCACCCCGTGCAGGGCCTGGCAGGGCTGCGCAAGCTTCGCACTGGAAGGACGGGTGTTCCCAAAAAGTTATCTATGCAAGCAACAGCCATACCCAAGAACGAGCTGAGCCAGAAGCTGCGCAAGAAAACTGAACCTCAAGCTGTGCTTCTGCAATGTTAGAAAGCATTGATTCATGATCTCCAGATTCCAAGAAACTAAGTACCCCTGTCCAATGCGATCGGATTACAAGCATACAAGGACCCCCAATCTGCAAGATGGGGGTGCACGTATGACCAACAATCCCCACGAACTGTACTCCGGATCTGAAGCAACACATAGGGTCTGGTTTCGGTACAAACCCCTGCTATGGAGGGTCCAAGGATCCTCAGGACCTTTGGGTGAAAGCTTTCTCTTTTTTTCTGGCCTCCTCTGGAGAGTCCCCGCCCATCAGTAGCCACCGGATCGGGAGGTGAGACTGACATCTTCTTGTTCGAAGGTCTCTTTCTTGTACCTGAGCAGCGAAAGAGACGTGGGCAAGCTTTGGGGAGAAACCCTTGCGACTGGAGAGTTGTGAGTGTCGCCGTATGATTAGCGGCTTAGCGAATTCAAAAACCATGCAATCTACCACCCAGCTGGTAGTGTGACCATTTTGCTGAGCCAAACCAAGGGGTGTCGTTAATATTTCCGCATTTTATCAGCTTTTGCCCAAACAAGCAGGTCCGTCAAAAGGTTTTGGACCAGGATGCAATTCAACAGGGCGAGGGTGACACAGTAGTGTCCAGTTGTTGATCGGCTGTCATACATCTATGATATCAATTCCGTGACGGAGAGACGCTCCAACAGCACCCTGTAATAATTCCGTATTCAATAGTCAGTCTGGTTACTACGTTTTCACTCCACCGATTGCCCAGATACCCACGAATCTGCAGGGAAGGCGGGTACTTTGGCAGTTCGTCCGTAGGAATCGGCACCAACACCACACCCTTGTTCTCGATGGAACGTCCTGCCAGGTGTCTACGTCCCTTGTTCCTGCCGGTCTCTCCCCGTTTTCTCTCGAGCGTTTCCCCGTCTCTCCTGCGAAGCTTCCAGTACCGCGGAGGCTCAGTGCGCCCTTCAGCTGGAGGCCATCCACCGAGACCTCGGAGCGGTCTAGCGGATGGACCGAGAGCTCGGACGTGACCGGTGCAGGGTGGTTTGGCCGTGTTTGAATTGGTCTGGAAATGTCACCAGACCCTCCCAGAAGTGAAAAAGGTGAGGTACCCACTGGTACAGCATTTGCATCATTTACGTGTCTGCTTGAGGATGACTATTAATGGCTGTTGACACCCTCCAAGCAACAGGAAACACCTGCCCAGGCAAGGCAATGCTTTGTAATGCTGTGAAGATCTTTGTAGCAATGGACTCTTTCTGCTGCTCTGCTGACCTTCCCGTTGCAAGCTCGTAGCAAACCATCGAGTCTTTTTGCTTTTGACACACCTTTTGGGCAAACCAATACAGTACATGGATACCATCCGACCAGCAGCAGGCACTGTGAGAAAAACGCAGCACACCACCCAGCTCCTCCAGCCGGACTCCTCTCCCGCGCCGGACTCCTCTCTGAGGTGTCCCGCATCGCCCTCCAGGATCAGGGTCGACTTCTTGGAGATGCGAATCCTTAAAACAGACTGCATCCACCGTCCCCCCGTTCGGCCAAGGTGGCCCAAACAAAGAACATCACACCCGGGAGGCGTGGAACTTCACCCCCTCCCTAGAACCCTTCCAAAACCCTTCTCGCTGTGGTTCACTCCAAAAAACAGGCTCCTTTTGGCACAGGAAGAACCTGTCTAGGCTTGGTGGCCAGTCCTGCACCAGCTGAAAGAATGTGACAACTGCACAACTCAGTACAGCTGTTTATGAGGCACCCTCACGTAGACGGCTGAAACTCCCCTACCAGAATGATTTTATCTCCACATTGCGGGGTTTGTTCATCAACAGTGTACATTCTTTATACAGTAGATGTTTCCGCGTTTGACAAATCACATCTGGTCTACGAATTACCACAATGTGGGGTTTCTTAAGAGGACCCCCTCTTACAGCCCCCTGGAATAATAAACAAACCAATTATTCAGGCATATTCGGACCACCTGTGACATGAGACATGGGTTCTGAGTATGATGCTGAATGTCAATCACACTGGAATAATTGTTTCTGAAACATCCACCAAAATAGTATTGGTTGTTGAAAGCTGTTGTGGCTTGTTGAATGGTTTGTTGTAAGCTTGTTGCTTTGGTGAGAGCTGTTGCTTTGGTGAGAGCTGTAGCTTGGTGAAAGTATCTTGCTTTGATGAAATGCTACTATCATGCATATATACGTTTGTTACTTTGCTGATCTTCTTTTGGCTCTCAACTTATATAAACGGAAATGAGCGGCAAACCACTCAGTTTCAGAATGTTTCTCAACTTGAAGGTGTGTAACCAGATCTGCCGCTGCGGAACGTCCCTCTGATCTTGCTCTTCAGTTGCTCCAAGCAAATCGCAAAGGAGGGCTTGATGATGATCCTGGGTGGATGACGCGGTTTGAGTAAACTTAGAGCGTTTGAGTGGTGAAGCTTAGAAGTAACCAACTCAGTTTGCTGAGATTGCCATACTCTGCTGACTGCACCATGCGGAGTCTCTCGGCGACTGAAAGCCGGAACCTGAATTCACATCCCAACACATACATAACATCTGACAAACCAGAATTTGTCACCGTTCCTGCACAGACTGGCAACTCTCTCCCTCTCTGGTTGTCAATGTTCCATGGATGTCCAAGTTTGGAAAGCATTTCTATGTTGCAAAGAGCTGTCTTACAAATGATGCTGCTCCAGTCCTCTCTTGGCAGAATAAAATTTTGACATGTGGGAGTTGATCTAAATTCCTTTATCCGGGATCCGTCATTTTCGCCAAAAAAAAATTACTTTCGCCAAACTTTCGCCTTCCTGCGTTTTATCTTTCGCCGAAGTACGTTGTATTTATGTGTGCGATGTATGTTGTGTTTTGTTCACGTCAATGGCTTCTTCTTTACTGGCAAACACAAAATAGAAACTTCACTGTTTGTCAGCATGTGTCTTCTACTTAACTGTTGACACCCAGTACGTCTCTTTTGTTTCTCCTGGGTGTCAGCAAGAATCAAATTTGCAAGAATCACTGTAGTAGCCGGTCACTCAAACTTACTCATAATGGGCTGGGGGTCAGATGTGGCAGGGTGAACTTTCGCCAATCTTGAGCTGAACTTTCGCCAAACTTTCGCCTTTTGCGGGGTAGAGTTTTGTGGCAAAGCCACCCCCCAAAGCAGGAGCAGGAATAGTAGTAGTAGTAGTAGTCGTAGTGGTAGTGGTCGTGGTCGTGGTCGTGGTAGTGGTAGTGGTAGTCGTAGTAGTAGTAGTAGTAGCAGCCGCAGCAGCAGCAGGTTATCTAACTTCCACAGCTTATCTAGCTTCTGAGTCACTGCCACCAGCTGTTCAGAAAGCAAATGAACATTCATACAAAAGTACATATTTAATCTTTCGCCAGATCTTTCGCCAAAAAAAAATTTACTTTCGCCAACTCGAGAAAAAACTTTCGCCAAATGAGATTTTGATATGTTCCGGGTCATCGTCATACACACTGCTGACTAGGACCTTTAGATCGACAACCATGTACGATCCTCTCCCTCTTGACCCTCTTGTGCATTCTTTCTTATCCACTTATAATATACCTCTTGTATCTCTTTAGGTGGGAAAGAATGTGGATGATCGTCACCTCCCAATGCCAAACACAAGGCAAGGCTCTGCGCTCCTAGCTTAGCATTGATGCCCAAGAATGAGACCTCCTGGCACAACTTAGCAGAGTGGCTCAGCTTGCACATTTGATACAGTCATGTTATATATTGTAGACTCTTGGTCAGGAAACCCCAGCACATGAAGAAGTTTTACACTCCAAACGAGGGGGGTGATTCATCAAGAGTCTACATGAAGTTCATGGTTTATCATGGTTTCGGTTTGGTGAACTCTAAACTCTAATAAATGATTGGTAGATGTTTGTCAAACACGCCAAACAATGAGTGCCATGAAAACAAGCTCAAACACAAGAACATGCATAAACAAACTCTTGCACCTCAAAACTGCGGAAACGTCTTCACACATCCAGAGTCTGAGTCTTCCCGTCCTCTGGCTCTTCAATGACCACGTCACCGGCCAACCTGAGAACCGCGGTGAAAGGGATTTGAGCTTTGCAGCTCTTGAAGGTGCTTCTAACTTAACAACACATCACACATTACATTACTGTGCACTAAGACTAAGATGGAAAAACAAATGTTGTACGTAGAAGATCTCCGTTGTTTTGCAAAAAGGACTCCGTTGTGTGTAGCCTTGCGGGACACCCCGGCTTGCCTACTCCGGTGTTTCTTCACCGGTTTCGCTCCACCGAGCAGGTAGACCGCTGGATAGGCAGGTTTGAGGGAGGAGGGACTGGCTCAGAAGAAAGCCAACGGGAAAACAAAACAGATCGGCATAGAACTACAACTGTGGGTGAATAGAAGAATCATGATTAGTTGATCGAAGATTGCAAAATAGAACCTCCCAGCAGTGGGATAAAAACACAAACATGAAACCATGGTGACAGCTTCCTCCCTTTATCATCTCGCAAGGGACGTGTTCAATTTCTGGGCTGCTGAAGTTTTCTAGGTCTACACCGTCTACACCTGGCACTGATACAAGTGGACCATCTGTCTAAAATGTCGAACATGTGGAAAGAAATCAACGGTGGGGCCTGTGGGGGGTTGAACCTCTGAAACAGTACCGGAGTAGAAGCACCTGCTGGAGTAGAAGTCTCACTTGGAAAACCTTGTTTCGATCTGACTACTTGAACAGCTTTTGTCTGCTCTCAAAGGACTCGCATATTCGCCTGTCCAAGACACGTCAAGAGCTTTGCATTGCATGCATAGATGTCAGCCTCTGCTGTGAGGGCACACTCAGGCGGAACCTTCTTCCGCGCATCCTCCAGATTGTTCTTGACAGTTGTTTTGGCGATCCAACGATCCAGCTGTGTCATCCCAACCTTGTCACCTGATAAACTGAGTCGGATGTTTCTCTACGGTCACTGGAGTAAAGAAAAACACAAAAACAACAAATCATCGTACACATATCTATACACTGCAGATTGCCCAATGTTCCCCAGGAAGGAACATCCATACACATTCAGAAAATGGTTGAAAAGGAGTGACAACAAAATCAACTTCAGAATAAGCGGAACCTCGCCTAAGCAAAACCCAGTCACCTGGTTGGCAAAGTCGCGGAAAATCTTGCATCATGCTCTCCAGCCTCGTGGAGGATTTCAGCTTTGTCTTCTCGCTGTTGGCCCACTTGGGATTCACAAACTCAGGCACCACGCCACCTGTCTGTTGAAGACATCGCGCATAGGCGGGGAGATTGAAGAGAAGCACGTTGATGTTTCCAGGGAAGGGCGAGAAGCCAGACTCATCAGGCACATCTCCACCAGTTGGAGTCTCCTCCAAAGGAGGATGGTTCAAAACCGGATTGAACGTGGAAACGTCGTTCATCTGTGGTTTGAACATGGATTCTTGTCATTTAAAGCATCAGGTTGCAGCCGAACCATCATGAGCTGATGTCTCTTTGGAAGAAGCAATGTGTGCTTACTTCTTTTCCAGACCCTACCTTCAACAAAGGGTCCAGCTGATTGTACTCCACCTGAGATTTGCACTTCAAATCAAGATCAGAACCCTCACCAATTGTTGTACTATGCACTACAACATCGAGAATCTACCTACTGCAAGAAAAAACATGTATAGATGTGTTTTTGTTGCGGCGAGCAAGCGAGCAGGGGAAACAAAAGCAACATGCAACCATTCAATAAAAAGCCAGGCAACATTCAACGTCAAGCTGTGGCCCTTCTCATCCACCAGTCGACAGATCCCGCCGATGTTTTCGCCGGGTATCCGCGGGATGGCCACACTGTTCATGACGTAGCCCTCTTTGGCCGAAACGCCCAATGTGGCGCAGAGAATTCCTCGGGACTGTCCATTTGGCGCGGTGGAGGGGATCCACAGAGCCTTTTGGGGAGCCACGTTGCATTTCCTTTCCTACCTTCTCAGAAGGTATGTCCAGTGCAACCAAGGGGTCTGGATGAGCTGAACAAGGCTGGGGAATCAGTGCTACGGATTTGGCTCGGCTGCCTGTAGAACTTCAATGACTGGGTCAAAACATGTCAAGACCCAAGGCCACTGCCTACTGCTTCAGTATGAAATCTTTTGCTTAGCCATCCCAACTCAAACCTTTTCTTGCGCGAACCAACAAAAAACACACAAACAAAATAAAATTAAATCGAGAAACGCAACAAAAACACGCAGTAGTCAAAAGTTTCTCCACCAAACGATACTCCATGGCGAAAAACATCCTCGGACGTCTGTTGGTTTCGGCTCCGAGGCTCGAAAACTCAGAGGATTGGTATCTTGGAAAATGAAGAGCCATTCTCGACCTCGGCTACACCAGCGCCCACCCGGCCGTGGTCACGCTCTGACGGCGCGCGTGACCGCGCGCGTGACCGCGCGGACCCGCGGACACGCTGAGTCCCGGCCGGTCTGCGGTCCTTTGGAGTCAGAGTCCAAATCCTCCGCAAGTGACCAGGATGACACTGAGTGTGTGACAGGTCGCATGGTCCACCATGTCCCACCCACTCGCCAGGCGGCCTTCTTCGGCCCATCGTGTTGACAAGCCATGTTGGTGCAAAATGCCATGCACATCACCTCAGAGACTCCAATGAGTATACATGTTTGTGTGGGCTTTTGCAGAGCTTGCAAGGAGTCCGGAGACGACTCCGAGTCAAATCCAGCTACCTGGTAATTGCACATGTCCAAAAGGGTCCACAAAGCAGGCAATACTTGGGTCGTGGACTACATATTTAAGCTGCAACTTTAAGATCTTTGTCATCCCGATCACCAAGTTGGTGAAAGGAGATTCAAGATCAACATCCGAGACAGTCTTGGAAAAAAAAGAACAATGGAACACATCCATACACATCCTGTTGGGGGGGGTGAGTAAAACAAGGCAGACTTGAATATTGAATGTCTTGATATGTGTTCCACCAAAGAGCCTACTTCTTTGACAGGATTCAGGGTTTTCAATCCCCACAACAGTCTTGTTGAGGGAAAAAGATACAAACGTCCTCTTGCGGGAAAGCCACCCTACCCGACCACTCTCTAAAATCGGTCAATCCACGTCTTAGGAGGAAACTTGTCAAGAACACCCAGCTCCAGGGTGGAATGACACTCCCATCTCTATGTCCTCTCTGTCAAGGTACCATGGCCATGAGGTTTTGTCTCGATGAAGCCGTCGTGCGCGGCGATGCGTGCATCCACATCCAGTAGCGCTGGCACCTTCTCCTGCCTGACGATGTGCACCTCATCTGTTCGGGAGAATATGGGTCGATACAACACCCAAAGGTTTGGACCATCCGAGCTGGATGTCCTGCAAGGCCCCATCTCTGGAAGTATGAACTGTAACCTCCAAGACCATTCGAAGGTACCCGGACCCTATGGGATAATGGTCATTCACATGGAATCTGAAGGAGTCTTCTCTGCAAACGGGCCATCTTGCTTCAGCAGGTATGGACGGCATGTCCTTGGACGGCATGTCCTTGAACCCTCCTCAACCACTCTACTTGCTTAGCCACAGACAGGTCTTGACATGTTGGTTGAATTCACAAAAACATCTGAAGACATGCCTTTGCGATCTACTTGTTTGGCCCACCTTGTTCCTATTAGAGAATCAAAACCTCGCCGGCAGCCGATGCAGCAAAAACCCCGCACCTGGCTGGGGCTCATCCCGAAGTAGTCCTTGATTGGAGGGCTCGGGTGGCGCTTGGAGCCGCACCCAGGACTCGGCTTAAAGCTCGGCTAGCTTGGCTAAAGCTTGGCTTGTTGAGGTGGGCTTGGCTAAGAGCATGCCCCATGTCGACTACCAGTGGATTCATTGATAAGTTACTACCCTGGGTCAGGCAATGCTGCAAAGGTTCTCCAACTAATGTTGACTCCTGATTTAAATTCCCCCCCCTCCCCCCCCCTCAACAATATAATATATAGGAAAATCAATCAATTGATAAATAAATAAGGAATCCGTACTTAGCTACCTCTGGAGCTACTCTGGCAATACTAAAATGAGAGGACATCTGGAATATTAAAATGAAAAAGGATCAATGGAACCTCAGATTGAAGACATCTGGAATATTCCACAAATGGACATCTCAATGGACATCTCCAAATGTTTAATAGAAATCTCCAAATCTCCATCCAAAAGCCTGTAAGATAAGCAAATCCCAGCAAACTCAAAAGGTAAAAAAGTAAACTATAACAATAAAGAATATCCCACTACAACTACCCCTCCCCCCAAAAAAAATTATTCTGGGGGCCTTTATTAATCTGTGCAGGAAAAACAAAAGTCATTATTCTAGGGGCGTTTATAAATCCAGGGTCAACATTACCAAACGGGATACACATGCGTGTTTGATTATACAGAACATATTACTGTTACTATAGAAGATTTAACTTGGACATATTACCAGTAAGAGTGGATTATGATGGTTAGTAAAGGCCTTTCTCAAACAAATAGGTGATAATCCAATTTTACCGACTGTCACTGGTGAAATGCATGCATCCCAAATTGGGATGATACAACATCACACAGGGGCTAATGCTACTATTGATTCATAGACAAAGCGATCAACTACTGCAGCGGGTCGCCCGAGCATCACGCCGACACATCACGCCGAGCCGCGTTCTGCATCATGAGCTCAACTGTTTGTTGATGAGTATCACCCGAGGTCATGATCGCCTTAAATTAAATGTCCGGTGTTTACAAAAACATAGCATCAACACAAGGTTCGCAAAACAAATAACAACATGCTTACACAATTCATATATGGGGGATTGTCAGAAATC
Organism: Durusdinium trenchii; assembly: GCA_963970005.1. Taxonomy (NCBI): domain Eukaryota; class Dinophyceae; order Suessiales; family Symbiodiniaceae; genus Durusdinium; species Durusdinium trenchii. The sequence continues at coordinate 1,711,359 of CAXAMN010022250.1, read as the reverse complement.
GCATCTGCCCGAGCACAACGTCGGATCAGAATATGTGTGTGGCCCATATCTACAGGCAATGGGAGTTGAACATGTGCAAACGAGGACAAAGGTAGAAGGTTGGTGAATTCCTTGGATTTTGTTGTGCAACCCTGCCAACTACTATGGACAAAGGATCCCATCAGCCGCTGTTCACAACATGATTCCTTCCCCGCCTGAGAACAATATGGAGGTCTCCTTGCCTAATTGGCATTTGGTTGGGCATCCACTAGTGCCGCTAGTCAACAAGTAGAGTCCTCATGAGTGGAAACATTTGGACACGCAATGCAACATTAACATTTGCAAAGAACATCCAAGCAGCAAAGGGTAGTAGCAGGTCTGCTTTCCCCGTCTCTTTTCTCGCATATTGCTGGCACGCCTGGCTGTCACGCGCGGACAACAAAGTGGTGCGACAAACCTTTCGCTGGCAGGTCCTCATTGATCGTTATCCTGAAGAACTTGCGTCAGATTTCTTAGAATGACAAAATAACTACAAAAGGTGAACCTAGGCAATTCCCCTGCTAAATCCAGCAACGACACCCAGCTCTGCGTGTTTTCAGCTATTATTATGTGCCCAGAGTGCTTGCAAACTCGTCATAATATGTAATGTCCAAAATTCCGCGTAGACATTGATAATGAATCAGGGGCCCCCGGTTCCAGGCCTGTATGTAAGAGATGTAGACTTCCAGGAACGTCATTCCAGTAATCGAGTCAGACATGATGCCAATCCTCAAGGACATCAAAGGCCGTCTCTTGGGCCAACGACTTGTTGTTCGTCACGTCACAGTGCGTCACAGGTCTCAGACGGAGCTTTGAAAAACAAGCTTCAAGGTCAACATACTAAGGAAGCAGGTTTCTTGTTCCTACGTCCGGTCTTACGGCTTCTTGTCCACGGAACGTCACAAGCGTTCCTTGGAACGAACGAGTCGACGAGGGCGTCGTTGACTGAACCCTCGGTTGTACCCTTTTGGACCGGAAGTATACAGTCCCGTCCTGTCCATGCGCCAGGGCGAACGGACTCGGACCGGCCATCCCCAGCCCATCCTTCGAACACCCACCGGCATCTCTGGTTCTTCAAAGTGAAGAAGAAACTGAGATCTCAGATTGGCACTGGGGTCATCTCAATTGGGGGTCATTTATGAACCTCCAAAAGGCCACTTTGTAGAAGCTGGTCCAAGCATTTCTGTTCAACCATGTGAGAACTTTGTCACACCGCCACCCGGCCAGAACAAAGAAGGGCATGGCTTCCAAGAAACGAGTCCATGGCGAATCTAGGGTGGCTGGGTCCAATGTGATGGGTCTATACCAGGGCCCCCCTAAGGACTATGACTTTTTGAACACCCCAAACAAGGGGCACTCGTACCGAACATACTTGGTTAGCCCCCCAAGGTGGAAGACCAATCCCGGTGTTGGGTTGCTCTGAGGGCTCAGTCAACTCCAGGAGGGGTGTGTAGCCGTATGTAGCAAAAACGGTGCAACTACATGTGCATGTATGCTACATACGTAGTGTTTCACATACAGGTGGGGTACTACTTCGTATGTGGTATGTATATGATTGATGCCCCTATGACAGCCCTATGAACGAAACTTATACAATGTGCTCTATCCCCAATCGGTGCACCCACGCCGGGTTTTCCGAAATGCCACGAACTCCCAGGTGCCTGTTTTCGAAACACCCATGTTGCCACCACGCTGCTTGATGCCAGGGAAGCCGAGACGTTCACCCAATCCACCCGCGACCAAGCAGAAGGCACACTTCGCCAACCTCACGTCCCACCAGATCCCTGAAAGCACTCAAAACGCGTCCGCGCCAACCTCCGCGCCGCGCCGTCCGGCGCGTTTGGGGAACTGGCCCGTCTCACAGGTCCTGGGACGTCATGACGTTTTGGACAACTAGGGGGCTGGGTGATTCTACACTCACCCGTTGGAAAGAAGAAAAAGACCCAAAAGGGTATGCCAGTGCCATAGAGTGGATGGATCATGATGGATCATGGAGGAATTGACAAATGGATGCATTTGCCTCAGAATGAGCAAAAGGCCTCTGCTGAGGAACACTTATGGGCATTTATGAGTTATGACTCACTTTTGCGAGCTGTTTCAATGTTTCGATCTGTTTCATTATGTGTCTATATTCAGGTTTTGGGGGTCTCCCCTGCATTGCTAGCCATGTGGCTCTTTCATCCCTAAGCGCTCACTCTCCGCGAAGGCCGCGCTGCCCGGGCCATTCGCGCCCGACAAGTTGGCACCCTGCGGTACGTGGGGCGTCAGGCCTCAGTGGCAGTGCAGCTTTCTCCGTCGCAGAAACTTTGCCAAGATCGTCAACTGATGGTCTTGAGTCAATCCACACGAGTCCGCACAGCCAGGCCTGAGAAGGGATTGACTCCTTCTTGTGCATCCTTGAGTAGCCTTCGCGCGCGCTCCAAGTATCCCTTCAAACCACCTGACGGGGCGCGGAGGGGGAGCTCAAGGGTCGGCAGGCTCTGAGTTGACATGGACAACAAACCTCTGACACTACCTCTGACATACCCGTCTCCTTGCAAGATTGAAGTTCACCATACCCCTACCACATGGCTGAACCAGCCACTTCCGCACAGGTTGGTGATGGTTGGTGAATGAGTACTCACATGTTTTTTTCTCAACACCATGCTCTCGCATCAAGTCCAGAGAGTCAGAACCAACACTCTAGAGTCATCCATGCTAGAGTCATCCATGTACGGCGGCATTTATTTGGTACTAAACTCAAATACACTATCATACACTATGTGAGGGCCCTATCTCGTTTAGACTGCTTAAGTAGGAGGTCATGTCACAGTATCTCGTTCAGACTACTTTAGAAGCAAATCACACTATCTCGTTCAGACTACTTCAGTGTCATCAAGAAAAAAACATATCGTTTATGTGGGGGCACTATCTCGTTCAAAAGCGAATACTGATGATAGACAAGCAAATAGAGCATGCCGTAGACTACATGAGGAAAGCCTAAATAAAAGTGGTTGCTCATATTATGAGTTAACAACACCAAAAACAAACCAGTGGCTTCTTAGTGAAAAGCTATGGTCATCTTCCAAGTTGATGGAGACACCTGTGAGTTCTGGAACTTCCTTGGCACAACAGAACTTCTGCAACTCAACATGTCTCAAATGAGAAGACCTTTAACCGTGTTGCACCCTCCTGCTATCTCCTGCTCTTAGAATCTTTAGAGAACCAAAAATGGTTGGCAAGTGCTGGCAGGATCTTATAGAATCAAATCAATATTGAACTCGTTCTTTCCTACTCACTCTCACTGGCCGTGCTACCCAAAGGACTACGCTGCCAGAAAGGCAGGATTTCTCCAGTGTGTCTATGTTGATAGTATTCTGAAGAGTTTTGTGTGACAAGCCCTTCAAAAAGCGTATGACGCAATGGCTTCACTGAAAAGCTATCCATGTCTTCCAAACATTGCCTGCATTACCTGCTGCATGAAATATCCTCGATTCCAATTGTGCTGATATGATGTTCTCAGTTCTTTTCGATCCATGAAGTGCAACAAAAAAAATATGTCTTTTTGTAGATTCAATAAATTTTGCGGAGAAAGGACATAGCCATACATAGCCGCTATTCCCCCTATCAATGTGTTTTTCGTTCCGTTTCAATTTCAAACATAAAACCTCTGAGAAAGGGGATTGGCAATTTTTGTCTTCCTGCCTGATGTTCCAGGCTTGTGGTACCCTCATTGCATGTCCTTGTCATTTTGAAGATCTGTTGAGACCCACAGCCTTTGATGGCTGAATCAGTCACAGCAACTTGCAGCTACCACAGCGGCCTGGGAGGCTGGCATCTAGATCATTGAGCTGCTGCAGTCTGCTGCTCCGATAAGCTTGCGGAAGATCGTCAGCAAAAAGATGTCCCTGCAGAAAATAAACACACGGAACACATCAGCAAAAACATAAACAAAACATGCACAAGTCAAAAGTATCTAAGTGTTGATCAGCAAGGGAATGTCTAAGGAGTCTAAGCCTGACATGACACTACCGCAAACTAGTGCCTGAATGGCCAATTTCATCCACATGTCCCATGTGGTCAACGTTCCACCGGCCTGGCCGTAGGGTTCGGCACACAGCGCTTCTTCGGTCAGCGACATCTCCAGCTGACGCGCCAGGACTCGAAGTCTCATGGACTGGATATCGAGCCAAAAGAGCCAGTCGAGCGGCGCCGAGGACGATGTCTCCGGACGACCATGAACGACCCAAACGGTACAGGACCCACAGAACTAACATGGTCGGGCATCCGTGGATGGAAAATGGTCCCTTGGAACCACCTGGGAGAGTAGATCCGATGCCCGAAGCGATGTGTTCAGCGATGGCGATCGCAACTTCCTCTTCTCTCTCTGGAGGACCCAAATTTAATTCAATGAGACGATCCGTTTTACTTCTCCCTTGGTGGGAACCCTGGTATGCGTAACGATAGTGTGTGTGTGTGTCTCACTTCAGGTGTTAAGGGAGATGCCTTTGTCATAAACTGTGGTCTCCAGTGGGCATGCACAAGTAGGGTAGTTTGGGGTGTATAGTTGGGTTCTTTGAGCCTTCATATCCTCTTCTTTTAATGTTCAGGCACAAACAATGTCAGAATGTCAAACCCTGAAGTTAAAGAATGCCATAAGTCTTGAACAAAAAGAACATCGTCCGAAATCCGGAATCGTACTGTTTTTGGTGTGGTGCTTTTACTGAACTGATCGGGCGCAAACTCACACTCATAACCAACTGTGCGACCTGCACATTGAGGAAGAAAACAATGCTCCTTATGACCAAGGGAAGGTTCCTTGCAGGATATCAATATCCCGCTGACAAAAACTAACTTTAACGCCACAAGCAAATAGCATGTGCAAGCAAGGAAGCAGTGGTACATAGTGACATAGTGGTACTATGAAACAATTGCTTGCCTCTTTACCTCTCCACATTGAATATACAGCAAAAAACTTATTCAATGGCTAGCCATCCTGACTTGGGCGTTGCTATATTGGAAACGCACAGCCGGGTGTAGGAAATTTTGCCAAATCACCATGTAGTCGTCGAAGAGAACCCACTCCATCTGGACGAAACGAAGAGGAAACCTGCGGAATCATGGGCAGTGATCCTGATGGAACCCCTGGTGTGACGAAAAGACATAAAACATACACACACACCCACTCCGATCGGTTGGTGTATTTTGTTTGGGGGCTGCATTCTTCGTCTTTGACCGAAAGCATCCAAAAGCGCTTTTTAGAGCCATGATCCGCGTGGATCGCCATGCACCAACAATTCTTAGGAAGACCTTTGGACGACTCAAAAGCTGCTGGGGCGACAAATGAATCGACCGAGCACCGCTGCTGGGGCGACAGCGGCGACAGCGCTGGGTGCCCGGTCCAGTGCTGGTTGATGGCAGCAAAACGGTCGAACATGCACTCCTGCAGACTTGAGCTGTGAATCCGGCAACACCTCCGATCTGACCAGCAAATACCAGCCAACCCTGCTACTTGGATGAATTGGCTGTCTTCCTGCTCATCGGAACTGCATGTTTTTGAGTGCGAACCGAGCCCCACGGAACGACTGCACCGAGCATACTGAGCATACCGTCTTCCGTTGAAAAACAGAAGACCCTCAGTGGCCATGGGTTGTGAAGCCACACCTCTGTTAGAAAGGTATGGAAACAGGTGCACATCTTATTGTGACCTCAACAAGAGTACATGCGATCCATCATGAAACTCCTGGGCGTCTGAAATCCCAAGACAAGACACAAATAGTTTAACAGCTTTCCTCCTCCATTCACTCGTCTTTCATTGTTCTCACCCACCACCACTCAGAACTATCAAGTGGAACGAGCTTAGTTCTTGTATGTTCTTGTCACTACCAAGTTGAACAATACTTGCAGTGCTGTATACATCAAGGTCCAAAGTTTGTATTATACTGACCTGACAGTGGTTTGTACAATAAAACGTACCGTCTAAACCATCTAAAAAGAAGATACCGACTCGCTTGTGCTTCACCGTGTTTCACCTCCGTATGTAGGACAACGCAGTCTTCCTATACACCGGGGCCAGTTTGCCGGGACCATCAAATCCTTCGCTCAAGAAAACGACCAAAACATAAACAAGTGCAAAGCATATTCCGAAGGGGATTCGCCATCATTCACCCAGTTCGGAAAAACTTATTTGCACAAAAATGCAAATCACAGAACCCCCCCCGCTCCGAGAGGGCGCCGCTGGTGCCGAAGCGGCTCACCAGCACGGAGTCGTTGCGCACAGGTCTCGGTGTTGGATCCACAGGTCTTGGGCGATCTGAGGAACTGGAGTTGAAGATGAGCAATCAGATGTCTAAAGGTTGCAATAGGTTTTCTTAGATTCATTTCAACCAGGGTCAGCTTAGTAATCTGCATGCAATCGGTTTCGCACATAGCAGCCCACAAATACGCCACAAATCACAGTCGTGAATTTGAGAAAATCAGTATTTCTGAAGCAGAGGTAATGTTAAACTGTTTGACATGAAAAACACATAGTGAAGAGGATTAAACAGGGATATACCAGTGATTTATATATTTGTTGTGGGCTGTTTGGTGTGCTGTAGACGTCCATTGTTGTTGTACTTTGAGTATCTTTCCGTACACTCCGTAGATCACAGTACAGTAGATTGTAATGACCCACACAAAATGGACTTCATACATCGGGCTCCACTAGGATGTGTTTATAACGATCCTCAAGTACAGAGATGTTGAGCGCTCACAAAAATACAGACAACACGTTTTGCAGAGCTAACTCTACCCCTGAGTTGAGCCTTGTATGTTGCTTGGAGGAAGGACACAGGGTCGTCACCAAGGCTACTCCGCGCCGTAGACTCGTCTCAATCCAATAAACAAGTATCAAACATATCAATGACATCTAATTATATATCTTGGTTAGTCTATAATAATGATATATAATGATAATATCTTGATACTTCTTGATATTAATCCAGAAAACAATCTCAGTCCTCTGGACACGTCTATATACAGTAGGAGTCGGAGCGCCTCAGTGTCTTGATTGAAACAGCGCCCAATGACTTGGGTGAAACCACAAACTAAAAAAGGAACACATAAAAGCCCACCTCCAACCTACCAACCATCCCATTTCGGAAGCCAAAAGCAGCCATCTGATCCGCAGAAACATAAACACACACATCGCCCAGGTGCGCGTAGAGCGCTCGGGTGTGGAGCCCCAGAAATCGCACCACAGGGATGCGAGTTCCAAACTGCCAATGGATGATGCGAGCCTTGGCGCGGATGCGGATGCGGAGCACGGTGCGGATGAGACTCTTGGTGGGTCTGACCCTGATTTGGCAGATTTGATCCAAAGGTCCAACCCCACAAAGTAGATGTTTTGTACATCTCTGTATGTATCAACATAGGTGTTTTTATAGGGTGATTCATTTACAATTACGTGAGGATCGCTACAACTGTACTACTTCAATTATCATGATGCTCCAAACTGCTGTCTCCGGTCGCGATCGTCAAACTCTTGTGCACAAAATCAAGAACAGTGCTTCCCTCACCTTTTCATAGAACATCATAGAACAAACAAACAAACTAGGAACTGCTTTTCTCCAAGATCTTCCCTTTAAAAAAACAAAAAACACACACACACACAATAAAGTCCAATGCCGACCCTGGTCACCAGTGTTCAGCTCGCTGTGCCCCCCACCGTGAGCACGCTCATGGCGATCACTGTGTGCCGTTCGCCTTGCTTGTGGAGCTTCGAAGAGGATGAAGTGAGTCATTCACTGAGGGGGCGGTGAGCAACCAGCAGCACAGCACAATAACAATCCACCACCGTCTGCTGGGGGTAAGTGGGCATGTTGAAATCCCAACTCAAGCATAGATAATCATGTTTTTATATGTTTTTTTCAAAGTGCACTGGGAGGCTTTGCCTCGCTGGGCCCGTTGTATACAAGTGCATGCTGCAATAAGAATCTAGTCCCTTTCTCGCTCCCTTCCAGGAAATGACATGAAAGCACTTTCTGCTAAAGTTTGTTCGCACCTTGGAATTTTCTGCAAGCATGCATCCTGCATCCAACAGCAGGACCCCGCAGGAGTGGTTGAACAAAAGCATCAAAACTGGTCACCCTTCAAGAGTGATCATTCATCCTTCAGGTGTCGCAATAGGGATTTACGACAACTCCAAATTCATCTTTCCTTGGCCCACGGCTCAGGAGGATCTCCGCAAAGTCTGCAGCCCAATCTTCCCAGTCTTCCTCTCGCGCGTCCTGCCGATGAAGCGGTCGTCAAGGATGCCAGTCGTCCAAGCGTCACGAGGGGCCAGAGCGTCACAGACAAAAGGGTCTTGTAAAGAATTCGTCTCGAGTATAAGCCACTATAAAGAGAATTTAACATTAAATCTGTGAGTGTCGGTCTTGATTTCGAATATTGGTGTTGATGGTCGCACGCCCAAACGCCAAGCGCACGTGCTCTTCTGTATCGATTCGACACCCTTGGAGCCAGCCATGGACACTGCAGTGGTGACCATGGTCGCTCATGCGTCTCGTCCGGCAGAAGACCTTGCTATATAAACACGCTTCCAGCCTCTCCCTGCCCCTCCAAACCTACATGAAGTCATCCGGCGGAAGCCGGCGCCTTTCCGACAGAAGTCCTGATCCCCTCCCTACCCGAAGATATATGAAGGTATGCTTTGGTCCTGAAGATCGTGCCGAATACGGGAAGATTCTGTCAATTTCCCGCTCCCCGTCGTGTGCCCCAAGATGAGTCGGGAGGTCTCGTGGAGTTTCGGGCAGGTTTCTTTGCTGCTCCCCGTCACAGGGAAGAAGATAACAAGGAAATACAAGGAATATGTTGATGGCAGAATTTGACCAAGCTGCCCAGCTTCAACTTCTGAGTGAAGGAACTACATAGACTACAGTATGTGCACTGATGGTGACCAGGATCTTTGATGACTCTGAACACTGAAAACCAACATATCACCTTACTACCCCGAAAAGAAAACAACAAGGCCACACGCGTCCGGCGGCCAGCTCGGGTCCCACATCACTGGTAGGCCCACGTAGAAGAAGACTGGCTTCTGCAAGCCCAGGAGGAAGCGACACCAATCTGCCCAGTGGCACGACACTGCACAAAAAAACTGAGGGGTTTCCCTGGAAAAATAAAGGTTTTACCACCTGTGTGTTCCCCAAAATTAGTTAAAGGTTATGCATGGTTATGCACTTTTCCTGGGTAGGACAACACAGGCGCCCCGCACCATCAGGCTGCCCCAGCCACACGCCACACAAATTCCGCAACAAATACTCCCCCAATCTCCCCCATCCCGAAAAGGGCATCTGACGTGGTCGATCAAATCTTGAGATCCAAAACAACACGATCTCCAGGGCCAGGGAATATGGGGAAAGCTTGAATTGGTACGGATTGGCTCGAGTGTGGCAGTACATATGCCCGTCTAGGCTATCTTAATTGTGTTCTCAAACAGCCTCTCTTCATCAGACTTGCAGCATGGGTGGGATGCGCCGGTTGCTGGAAGCACTTGTGCAAACCGTCTAGATCTACCCACACTGCCGTTGCATCAGGTTGCCCTTCGACTGATCACTGCCAGGTCAGTCCGTAAGAATTTGGACTTGACTTGGTCAGTCCTATCATAGTACAGACTCCCCATAAGATGGTGGACACTGCCCTTGATGGGGAGTCCGTCAGGGTGACTATCATAGTCGCTGGACTCCTTAGCTACACTTACAGACGTCCCCATTGCCCGGGCAGTCCGGACACCGAGACGTCCACCGACCGACCTCGGACGACGCCGACGGCGTCCGAGAGGTCCTGAGAAGCGCACAAAGGGGCTGGCCACACATGAGAACATCTGCTTCACGGCTCAGCCTCACAGCACGTCTAACGTCTAACGAAGAACGTCCCTCAGCACTCATGTGGTGTAGAAAAGATCTTTGAGTGCTCGAGTGTTTCGAGCATCTTCTGTGACTTGTCTAGTTTCAGGGGCCACACAACACTAATTGACCAAAAGTGTGGGAGACAGAGCGAAAAGGCCATCGAACTCACAGAGACTGCGCCCGAGGACCTTATTGAACCCGAAGAATGAACAGGAGGTTGTTGGGTCTTGATCCACTCCCACTTTCCGTGATCCAAGGGAAAACTTCCACCACACTTAAGCTGCTGCAAATAGAAGCATGATTGTGGAACAATCTCTACTCCTCCACTTCTCAACCCCTTTTGCTGCTGCGGATGATTTTATTTGAGTCTAACAATAGGAACCTCAACGACTTCAGGGTGAAGTTCCAACCTAGGGTCAAATATGACATTGGACTTGGACGTGCAGAACATGACTGAAAGTTAAACAGAAAACATGATGTCTTCGTCAACCACTGCATTTAGCCGCAAGGGCTTAGGCTTAAGACAACCCCAAAAACATGCATGCAAAAATGCAATGATTATTATACAATTAACATTATATAACACATCTGTGGGGTAACTCGGTGCTATCCTCAATCTCCTTATCAGTAGGAGTCTTTGACACGTGATGCAAGGGCCTTGGCCCCATGACGTTTTCGAAGCTCTTTGCCACTGAAGCGAAGGCCTCCAACACGCCAAAGGTTGCCGCACGGGATTTGAACATGAGTCAACATCTGGAAAGTGAGCTACTCCGCCTGACATAGTCTTGGAAGTGACAAGAAACTATTGACAAGTTCGTGTGGAGAGGGCCGATCTGGTCGGACCGGCGGACTGCATCCGAAACGGCGGACGGCGCACACAGTTCAGGGGATGAGCGGACCAGGCGAAGACCGTTCAAGCACAACGACAAGTTCAGCTTTCTGGCCTTGACCAACCTTCAATTGGAGCGACCTGACCTAACCCACAGGCTCCCGGTTTGGGGGCTTGGCCTGGGATATCCGCAGTTTGATCTATACTGCCACGTGGCGGTACACCGTATAGCATATTACATCTTGGTGTATATCCCTCCACTAGCAGTGGATCATCAGCTAAGCTAGTAGAACATGCTACTACCAAGCTTTGCAAATTCTGGCTGGAAGTTGGCAGCAATATGGTTGACTCATGGTACATTCCCCACCAAATGTTCCCTGGATGCATGAGCCGGACAACTGCCTCTGACATCGGTTTTGACGCACTTCTGGAAGGCAAAAGAAACCTATGACCCCCCTTGCACACGAACCGCACATGGTCCATGGTGTTTCCACCTTGCATCAAGATGTGGATTTCAGGGATTCCTTCAGGCTGTTTTTAAAAGCAAAATTCTGGTTGTGGTATGTTGTGGTGGTGGGGGTCCATGATGGCAACCATCGGGTCTGCCTGCTTGTGCTTGTAATATTGATCAAGAAGTCCCTGCAGGATCTCCTGGCGAACTACGGTGGTGCATCGAACAGCTTAGGACATCAATCAGCCTGCAGCCTGCAGCCTGCAGCTGATATATCCCAAGCGGCCTAACCAACAAATCCGGATGTGATATCGAAAGTGCAGGTTCTGTTATGTACATGGTATTTCAGCAAATAGACTCACACCATTCACAGCAAGTTCAAGAGACAATGACATCGGCTCGACATGCAACACATGAATACATCAAAATGACACGTTCCATGACACTCTCAGTAGCTCTCGGCACTGCAAGACACTTTTCCTTCCGGGGCTGTTCTGAACAGCCCAAATTCCAACCAGAACCCAACCGCACGGCCGGTCATGGAGACCGCTCCGTCACCGGGCTCCGTCGGTGCCCGAGCCGGCCTTCTCTTCGGCACTTGGACACAAACCATAGTTCTGACCTGACGGTTCGCTCGGCGAACTCCAGTCGGAGGCGGTCCCATCAACGGTCCCATCCCTTGCGTTTCGACGTGGAGGACGATCCCGTGCGTTTTGACGTTTTGGAGAGGACATGGCCATTCGGGTAGTAAGCTTTAGTGGGACGAAGCAGCACAACTAAGAGGAACCATCTCTGGTCCCACCACATGCAAACACCACCATGGACTTTAGCTGGCACAAGTGCGACTGCGAGCTGACAGCACAAACAGGAAGCTCTTTCACCGAAATTGGCACAAAGGTCTTGATCCACGGGTACCTCAAAGCCTAATGCTGGTGGTCTAAATGCGACAGGAGTCTTGTGGAGTCTATAGAACATCAGAAAGATCCCAAATACATGTCAGTACTTTATTTATTTAAACTTTAAAACCAACCTTCAATAACCACCAATAGACTAGACCTTTAGGTGTCCATTAAAAACACACCACCTGAAAAATGTTCTGAGCTCCCCAGGCACACATTGCCACCGAAGGAATTTCCTTGAAAGCTCACTTCCGCCTCTGTCTCGGACGGGGATGCATCTGTCTCGGAGTCTGCGGATTCCAATGTCGTCACATGGAGAAGGGTTGAAGTGTCGTGATTCTCAAGTGAGTCTTCATTCACTTATTAACGTTCCATGATCTAACTCTAGAGCATCCTGGAGAATGGTTAATTTGGATTTCTATTGAACTGTGGCTCGCAATAATATGCAATAATGGCTTCTGGGCACTACAAACTGATGTCTGTGGTTACTTGGCCTCAAGTCTTTGTTCTTAGAATCCCCACAAAAACAAACACCGTGTGGTTTGCAGGGGTTTGGTCTGGCGCCATGTTGAACCAGACGAGTCAATCAGCTCTTCTCAAACAATCAGCTCTTCCCAGGTCGCGAGTCCGTCACTGGGACATGCTACACGGCTACCGGGACGTCGCATCGTTCCGGACGTCACGGGTCGTTGCCAAGCTGGTTGGAAAACAGCCGCTTGCAAGAGCCCGGGCTGTTTTCCTCTAGAGGTTGTTTGGACTCCACCAATAGATGTTGTTCTGATCAAATGGTCATAAATGGTCATACACCCCCAAGCTCGTGTGATGTGTTTCTTTGCACACCACCCATCAAATTGTGCTCAATTACTGAATGACTGAAGTCAACATACATGCCCCCACATCTGCAGGTTACTGTACTACCTTTTTTGGTGTCAAACGAGTTAGTCATGGCAATCACCTCGGATTCTGGGTGATTCCAAGTTGTAAACCCGGTAGCCCTCACATCTCTCCGCCCTCCAAGTCCCTCCAGGGCCCCTGCTCCAATGGTTTCCCCGAAGCGCGTCAACATGGTCTTCGCCTGCATCCACCAGGCGAATTGTACTTCCGCCGAGGAAACGGCACACGGACCGGAACACATGTTCAATGGTGTTTTGTTGGGGCTCCCTCCTAGTGTCTTTTTTTGTTGACGGGATATTCATTCGAACCCGCACACATGCACACAATGACAAAAGTTTGTCATATTTTGTCATTCATGTAGTGTCCTCCCTTTCTTCCACTTGTTCGTACCTCAAAGAAAACAACACAAAACAAGAAAGCGATAGTCTGCTCTTTGGACTCACCCTTGGCTTCTCAAGTTAGTCCATCCCATTCCCACCCCAAAGCCGCCTCGCCCGCGAGTGCGGTATGTGAATCGATCTGCCAAATGCGCAGGGTGCTGCCAGCAGCTGGCCTAGTTAGCACCATGGTGGCATGTTGAGGTCAACTTTCGGACATCTGGATGCCTGCCATAGAGTCCCAAAAGCTACTATATGCTATATAGGATTAACATGTAACACCCTCTTTTTTCGCCCTATTGTGATCCGATAGCCGATGGACACTCGCAGAAGCTGGGAACCGCCATACCGCCGCCCGAACCAAACGACGTTCGCTTTACCGCCCCGGTTCGCTTCTTTGAGTCTGGTGAGCCCAGCCGTGGGGCAGAACACTGATCTGACCCGTTGTGAGGCGACCCGTTCGGACCCGAAGCAACCAGCTGCTACATGTTGGTTTGGTCCAAAACGGTTGTGAGGGTCAAAACCCTAGCGAACTGAGGGTCCAATGAGCCCTTTGGGGAGCATCAATCATGAAGAAGCACCGCTGCAGTTCGTTTGTTCCAACGAAGAACACTATATAAAACGTAATCCCTTAGTTTGGGCTTCTGCTTCTCATGCACCGAGCCAGTGTCCCTTTGAACACGACTTTTCACGGGGGGTTCGTTCACTTCACACTGACGAAACCAACCACCGCAGCTGTCGAAGTGCGGAAGCGAAGTCGTCTTCGCGCCCCGGACGAGACCTGCGCGGTTTCCACTCTTCAGAGGTACCGGACCTGTGCCGCTTCCACCGCATGTTGGTGGCCATATGGTTTGGGAATGAAGCGGGTCGGATGAGAGGGGTGTGCTTAGGCACCCAAAACAGGTTCTTATTTTTTTGTGGAAGCAACTACCATAAGACCATGGTGTCATCCTCTACCAACGACGGAACTGTCCACTTACATGTTTGTTTCAGGGAGGAAGTTCATGATCTCTCTGGCCTCGCTGCAGCCGGCCGGATTGGACAGGCTTGGGAAACGGTTCTTTCCATGATGATCATTTTTTCGGTGCACTCAAAGGAACTCGATGAAACTGTTCATCAACTGCTTTCCACTCTGAGAGTGTTAAGCTGGCTTTTTCTGTCCAAACGATGCTGCTATTGATTCATAGAGGAGGATTTACTACCATATCCAATCCTTCCAGAGGCTGCCGGGATGCTCCAATTCATGCAGTCTCAAGCTCAGGACTTCACCAGCGGCTGTGCTGCCGCAGAAAAGCAGGTCCATCGACTCCTGCAAGGATAGCAGTCCGTCGACTCCTGGGTGTGTCATGCTTATAGGAAGACCGGAAAACAACTTGTTTGCTCATCAAAATGGGCATATTTCGCGAACCTTCCAGGGTTTTGTTGCCTGGGAAGTCTCCCTATCTATACAAATCCAAATGAAGTGATTGGTGAATTTAAGAGTCTTGCCGTTGCCATTTGGATCCATTTGCTTCCAAACTGCCATGCTAGTCGCGAACAAATGCCATTGCCGTTGGACATGATGTCATTCTCTCCCTTTGCACTCAGTCAAAAACAAACCCTGTTCAGTACCTCGCCCAACAGTGAAGGGGCTTTGAAGATCTTTCAATAGGCCTACGACGAGGATATCCATTGCCGTTATATATATATATAAGTACCAGGTGCTCAGTACCAGGTGAACTGAGGTTCTGATAGGATCTCTGCCGTCCAGCACTTTTGCAGAAGAATCATTACTAGCTTCTTGCTACTACTAGTAGTAGTAGTAGTAGTAGTAGTAGTAGTAGTAGTAGTAGTGCCCTTAGCTACTATAGTAGCTTCTTGTCGCTAGTAGTAATGCCCTTGTTACTAGTAGCGATGCCCGTGTTACTAGCTGGACAACATGGGCTCCAAGTCCCCTTTTGTTGATCCACAAAAACCGTGATTACCAATCTCTTCTCGCACGCGTCGTATGCCGTCATCCGTTCAAACTCGACCTCCCGATGCTCGTTTCACGCCGGTCACCCCCATATCAGGTAGGACTGGCAAAACCCTGCAGAAGCTTCTACCAAAACTGCTCTGCAGCACGCGAGGCGAACACAGTCCAACCCCCACACCTCCACTATAAACGAGAAACCCTTCGCTACACATTCGGGAAAAAAACACCTGCAGTTTCTTCCAACAAAAGACCTCCAGCACAGCCAGGGCACTCGCCTGGTCTCCAGGCACTCTCTCGCAGCAACTCCAAGGGCCGGCCGGTTGTAAGGCCTTGAGTCACCTGATCCACGCCGGAGGCAAAGGCATTGATCCACGGCATGTTCTTCCACGAGGTTCATTGGACATCGCAGGTCTTTTCGTGGTGAAACATGGTAATTAATGGTGATACGGCAATTTCCGAAACAGAACTCATAAGAAATCCTAAGAAATCCAAGATCCATACCAGGGCCCACACTTCTGGATGATTAATGGAGATCCCTTAAACTCTTTTTGTGGCTATTTTGTGGCTATTCTTGGACACCCCAAAATCCCGAAACAGGGGGCCCTGGTACAGCGGCAATAACACATATATCAAAAAGGAATAAAAAGGATGCATCTGTTCCCTCTCGCCGCCACTCGCCTTTTGATACCTTCTGACCCTGGTTGGAAACATGGCTGCCGTGCTCATAATCGACAGCAATAGACGATGTTCATCAGATTCAGTGGACACAAATTGACAGAATGATTGGCCCGGAAAAAAGAATATAGAAACACCGTCTTTAATGAGAACTCGTGCATTTCTGATTCACGAACATATTTGATCATGTAATGTTGTTCATGGCTGATGCTTTGTGCCAGGTGTTCTGAAAGAGGAATCTGTATCAGAGCCGTGGGATGCACTCGATCCGCACTCGATCAATCACACCGTGTTTTCCCAAAACCGTAGCCGGGGTGCCACGCCATGTAAACATTGAGCATGATCAGCAGCGAGTCCACTGGCCAGCTAGATGAATACAGCCTGAATCGCATGAAACAACACCAACATGTCGGGCTGGTTCTTCAAAGTGACCGAACTTGATCACCTGGTTGGTTCGGTCACGAACAAGCCGAACAACAGGGTCACGACAAGGAACCTTCAAAAAGTCAGGTACAGAAGAAGCTGGGGGCTGTCCCACTACATTTGTTTGGCACCTGCTAGTGGATGGCGTCGAGTGGCCAAGAGTGGGAGGGAGTCTGAGTCCTCAATATAGAAAGTAAACGCGTTGATATTGATTGACATTTACCTTGCTGGTCTGGTGGGATATCTATGACGCTAAGTGGCCAATCAAAGACAAAGAAGTCACCCAAGAGCACAAAGGCCAAGAAGAGCAATCGACCTGCTTGTGCCTCGGGCAAGCAAACACAGATCCAACCAAATCCAATCTCACCTTCTCCAAGGTAACTCGCGGCATCATCGATATCTCACACAAATTGGAAGTGACTGCTGCTGCCCAAACCGACCAAAGGGATGCAAGAAGGACCCCTCCAAGCACTGCGTAGCACTGCAAACCAGCTTGGGCAACACATCATGGTGCAGAAAGCAAAAAAGAGGCGACACTTGTTGTTGCCAAAACCAACCCCAAAAATAATCGTCAAAAATACTCTCCACAAACAAGGCAAACCAACAAACAATGTAAAAAGAACGAAGCAGCATCACACCATGGGGTTGAATCTTAGCGTAAAGCTTTGGTTCGAGGTGGTCCTGCTTGCTCCCAACTCGGTCTGGTCTTCGCAGAGTTATGTCTTTCGGTCGCTCAGCAAGCTGTGCCAACGGGTCCCAGGTGCCCGAAAAAGGTCGAACGGTGAGTCGAACGGTGTGTTGAACGGAAGCGGTTGAGGTGTGGCAAAGGGCCCAAGGATGGCTGGCCGTGTCACACGTCTTTTGAGGGGATTTTGGTTGGGACGGAACTATAGTCATGGCCTAGTCAAGCCGCCCATGCCCGCCCTCATCCGATCTTCCCACTGGGATCCACTGAGTCACCCCACAACGGAGTTGGGAAACTCGAAGTGCGCCATCACCACCAAGGCCGTAATGAAACCTTGACCGTCCAACGTCGCACCGGGGCACCCGCATCGTGTGTGCCCGTCATGAGGAGTCAAGGAGTCGATGATGGGCCTTTCTAGCAAGCCTGGACCTGAAGACCAGTGACATGGACGCAAAATCACTGTGGATGGACCAGAAATGCGTTCAGACTCCTTTAAAAGGTTCAGTCAACCATCTGCAACTGGACTTTTGACGACTTTGGCGCGTCTGGTCACAGAATGCTTATTGCAGCTGCACGGACTTCTATGAGCTTCGTGTTTCTTCCCGTGAGCACCGCCCACCTCCGCCCACTCCCTTCTCTCCGTTCCAAGGCGCCAAAGTGGCAGTAGTCGGATGGAAGTCTCTGGGTGTAGACGAGGCCTCGATTCCTCGTCCGGAGATGCCCGGAGATGCCCGGGCTGAACGACATCGGATTCCTTTTGGTACGTGTTTGCTAAACACATCGAAGTGAATGGGCATGTGGCACTGAAAAGAAGGCTCTTTTGCTCTGCAAACAGGGAGCTTTTCACCTTCACGTTAGTGAGTTGAAGCAGGGATGCTGCTGCTGCTGCTGCTGTTGATGAGAGCTTCTTGTTGTTGTTCTGGCAGTCGGTGTTGATGTTATTGCTTGTCTGTTGGTTAGCATTTTGTTTGGTTGGGCTTGCTGGCTTGCTTGTTCATTTGCTGTGGTTGCTCCTTTTGGCATGAGAGGTCAGGTTCCTGGACATCAGCTTGTGCTTCACATGACTCTAGTTCTTACTCAAAATCCTCCTTGGATGAACCACATCAGAACACTTACTTACTCTCATAAACACTATTATGTGAAATAATCATGGACGTATATATGAAAGTGGGATGGCACTCTTCCACTTCCGTGTGTTTAATTTTTTGTTTCAGCTGGATGCGCCAGTAACTTGATGGGATTGCAAAGGTAGCAACATACAATGAAATACAGTTGCATAATGTCGCATACCAGTGTGTTTAATGTCCAATCAATGTGAATCAAGACCGGAGTAACTACAAGCGCATAGTGTTGTTCCCTTTTGCACCTTCTTGGAACTGCCTCTATCGACACAAATACCCCCAAAGTGTCTATCATTAACATTCATTACTATACTATACTCTTTCTAGAGATTTCCTGCAAATGTTTCCTGACCCTTTTGGACATTCAACTCTTGAAACGTTCACTGCTGCTGGCCATTTGGCCTACGAAAGGACCCACCTCTCGTCTCGTCCGCCCACCTTTCGCCAGTCTTACGCGACAAACGTCTCGTCCGGCTTTCGGCTTTCGGTTCTTCCGTCTCGGGAACGTCCTCCGCCCTCGGCTTCGTCCGGCTTTCGGCTCGGTCTTCGTCTCCTGAAGTAGTGCGTGACCAGGTAGCGGTCGAAGTTCACACTCTCCACGCACCGAGCTCCCCAGTCCTGACGGAGCTCGGACCGATGTGAAGATGCGCCAGTTGGGGCGGTGGAGAGCCGGCGGAGAGGCTCTGAGCCTTAGATTGGTGCTTTTTGGGGGGGATTGATTTTGAAACGACATGGGATCCAAGTCAGCTGTAGAGGCAAAAGGACTTTTGTTTTTCCAATTGAACTTGTTGTGGAACCGTATGTGCCAATTGTCGATCGGTCAAAGGACAACGCATGAAAGAAAACCACATACAAGCTGACAAACCAAGTCCCACAAGCCATCCATGTGCAGCCCTCATCCCTCGTGTTCGGACGTCCGTGTCACGTTGCGAAGCAATGTCCTCCACAAAGAACCAAGACAAATGACTGGTCGTCTGACAGTCCTGAGTGTTGCTCGGGAATGCGACTGGGATCTAGGTGTCTCCAGGATCATGAGGCAATCGGTGTGAGACTTCTTCCTTCACCATCTGGGAACTATGCACCCATCTTCACTGTGAAGACTTCACACGGTTGTCTACAGGACATCACATATCCATAAAGCGGTATATGATTCAAATATATATATTCAAATATATTCAAATATGATAATATGATGTGTTCGTCACTTAGATGTCGAGGCTAGGTTTTGACATGAATCAAATCTTCCATGACATGGGTGATTTTCCGAGATGTGTGCCCCTCAAAACATACCAGTTGGGTTCTTAACGGATCTGAATCAATGCCTAAAATGACTTGAAAAGGCATGAAAAGGCGAGGGCTCACCAGGCTAAGCACTGTATATAAACCTCCTCCAGCTCTTTCGATCTACTATGTCGCTGGACCTCACAAAAAAGGTCATCATGGCAGTTGTTTCAAGTTGTTCTATCATTGAGTCTATCATGTTCAATGAGATTCAATGATGCGGTGCTTTGTGGTCCGGTGAACCAAAAACTACTCCGAGTCAAACAGTGCTTATCAGCCGCTCCTCCTTGCAAACCACCCAGCGCCATTTGCGCACCAATGCCCGCGACATCGCCTACCAAGTTTTGTCGATGGCCTATAGTGACTAGCTTGGATTTGCTTGAGAAACCAGGAAAAACAACATAATGTTAAAAGTCCAAAAGGGGATCACCCATGTGGAGCCCTATGAGGAAATCAATCACCCTAAGCAAAGCTAGTGGGGCTAGTGGTATCTACGGTCTGTGCAATTTCACTGATCGCCCGACTTTGCTGCATGATGTCTTCGCCCAATGGGCCCGAAGACAAAAGTCTTCGCAGCATAAGAATGATCAGAACATGAATAAACATCAACAAAGGGAACCGGGGCAAACATGACAAATGGACAGTAGCAAGCACACTCTAATGGTTCTTCGATTATGTTACCAGCTTGGGCAGGATTTACACCAAAATGGAGGCGGGAGCTGGACCTATGAGATCTGGTTGCCTCCAGCTCTGCATTCTGTGATGGCCAGCCGAGCCTCAGTGGGCACTGGCGCTTGCTTCAGCATGGAGCTTGACATGGGGCTCTTTACCATTTTGTTCAACCTTTTGAACAAAGCTGTCCACAAAATAGAGAGATCTCTCGTGCTAAGCGCCGGACTCTTGGACACTCCATGTATTGGAAGAACAAATCTCTTCAACCAACACAATCCCAACTCAGGATGTGGAGGCCACATTTCTCCCTTAGGCTTCACTCCATTTTGAGCCCATGCACGAGCCGTTGGCTCCCAGTGTTGCTCCATGTGGGACCGACCCCACCGCCCGCAGGATCCCGTGCTGGGCATGTCGCTGCGCAGCCGTCCGGAAGGTGGACCACTCCTCACGGTCGTCACAGTCCACGTCCGGGGGCCGCAGCACCTGCGGCTTCGTTGAGCGACCCGGCCGATCGGAGCGAACCCGGGCGACGTGACCCGATCGGGCCCTCGGAACACACACACACCGGAATCCAATAGTAGAAGCCTGAACTAACTGGTCGAAGTCTGGAAATCCATTGAGCGGACATGTTTCGACCATGGTTGCTATATTCAGGTCTCATGATCTCCAGCAGAGTTCCTGAATCAATCATTTGAAGTTTGGTGTCTCAGTTCGACAGCCCTATCGAAAGGGAAGTATATATAGATGTCTAAGTGCAAGTTTCCTTCAAACCGGGTTGGTCTCAAAACAAAGCGAAGCTCTTCTTTTCAAACGACGACAGTGCTCAGTGGCTGATCCAAAAGGGCGTATGGTCCTAAGAAGCCTCCATAGCGGTGGCGCGCCAGCCAACACGCGCAGTGCTGGCCCTCGGGGCCCTCGCAACTCGTCTTGGGGAAGGAATCGCGGTTCTCAAAGAAGCTTGCACGCTCGAGCTTCAGTCGAGCTAGCAATCTGGCCACAATTTGAGATTCTTGCTGATACAAGTTCTTTTGTTCGGTTGGGTCATCCTCCAGATCAAACAAACAACCATCGTGGCAAGCTGCCTCAGTGACTTCTCTCGAAGTGCCTTGGCACATGTCAACACACATCCTACCTCCAAATGACTCTTAAGATGTGCCCAGCAAAAGAATCCAATCTATAATATGCAATTTATTGCAATTTCATGTACTTAAGATCTCCTCTATACTCTCCTCTATATCTTAGTCTATATGCCTTGGGAGGTGACAGATACTTTCGTATATTTTCCAGAGTCAATCCAAAGTACTGTTCGGAAATCTGGGACCTTGCCAAAAGCTGGGTGCTTCTGAGGAAGTCAACAACTTCCATCGGCCCCAAATCAGCGCGTTCTCGCCCAAGGGGATCACCTGCGTCCAGGAGATCAACAGTGCCCCGGTGCGATTCCAAATAAAACTTCATGACTCGTCACATTTTTTAAAATCATTCAAAGGAACACTTCAGGGCGAAATGACACCCGATGACACCACTCACCTACAAATGTCTTGCAACATGATCTCTTCAAAAACTCTGCTCAAATACATGAGAAGGTGGGGTGGCCGTCAAACGATCTGTGTCTAAGACTACCTCGATGTTTGTGTTTTCAATTGCATCCAATGTTTTCAGCGCACAAGTTCTACGCCCGTGGAAAACTCTTAGCCCCCAAGTGGCGTTTCATGTTGAGGATGCTTCGCTTCGCAGCCCCCAAACGCGATTTGTGTGGATAACATAACAGCATATAACAGCATGAAACGACCAGGAATGTTGGAACGTCCCCGGTTCCTTCCTTCACGTGTTCAAGGATAACAAATGCTTTTCTGAGTCCAATGAATTCTCGGATGCCTCCCGAGGCGACGCTTTGGACTCGACCAGAAAGGGCCACATGTTGAGCGAGTCGATGGGTGGCAAAGCTCCCGCGGCCGCACGCTGGTCCTGGGGATCCACACCTGCCGGTGGGGGATCGGCTGGTCGTCACATGTGGGGCGCATGATCACCTTCCACCGACCACACGAGCCGGTAAGTCGCACGAGCCGATCTCGTAAAACCGAGCTCGGATCGACGACAGGGTCCAGGACATGTCCAGAAGACTGGACATCCATGAGAGTTTTCTAGTTTTCAGCAAAGATTATGGATGAGGTGATAAAAATTGATAAAGTTTTGTAATCAAGTACAAACTATACCTGAAACTAGTGGTCCCTCGATGATGGAAAACAAACCTTTCATTGGCGTGGATCTTTACAAAACTTAACCATTGGGTCATTGGGTTGAGTTCTCACGTGTCCGAAGAATGTACCTTCAGAACCAGCCGTGGCCCTGCCAAGTGCGCCTGCCAAATGACAGAGGGTTGCATACCAATCCGCAATGTGAATGATCCCAGAGTTGCTGCTTCCCCTCAAGTTTGCTGGAACAAAGCCGCCCGAGACAAAGGCGGGCACTCGCACACCGCCTGGTGTAAGGAGCGGTGGAAAATGTCCGACAAAAGTCTTTAAAAAAAACATGACAATTTATGAACATTGGCAGTGTTGAAGGATTGAAAGATGTCAAGCAAGACCGCGTAACACTCCAACAAATGGGAAAAAAAACATTCGACCGGTGCCAAAGCACGTCTTGGGAAATGTGTATATTCAACACAAAAACCTCCAGTGCTGGAATGAAAATGAAAATTATGATTGTTGGCTATTTGCTTTGGAGGCCGGGAACATCAAAATGGTTCAGGGTTGTAATCAAACACTTCAACGTTGGTCCTTTCCAACTGCAGGAACCCTATTGTGCACCAATTCATTCAAAGCCACCCTCGAAGTTGCTGTACTTCCCTCCCCGCAGGGGCCAGTTGTTCGCGGCATTCTCTGCCAAGCGTACGGGGCCCCCGTTGTCCTTGGGGAGCTGTGGATGGAGGTTTACACCAATGGTTCCCAACCAATGTGGTGATTGTTGGGAAAACCAATGTCCAGTTCAAATGTGTTTAGGTTATTGACCACGCGATGCCTTGACCTTTTTGACCTCGACCTCTATGTGACTGGGTGCCCTTGCGTTGGATCGATATACTTTCGCCGATGGGCGATGCAAGCATGTCACCCATATAAAATACGCAAGAAAAAGTTCTTAAAGGTAAAGGTAAACCCAGTTCTTGAAACCACTTGCATATCAATATATCTTTCCAGCACATTGGAAAATGATACAACCTTTTCCATATTGCGCCCTTTTGGGACACCTAAATCTTTTTGCAGCTTTATGGCCTTTATTGTTACAACCCATGAAGACGCCAACAAGCAAGGGCATGGAAACCTGAAGGTCTGCAAAACAGCAACACACGCTGCGCGCCATCCCTTCTTTTTTAGTCGCGGGACTGTTACTGTTGGGGCTGAACCATAGGCACAGCAGAATTCTAGACAAGCCCTGGTGCTTTGCACAGACTGTGTTTCAGTGCCGGGGCAACCGAAAGTCAACCCCCTACCCATTCTGTCCAAGGGCGGGCGGGCGGGGCAAAATCAGTACCACTACAAACCGAGACACAGGCACACGAGAACCAACTAGGCACTCCTAGCACTCGAGGCCAGCACACTGCGGGCACATTCGCCGCACTTTATCAACATCATGCTCACAAAGACAAGCAATGACAATCATGGCTGGTGGCGCCACAAACTCAACCTACATAGGCCACGGAGTTTGTTTTCTTCATGGGGCTGCAAACAATAAGGCCTGGTCTACAAGTAGAAGTTCGCGTCACAACGTTGTTTCCATAGGCGATGAAACAAGGATCACGTCAATCACTTCCCAACATTGGGCGCCCATACGTATTGAACCTAAACTGCAAGAATGCGACGTCAACAATTTGAGCCCAAACCAATTTTCCCACAAAATGATTTATCTACGCAGCACGTTGTGAATTGTCAACGTCCGTGCTCATTGTTTAAGCAAATCATCCATTGCTGTAGGCGGGCTCTTGCAGGCTTCAAGCAAACTGCGAAAGGATGGGACACGGAAACGGATTGCTTATATCAGTGCCCCAACAAAGCCATAGGCAATCTTTCGGAGGAGACTTGGGGCCCGAACTTTTGAACCGGCAGGTCAAACTATAGTTTTGCGCCGTTGCACGAGATATGCCAATTTTCGGACGCAGCCGCAGCCGATCCGAATTTTGTCAAAACGAAGGATCAAAGCATAACAACGCAATGCAACCCAAAGGCGCCATGAACCTTTGCGAACACGGTCACTAGTCACAAATTAGGCAATTCGCACAGGATTTTCGCAACAAACTCCCAAGTCTCGTCACGCGGCAAAGCCATGTTCAGTCTGCATGTCAGACATCTGCATTGGTACACCGGGCTGCCAGAGCCATTCGGTGTCTGTCTTTGACCTCCAATTGTCGATGACCATTGCTGCTTTCAAACCAGCCTCGTGGACTAAATGCGAACTGATGATGTCAGAAAATCAATGCTGCCCCGCATGTGTTGGCACTCCTGGTGCAAGTCTTAAGTAGAGTCAAAGTCAATCAATTTCATCTTCCAGGTTCTGCACCGCACATCACTGTGCAGAAAGTTCTGCGGTTTCGAATCACGATGCGCCGCAAAGCCGGAGTGCAAAAAGGCCCACATCGGTAAAGCTTCTGTGAAGCGCAAAGGTCCAACGCTATACTCTGCGTTTCAGCCAGCAATGGGCCCAGTGCTGCAATGCCCATCGCGAGTGTAGGCGCTCTTGCTACAAAAAATTGGCTATCATATTGGGGAGTCTGTTCACAACCATGAAGGCTGCCCCTTGAAGAAAGTCATTCGCTGTCTCCTGAAGCTTTTTCTTTTAGTATATGATTTGTTACATTGCCCGGTCTTGCGGAGCTAGGCCTTGAAAATCTCTCCAGCAACGCCAGCTGTGATTCGCCCACTGGGCTCCATCTCAGCCACCGAAAGCCAGATCCATACTCTGAGCGCTTGCAACCCTATATCGGGTAAGACAAAAAAATCCTAAAAAGTTAACTCATATTTTTGTCTTTTTGATAAAAAAGAATTGTCTTAAACAGTTAAAAAAGTTAACTTTTTAGATAACTGTTGGAGAGGTAGGAAATTGAAAGTTTGACTTTTGAGTGTGTTAATGTCTATTTTTCAATGTTTAATTGTGATGGTTTTTCAAGCAAAGGGAAGATTCTGCAAGTATTTAAAATTTGGAACTTGGCAGCAAAAGCTTGAAGAAACAAGTGCGAGTAAAAGCTTTGTTGTTGACATCATGCGCTTGCTGTTCAACAAAACTGAGGTTTACCACAGTAATCCTATGAATGTGGAACAGTAATCCTATGCACATCTAGAGTAATCCTATGCACTGCACCAAATTTCATGCGTGCATGTCAGCTGTTCTTTTTGTCAGGTCTGTTCTAGCTGCAGAGCAAAGAGCATTCGCCAATGCTCCAAAGCTTTCTGTCCACCCTGAAGTGGGGGAGTGCCTTTGGCACAATTCCTGCAAATTTTGCGGATGACCCCCATGAAGTCTTCAGCACTGTAGCACCAAAAGAGTCTTGGGGATACAGCCTGGGTATATTCACAAATGAGCACCAGCATGTGCAGCTTGGAGGTGCATATGAACATATGTGGAAGGCCTTCTTCAGCTGCAAAGTGCTGAGAGAGGTCCCACATAAGGCGTGCCATCACATGGCACTGGTTCCTCATCTTCAAGGCATCAGCACTTGGAAATGCTGTCAGCTTCTTGTTCTTTGTCATGAGCAACTCCATGGTAGCATTTGCAATGAGCATTGCTCTGATTTTGCGATGGACCAAGCAATGTGGGTTGTAATGTGCTTCCCACACATGGGCCAAAGGCAACACCAGGCCTTTGACCTGGGCTGCCTTGCCCTTGAGCTTGCAAGTGTTCTTTTTGACAAACATATTGATCTTGCTGAGGTCATAGAAGCGGTCACTGACCCCAAGAACCTTATAGGCTTCTTGAACTTGCTTCCAAATGTGGACAGCGTTTTCAGCAGGTGATCCACGCAGCCATATGTGGGTCAAATAGTACAGTACTGCTGGGAGACAATACAGATCTGTGCCCAGGTGCTTGATGTGCATGTAGTCGAGTGCTGCATTGAGCCCTGACAGACCAGGTATCTCCTTAAACACCCTGCATTGCATGGAGAGCGCTGGTCCCACAAGTGCCAACTCTGAGGAGTCCAAATGACATCATGCCATTGAGCTGAGCTTTTGAAGTCGGTCCAAGAGTAAGCACCTTGCTTTGTAGCCCTGCAATGAGGGCAACAAGAGGTGTTTGAGCTCCATCGTGGAAGGCGTCGGGAGTGATTAAAGTATTCCAAATCTCCTGCCAAAGCTATCAATGTGGCAGAGTACCCAGCTGCCAATGGCAAGCCTGCTTGCTGACCTGGGATGGAATCAGGAGAATACCTGAGATGCTGTGGGCCATAAAACCTTGATTGAAACACAAGTAATCCTACAAGCCTAGAAGATGGCACAAATATATAATCCTATGGATGGATGAAACAAATAATCCTACAAGCCAAACACAAATCCAAAGAAACAAAAAACTTCTGAAACTGACACAGAGGCACTTCCCATTCTTCCAGTTTTTTGATGGCCATCCGCCATCGAACAAAGATTTGAAGCTCCAGGCAATAATTCTAAAGACAGAATCCAGTGTGCCACCATCACCAGGCTGGAAGAACTTTTGGTAGGCTGTCCAAATAAGAATGTGAGTGGTTTTTGTACCACCTTTGGACAAGCAGCCATGCCAAGTGTAGCATTCCATGAGTTTTCCCCAGCACTTCCCTATGCCCACAGTGGGCACTCCATCTCCATGTAATGCCACTGGCACTGAGAATTTAAAGTCTTTCGATAAGACTTCCTCATTGCACCAGGCTTTGAGGTAGGCAGCTCTGCGCAATCCTCAGCATAGCACCTCTTGTGACTGAAGTAGCACCCCTGCAGCTGCTGCACCATTTGCTGAATGTCAACTTCAGCTCCTAGATGTAGATAGCAGCTGCATACATCCTGAGACTGGTGCTTTCTATCGTGCTTCTTCACAAACCTTGGCCAAATGCCAGCGCTATCGTGGACAGCTTGAGCTATTTGGTGCCAGCTCCAATCCCATGGCAAATTGGAAACATACACTCTTTGCATGTTGACCAAACCCTGGCATTTGGGCCAAGAAAGAGTCATCACAAGAGACAGTGCCAGGTGCCTGCCAAGAACACCATCTTGCAAATCAAAAAGTAATCCTACCTGGCCAACAAAACTGCCACCAGCAATAATCCTACCACATCCACACCAGCAGAATAATCCTACTACTTTGTTTGGAGCTGGACAGCAAACTTGTCACCAGCAAGAATCCTACAAGGTATAATCCTACCACACTATAAATGCACCATCAGAATAATCCTACCACACTCTGGAAATTGGGCAGCAAAAACTGCAACAATCCTACCATACCAACAATAATCCTATAAGGTGTGATGTTGAACTATAACCCTACACCCCCCAGGCCCTTGTTTTGCACACAAGTTTGCAGCTCAACCTACCAAGTCTCCTGCATCTATGGCCTCAGCCACCTTTCTGGCAGCAGCCCTGGCAGCAGATTTGACTGCATTTGCAGTCTTGCCTTGCTTCAATGCCAGGTTTCTGGCCTTATGATAAGCACTTGGTGTGGCCCTATGTCTAAAAATGTTCTTGCGACCACACACACTGAACTTCTTTGCTTTGGTCTTTGGGGCCTGTGAAACTTTGGCGCCAGTCTTTTTGGTGGAAGGCTTCTTTTTGGCAGCAAGCCTCCTGGGCCTCTTGACCTCTTCAACATCAGCCAGCATCCATGCCAGCAACTCATCTTGTTCATTTGCATTCAAGCGCAGAGCATCCAAGTCAGGAACCATAGCAGTCTGCTTTTTCTTGTTGACCTCCTGGCTCTTCGAGCCCACTTTGGTTTGCTTGGCCCTGACAGGTTCAGGTGAATGAGGGTCACTGCTGGCCTTCTGCAAGATGTTCTGGAAGATGACCAGGCCAGGAAGATCTTCATCTTGCAAGGCAGGAACCTTCACAGGTGCTGGTTTGTCACATGGCTTCTCTTCTACATCACCTGTCTTCTCTTCTGCCACCACCTGGTTGAAGTCCAGCATGTCCAGGACCCTGTCCACATACTCTTTCTCCTCATTGCTGGCTTTCTTCATTGCCCTCTGGTATTTTACATTGTAGTTTTTCAATTCCCTGTACTGGGATGCACAAATCCTCAATTGCTCATCGCACAAATCCAGCCATGTTTGATCATCCCTTTTGGAGAAGTTCATGCGGTGCACAGTGCCCTGGATCTTCTGTAGTGCCAATTTTGTCTTGTTTGAAGACAAGACGCCATTCTTGTGGACCTTGAAGAGGTCCACAAAAAGAGAGGACAGATGCGCTTGCCCCAGCCATTCTGCATCTATTGTAGACTTCCATGTCATGCCTCCCAGCAACCTCAGCAAGTCCCAGGTTCCTGCCTGCTCACACATCTTGCGCAAAGGCCCCATCAGGTCTGTCACCCCTACTGCTGGATCAGGGGTGAGTCTCTTCATGGCACTGATGCCTTCTGCACTTGAGGAAAAACACCTGAAGATCAACACCTTTCAATCATTGAGTTTGCACAGATAATAACCCTAGGTACAAGAGCAGAAGCTGAAGGCCCAAGCGCACAAGTAATCCTAAGGCTTGAAAAGAAAGCAGTAATCCTAAACACAGAAAAACTCCTAACGCACACAGAGGGAAGGAGAGAAAGAGAGAGAGAGAGAGAGAACAGTAATCCTAAGACCTAAAGCGCACAGACAAGAGCTTTTTTTCACCTCCATCTTTGCAAGTCTGCTTCTGTTGGCTCTGGTTGCACCATCATTGAAAGTAGCACCTTTGAGCTCACCACATAGTCCTTGATGACCTCCTGCACCTTCACCAGCCTAGATCAGCACCATCAGCACAGTCATGGTCAGCAGGGCCAACTCTGCCACCACCATTGCTGAGCCCCCACTTATACCTTTATGAGCTTGAAAGGCTGCCTGAACAAGCACTTTTTTCCTGCAAAACAAGTAATCCTACATGAAAGCACATGTGATTGACAGAGTAACCCTGTACACAAGTCCAACATGAAGGACCAAAAGTAATCCTACAGACAGTCCAACCAGTAATCCTATCTGCTGCAAAACTCAACTAAGCCTAATGAAAACATAGGCCAGAGCAGCCATGGATCAATGACTCAAGGAACAAACAACATCTCTACACTACAAATATTTGTTGCAAAAAAGTTAACTCAAATGAGTTACCTCTGAAAACAGTTTAATTCCAAAAGTTATAACTCTAACAAGTTATCTTTTTCGTCAAAAAAAGTTACCCCTCATTTTGAATCAAAAAAGATAAAGAATATGAGTTAACTTTTTAGGACAATTTTTGTCTTACCCGATCTATAGGGAAGTCTCTGGCATCTCGTCTTCTATCTCCTCCTCCTTGTCCTGTTGGATCCCTTCGTCCTTGTCAACCCGCATTAGCGGCATGAGTGGGTTACCCACCCCTGCTTGGGCTTTCCACTCTTCGCCTTTCTGCTATAGGAAAAGTAAGCATCAAAATGCCTTGCCCTGGACCAGGCGCAAGGAATGCGCGCCCTGGCGCACATCGCGCGGCCTTCGAAAAGGCCATGGCTGGGAAAGGGATGAACAAACGCTATGCTAGTGTCACTTTCACAACAAAGCTGTAAATCTCGATGGCAAGAGCTGGAAGAATGCAAGTAAGCTCACGTTCTACTGCAGTGAGTTGTCCACTTCAAGTCGGGTGGAGAAGCACGAGAACCGTTGCGTTGCCAGTGGGAACGCTCAAGAGTGCAGCTTTCTCCGCCCATCCCACTTGGACATCACGCTCCAAAGAAGATTATCCCTGAACCATGAACGGTTGGGTAATTCGCCTCAAGCTCCGGCCCCCAGCTCGGGGCTTGGGATTGCGAGTTGGATGCATACACCCCACGGCACAAAAAGGGTTGCATATTGCAGTAAGATGATGCCTTCCATGAATTTGCTCAAGATTCAAGCCCGGCTCACTCTGCAATCCATGGACTTGGATTCCGATTTGGCACAGTGCTGGCAACGATCTCCTGAATCTCGTTTGAGATTGCGATGAAGGTCACTTTTCACTCCCTTCTCCTTTTCGCAGATTTCTTTGGAGATGAGATGGACGAACTCCTTGATGCATTCTTTGTGTTGGGTCCAAGCCAAGCGTCTTTCTTTCCGTCTTCTTAGTTTCATCATTTTCTTCATGTTTCTTCCTACGGGAGCTTTTCAGAGATTGTGCCAAAGCCTGAGCCTGCACCTGTCACAGGTGCGGATCTTGTCGTGATCGCTGACCTCACCTCACTGACCTGTGCTTCTTCAAAGTTCGAGTCCTTGATGACCTGCCGCCCTTCACCCTCAGCGACGTTCAGCACCAGTTGTGTGCCATGGTGCTGACCGCCATCAAAGGTGATCAGGATAAAACATAAGCACGATTGAACCGACATGGGTGATGGGGAACATCATGGTTCCTAAGGTCCAGAATACTTTGTGTGATGCCTACACCGGGGTTATGTGCTCCGCTACCAACTAGAAAAATAAGTTGGACTACCAACCTCAACAGAATAATGCAAGTAACTCCGTTTAGTTTTACCGCAATGAATTGTCTTCTGTTGAACTAGTGTTGCCCTGGGACCGCCCTTGCAACGCCGGAAGGATATGTGCATGTACGTAGTTGGCTACCCTTCAAGCTATAGAACAAACAATATATGTTGCATTCAAACGTAATTCATGTGTTTATCATCCAATCTAGATTTGTTTGCTACTTTATTGTCCACTCCTGCCGGGCGGCGCGGGGAGCCGGTCCAACCGGATTTCGTAAAATTGATAATAAGTTCCAAGGGACCGATGAGAAGATCATCAAGGTATCCTTCCACATGTTCTTGTGCTGCAAAGCTTTGGTGATGTTTCCCACCACCTCATCCATGATCATGATCATCGCGGCATGTTGGCGGCGACACTGGTACTTGAGCTCCAAGTGGGCGGGGTCGATGGGATGCTCTTCTTTCACCGTTTGCTGGCTGCCTTGGATTTGCACCACCTGTGGAGAACATGCTATTCTGCTTGAAAACCACCCTCTCACAGGTCTCCATTTATGGTGCAAGCCCCATCCCGACCCAAAAAACATCTAGAGTACCCTTGCTAGGCGTAGATGGACTGCTCAGTCCATCAAAAGGTTTCGGGTGGTCATAAGCAATTCCTGGCTGCAAAGCCCCTCATCATCAGCCATGAAGTCGAACTTCTCGTAGTACTCTTGAGGCACCTGAAGTGGGCAGTGAGCCACATGGGGAGCATAGAAGAGGAACAAAGGATCCACCGGGTCGTGCTGCTCGATGACACCTTCGTACTGCTCGGGCGGTGAAGGCTTCATTGGCCCGGAATAAGGCTTCATGAAGGCTTCCCGACTGGCGAAAGCATGTGAACCAACAGCATGTCGGGACCGGAAGATCTTTGCCGCTGTACCATATTATATTGTCATGACATACCGGTCCATATATGTTTTTTTTACCGGTATGGTAACGGACATAGTTATTTACCATACTGTACCATATTTATCCATATATTGTCTATACCCCACTCCGAATGATTTGGTATATATATATATATATATATATACGCGCGTCGCACGTGGAGTGTCTGGGTATGGTTCTGGTTTGCTTTTGACTCGAAGATGCCACTCCTCCAAAGTGGTCAAAAAGGATGTCCAAGTGGCCAAAAGCAAAAGGGAACCAACAAAACTCCGATAAATTTCACACTCGCACCCCAGGATTTCCAGATCTTTTGTGAGAGGAGTGGGGTATTTTCAGGAGCATCATGGAGGAAGCCGTCTCCGTCAGCTGAAGCAAGCCCAAAGCACTCAACAACTCCTTCTGATAGAGAAACTCTGAATATCCGGTCCCATTCACATCGGCCGCACCATGATCTGTGCGCCAAAAATCAATGAGGGATTGGTCCTGCTCACAGCAGGTTTGCATGTTTGCTTGGCTGTAGAAGTCGTTCTTGTGGGAGAAATAGTTGAGACTCGTATCATAGCCTCAGTCCAAATAAATTGGTGCAGAAGAGAAACCTGGGTCAACTGTTCAAAATTGAAGTTGGCAAACGTTCAACAAAACAACACCCTAAGGGTGACACCCCAAGACACCCTAGGGTCAACACCCACAACCTAAGACACCCTAAGTCACTCTGAAACTGTCTGTGTTAGCGTTTTCGCTTTAAACCTAAGTCGCCTCGCCCATGCGGTGTATGGGCAGGAGTTGCCATCCCAGCATCCCACTTTCCAGCGAAGTGAGTCTTGTAGCCGGCCATTTTCATCTTCTCAGCCAGGCCCGTCATGTTGTATGGAATCCCAGTGTTGTCATCACACACGTCCCCCAGACCCGTATTAACGTGGACGGGCAAGCGGCCTGATTGGACTGAGGTGCGGCTGGGCGTGCACATCTTGTGTACATAATGACGCTTCAAGTGGATACCAGAGGCTGCCAAGTGGTCTAAGGTTGGAGTCACCACTTCTGGATTCTTCTCTTCCAGGTTGAAGCCGACATTGGCCCAGCCCAAATCATCCACCAGCACGAAAAGGATGTGGGGCTTGGCAAAGGCCACGAGGGCTTGGCAAAGGCCCAGTGAAAGAATCACGTGGATGCCCATCAGCCCAGCTTCGGTATTATTGTCTATAATAGAACTTTAGACTTTAAAGTTGTTGTGCCATATGTTGCTTGCTTCGCTGATTCTTAAATGTTGCATTAATCTCGTATTCTATTGGCTCTTTGGGGTCTCTCTTCAAGGGGCCCTTTCTCTGTGGGTGGCGGGTGGCGATAGGCTTTGTGTGAATCAGTAGTGCCAGCTTTAAACTTAAACATCTCCGCGGTCAATCGGATACAATACATGTCTTCCACCTCAGCATTTTGAAAGGCATACATACCCAAAGAGATTTATACACATCGCAAAGTAGATGTTGTCGATATTTCGGAACGGCAATCACAAACCAAATATCAATAAACTTTCTTGCAGCATGGTGTGCGTGGCTTCCACCGTTCAAACGATTGTCAACAAAGGCTCCCCCCTCTGATTCGGATATGGGCTGATGACATTACAATAGCATTCTCTGGCAATGATCGATGGCTGATGATGTGTGGCAGGGATCACATTGAACTTCTTCAGCGCGAGACCTTTGGGTTCGTCAAGCAAGCGATTGCCACCGTGCCAGAGAGTTGGAACCACTGGACCACGATCCATTCGATCTGGACCGAGGGCACAGGTTGCGCTGGGTACATCTAGGCACTGCACTTCTCTTTTTTAGGCTCTGCTCTGTGTCCTTTACACTATGATGCGACGGACACTTTGGAGCACCCTGAAGAAATGGAAAAAGCTACAGTATATTCATACGTACAGTATAGGAGCTGTGACTTACACGTTACCTGCTCCAGTAGACTTCATGCTACGAGAGTCCTTCAAGGCCAATACGGATGTTTTTCAACGTACCGTACCTGTTAATTATAAACACTTCTAAACCCTACAGCTGACCATGAGAGGCTGCTTCTCCAAAGTCGTACCACGAAGCAAGCGTCGATAGGACCAAATAGTGAGGGTTGTTTTCAAACAGCAAAGATCAAAACTGCACCGTTCTAGGGCAGATCGTGAGCGTCTCGAAACCATCGGCAGCGTGCTTGGGCCGGCCTCAACCTGGCTGCCCCGAATGGGACTTCAACGACGAAGTTCATTGGACGAACGGTCCCGGAGGCGAGCTCCAGCGGTGGCCACAAACGAACGGTAAAAGCGAAGGGATCGCAAGTGATTGACTCTAACTTATGGGGGGCCGACTCCCAGACTGGACACGAAGCGACACTCAAAATCTCATTGGGCAGGTTTCTTTATTCCCATGATCCTGGACGAATCCGTTTCTTCCTTCGTTTTGCACCATGCATTCGTCATGCATCCGTCATCCTATTTGACCCGAGTCCACCTCAAGAGTTTCCAGAGTTCGATCAGTTCTTCATCCATTTGCATTCCATGTCGTCCCTCTATAGGCCTCTGGAGTGGTGAAGCCCCAAACAGCAATGGGCCAACCTCAGCGGCGGCGTCGGCCTCTTGATTTATTGGCTGGCTGTGTTGGCCGCCAACCTGTGGTGGGAAATCCGTCAGATTGGTCTCAAAATTATCAAAGAGAAGACCGCACAAAAAAGAAAAGTAAAGTATTAATATGTAGAACATCTGTACAAATTAATTACCCAGATTATACTGGCTATAGTGTATGTTGGGTCAAAAGTTTGGTGTACTTTTCAGTCTTTAGATCTGACCACCTTGTTGGTTTGTGGATGGAAGCTAGACGTCTGATGCCTCAGACTGCACTTTTTATGTTATCGTCTGAGTCGTCTAGATGACATTACTGAAAACAAAGCAAAACTCCTTGGTCACCTGGGAATGTTATTAGAGCTTCCTCAATCTTCAAATTCTTGCCACTCCATGCCGGCAAAGCTGGTCAGGTTTGGGGTGCAAAGATTCGGGCTGCAACCATTTTGTTGAACCATTGGGTGCCAAAGAAGGAAACATGACTGGATGAATCCAGACCCTTCAACGTTCAAAACTGGGTAGTGCAGATGGTTCACCCCAACAGCAAACACCATCAACACTAAGGATGTTCATCCACATCGTATCTCTTCACTCATTGTACCTCTTTGGGTCAAGTCAACCCACAGCCATCAACGAAAAGGCTCCAGTCCATCCAAGTTATACTTGTGAAATCTTTTGAACCTCTATTAAAAGCATGAACTCCAAACATGATCAAACATGGGTGGGCTCTTTTCTTTGTTTCGGCTGAAGCCTCAAAAAGACTGGACGAACGCGCATCCGACTCGGCACCGCATCCGAACCGCTTCGGTCCGCCGGACCGACCAAAAGGCGCATGGGTCATAGCGGACGCGACCAGATGCGGCTTTGGGTGATGTTTTTCAGCGAGATGTCAGAGACACTATCAGAGACCTATGAGATGTCGGTGTTTACACCAGTGAGATGCTGACAAACCATTTCCTCCCAGATGTTTTTGGTGATGTACCAGGTGTTGCTGGAACTCGTTTCTTTGGCAGGTTTTGCAGCAATTGTTCGTGTCAATTCAAAGAATGTGATTCAAGGTTGGAAAAATGCGTTGGCCACGAAGATTCAGTACCAGGATACGACTCCAACATACTATAGCTATTGTATATAGTGGTCCCCAAATAGAAACTGTGTCCAAAACATTTTAATTTGGGATCTACATTTCTATCTATTTAGGGGTCTATACAAGTCATGTCAATTTGGTTTGCCAGCAAATAGCCAATCATTAAGAAGGATGGCATCAATGACGTCAATCCCTTCCCCCCAGTTGTCTGTCACGAGGGCTAGGTCTTGATGTAAAATGATGTAAGGATTAGGGGGGGCAGCCGCCTCCTGTAGAGGCATCTGGACTGGAAGCGCAGGGAATTCTGGGCCGGTGTGTGGTGTCATGCGCTGATGCTTTCGTTCTATGGCGTGTGCTTCATCTGCCTCTACTGTTCAGGTGCATGAGAGAGAAAGACTTTGTTTCTCTCAGTGCAAGCTGTCAAGCACATGGAATCAGTTGCTCTAACATGCTCTAACTTGGGGCAATGCCTGAAAAATTAAAACAAACAAAACTTGGTTAAGGGCACTCTATAACAGGACCATGGGACTTGCTCTTGGCCGTTTTAAGAACACACACATCAAACCTTTTGTCTAGACCAATACGGTGTAGGCAGGTAAAATCTAGCTGCAAATAAAGCAAATCATTTCACTCTCACTTGTTCACATTCAAACGTATC
>CAXAMN010022250.1:1642866-1674140 GCA_963970005.1 Durusdinium trenchii | reverse complement strand
CTACCTACTACCTACTACCTACTACCTACTACCTACTACCTACTACCGACGACGACTGCGACTACGATGGCTCCCTGAGCCGATAATTCAGGGGGAGTGGACCTCATGAGTGGTTATCTCATTCCTTGTTGACCTTGTTGACCTACCATGTGGGGGGGGTGGAGGTTTATTAATCCGGTCTTTGCATTATCAGTATCTTAAACCTGATGGTGCAAGCCAAATGAATCGAACGGGTGGATCAAAGCAATGTGGCCGGGACATGCCGGGAACCGTCTAGGCTTCCTAGCATCTTGAGACAAACGCAACAAATGCATACTTCAATCGTGCTTGTGATTGTGTATTTCGCGCTTGAGGCCAATCAATGCCTGTCAATCTGTGTCCTTTTCTCAGGGGTCTTTGGGTTTCGTCTCTCCATCTAACACACACACACACAGCTATTATTCATCGGCCGACCAGCCTGTGCAAGTGGTGACTCTCCATGCCGTCGTCGGGAACTTTGCCCTCCGACTGAAGGCGGTTTCCTGGCGCAGATCGATTCTGAATCAACAAACAGGGCCAATCTCCTGGTCTTCCCAGGCCAATCTCTTGGTCTTCCCAGAACAACAAAAAAACAAAACAAATTCTTGGGCACAAATCTCAGCGAACAATCTGTGCTCTGCTGAACAGGGATTGCCATTGCGTAAAGAATCTCGGATGTTGGATGATTTGGGTCCTCAATGGTTCTCATCAAAGGCTTCTGCGACATGAACGAGCAGAACGGGTGAATTTCGAGCTGCGAAACAAGCTCCTTCAGAGCTCCGAGCAGCTTGGCTCACGTCGGTTCTTCGTCCCGCCTTCATCCACTCCTTCCAGGTGTTGTGCCCGAAACTCTCACGGAGCCTGGGCTTCCAGAGGCGTGACTGGACCCACGGTGGCTGAGGCGCGGCACTGATGGCGGCTGGAGAAGTTGTAAAGAACATAAAACATATGGATGTTTGCTGACTTTTGGATGGATCTTATTGCATGTTCCCGTTTGATTAACATCTCTGCTGACGCTGATGGCGCTATACGACTAATGATATATAGAAAATATGTGTTCTATTTACATGTCTATATACATGTCTATACATGTCTAACCGAAAGAACACATTCAAACCAAGAAGGATTGGCCACTCCGCGAAACAAAACATCGATTTGACTCGTTCGCTCACAGGCCCCCGACCCCGAGTTCTCGCAGGCCATGTCCCGTCGCATTCGGCACCAAATGAGGACCTCGCCAGGCAGGTCGCAAGCACCCAAGCTCCAGGTGGAAAAAACACACGCATGACGATCGCCTGACGCATTACGAGCGCATTATATCGTCTATCCTTAAATACTACATCAACTAAAGGACTGGATTTGGAATACCGACACCCACTTATCATACTCTTAAATATAACTATCTCATATATATATATATAGATTATTTGCCTAAACCCACTTCATTGATGATGGTCCGTCCTCCAAAGAATGTGCAGGCCAGAATGGCTTTCTTTCAGATGACAAAGAAGCTACCAACACAGACTTCAATTGGCCGCAATGCGGACAAGAGTTGGCGCACGGCACAGCTGAAAGTTTACCCGGCGGCTTTCTGCCAGGCGTTGGCAAATGTCATGGTGGCGCATGTTGTTGAAAGGGAGACATGCACGCTGTTGCAGGATTCTGACCATGAACTTTTGAAGTGGATCGAAATGTTCAAGGTCCTGGCTGATTGAAATGCGTCAATGGGACCGAACTACCACCCGCTGTCGCGCCTCGGAGCTCTGAATCAGCTGCTGTCTCAGGCCTGGCACCCGGTGGACCGACCGGGCAACCGGGGACCCAACCGGGGACTCGACGGACCGAGGCCGTAGAATTTGTTGTTTTTGATGGTGAAAGAGCAAGTTGAAAACCAACACACACACATATATATATATATATCTCTATGTATGTATGGTACATAAGAACAAAAAACACACGTGTCCCAGGAAAGTCGAAGGATATGATATTTATGTTGTGTGTGTTTTTTCATGACGTGGCATCAATGTGGTCTAATTTTTGGGGCTGGACATGGCTTGACGAGACCATTGATTGAGAAAGCCATGGAGCCGCCAAAGTCACAAACTGGAGGTTTTTATCAATATAATCAACATTGCAAATCTGCTGTCGAAAGGTTCGCCAATGGTCCACTAAAGATCTGAATACTGACCTTGCTTCTGACTTCAGATTGTCTCAAAACCAGTGAGAGATATGAGGGTGTTCATTTAGAATTTCCTACACTGAATGGTCCACAATCCACACGGGCATCTTTTCGATCTGGACAGCAGATTGAGATGCACCTCTGCGCAAAGACTCGTCTCAGCACGTGCTGCAAAAATTAAAATAGACTCAGCCAGTCGTTGTTGCGCGTCAATGAAAAAACGGGACCTATACCTTTTAACATCTTGGCCCTGGCTTCAGTGTTCCCTTTGATAGGTGAATGTTCTTTCCAGCCTTCTCCTAACATCTCGTGCGTGTACAGCACAATGCACCAGCGGCTATATAAGCAAGAAGATCACAGCATGGTCAGCCAGCTAAATGCCGTGCGCTGCATGCTTCTTGAAGGGTGCATCTGCAGCTCATCGCCGAGAGAACAGGATCCAACTTCTTGCTGCTGGGTCATCGTCCGATGATCTCTGCTAAGTTTCGTCTGATGTGGACATGCCATGAGCATGCCATGTTAATGTTTTGGTCCTGGTCTTGCCTTCAGGCCCAACCTTGAAGAGTAAACACCAACTGGCTGTTCTTCCAACATCTTCCTCAACACCTCCTCCTTCTATTTGTTCTAGTTCTGCATGACAATCTGCCTGACCACCCACCGACAAAAAAGCTGTTTGTGCTTGACCACAAAGAATTAAGACGATGCCTCAGCTATTTTGCCAACACGTCATCGTGACAGCACCACCACTGACTATCCGTCAACTGACTCGTCTCCCTTCACAAAACATAGCCTCTGTCCGTCGAGTTTCTCCTTTTCGTCTCTGCAAGAAAATCGGAGGTGTTACTGATGTGTTCGATGTCCACTCCAGTGTTTCCACCAGCTCCAACACTGATTCTTTCAGCTCCATGGCGCCAGCCAGTGTGCAGCCGTGAGGATCCAAACAGCCTCATCCAGCGCTGAGCTTCAAACCCTGGGAGGTCCACTTGGCCGAGGTGACGTGCCACGGCAAGGAGAGCTCAAAGACCTGCACCGTCAGACAGAGCTGGTGGGCGGCGTTGTCGTCGGTGTGGTCGAAAAAAAGATAACAACCGTTGGAACGAAAGAAAGAGTAACAGGCTGAGATGAAAAACCCGGCACAAAACCAAAAAAACATATAGGCGTGACATAGGCGTGACCGCTTGAGCTACGCTGGAGTGTTGACCCCCTCGTCCGCCCCCGCACCACTGCGAGCGTTTGCTCGTCGGCCTCGTCGGTCTCCGGGCGTTGGACCCGGGCGACATGGCCATCGGTGGAGAGCTGCAGGCTTCGACGCTGCTCTGCAGTGAGGGATACACGGAGGTGGACTGATTCGGCGCTCAAATCCTCGGAGAAGAACACCAAGACACATCAACCAGTCACAACCATGGGGTGGTTTTAGTCCCTAATGTAGGCCCTAATGTGGGTGGATGTTCTGGGCACCCCTATACTCCAATAGGCGCCCCTTTGTGACTGCTGGAAATACACACTTAAACATAAACAAAGCGCTGGATTCCTGTGAACCTGGACCTCGGGTCCAAGTGGATGAATGAGAATGTGCAGTTCGAAGATCCCCTCTGCCCCAAAAGTCACAGCTTCCGTGTCTTTAGATTATCGTTGTTTCACCAACAGCAGTATTGCAGGTGGTTCATCACAGACTAATACATACGCAAAAACTGTAAATTATGAACTACAACACTGATGTAGGCTCCACAAAGGAACCAACCATCATTTCCTGCTATCTGAAACTTGGTTATCCCCACCCCAGTCAATGTCTACAAACAGAGCTGCAATGATTGAGGCCCAGCATGGGAATGTCTGCACGTCCAATGCGCCTCCCCTCAGCTTCAGCAAATAAGCAACCTTAGATTGGGAGACAACGAAGGGAAAACTGCAAACTGACCAAGGCCGTTAGTTTTTTTCTTCAAGCCCATGTTGAATCTAGGTGTGCTCAGTGAAGCTGCTTTCAAAGGATCACTAATTGAATGGCACAAGGGACCTGTGCAAAAGCAAACAGTTCAGGGAGAAAAGGCATGAAAAGGCGCCTGTCTTGACATCTTGTGAATCCCCACCAGCCCCATCCACAGTATGTTCACTCTAGGAGAAGTAGCTCCTTTGAGATCCATTGCAGAAAGTTTTCTTGCAAAAAAAAGTCCGTTGGAGCAATTTCGAGGCACACTCCCCGGCAAGTCGTGCGTGGACATTTCCCAGATTGACTCAACTGCTGGCTCTGGCCAGGCTCGGAAGCTGTTCAAGGGCGCCAGGGAGACGATGAGAGTGTGCCCACCTGGGGAGGACACCTTTCTGACACCCAAGA
The DNA here is from genome assembly GCA_963970005.1 of Durusdinium trenchii. Classification (NCBI taxonomy): domain Eukaryota; class Dinophyceae; order Suessiales; family Symbiodiniaceae; genus Durusdinium; species Durusdinium trenchii. Next base: position 1,669,611 of record CAXAMN010022250.1, on the reverse strand, counting down.
GATCTAGTCATAGATACTTGTGTGTGGGATCAGCTAGTGAACCCCGAGAATCTATGCAGATTTTGCATGATCTAGCCATACTTCTAAGAAGCTGAGCAGATCCAGGACTTCAACCATCTTCAACCCACCCGTGGAGCTCGAAGATCAACTCAAACCCTCACCTGGCTGCAAGACTCGACGGTACTGGGCCAAGAGCTGACCCAAAGCCATGCCACAGGGGTCTTCGGATGCTTTGGGACCCAGAAGGCCCTTGTCCAGGACCAAGTCGAAAGTGTTGGACCACGACCTCGCTTGCAAGAGCCAGATTCCCGAAATTGGACGGACTCGCAAAACCGACTCTACTATATATATACCTGGAACCTGAAACGACCACTTTTTTTTGGTCGTTTGAAAAAGACCATTTTTTTTTGGTCGTTTCAAAAAAATACGGTCGTTTCATCTTACAGTCATTTTCTGTATGAAAAATACGGTCGTTTCATGTTGCGCGCATTTTACAATTGAGTTCAATGTCTCTTATTCATCAGCTTGTTGCTTAAAAAGTGAAACTTCATTCACCCTTTAGGTGAATTGTTAAATGGTTGGTGCCTTGACAGGCACCTATCGATCGAGCGAAATTGGTTTTGTTGAAAGGGTGGTGCCTTCACAGGCACCTGTCAAGAAGGTACTCATGCAGGCACACTTATGACCTTAATGCACGAACGCGAGCATAAACGGAACAGAAAAGAAACAAAGCACACTTTTTCACTGACAATCTCAGCAGCGATCCTTCAATGCCACCAGCACAGCACACTTCCAACCTTGGAGTGTGCGGAGTTGAACAGTCTTGCTAGCAACACGTCGGCTAATCCTCGCTGTATGTCCCACAAAGTCTTCGTCTAAGGGGGTGCTATCAACCAGTGGGTTCCACACATACCCACACCGTGAGTGTTGCATGCACATCACTGTCACCACGTGATGAAACAGATGTGCTTTCGGAATCATATTGTACAACAAGCGTTCCTTTTCAAATGCCAAAATGGCAAGCTTCTGATACAAATTGCAAAACAATTGGCCTTTGGCCACCAAAGATGCAGCTGCATCACCATAGATCCACACACCCAATTCATGCAATGTTCCCCAAAATTCATTCATCGCTTTTGCTGCATCCCTGATGAACATCAAACTTCTAGAGCCGTTGAACTTGCTTTGGTGGACGCCACACAACCACTCCAAAAACCGCATGAACACAAGAGTCCTGTGCCTTAGACCAAAAACCACACGCAAAGTCTGAGGCACTATACCCCATTAGTGTCAGATTCAGCGTGTTTGCATGCAGTTTGAGTTTCTTTCCATCAGGCCCACGCTTATGTTCATTCCAGACTGACGATTTTCGTCAATGATTCCAATTCAAAAGGTGCTTGCTGCATTGGTCTCTGTCACAGCAAGCAGTTGATTCCAAAAAGCTGGGTGAGCTTTTCCCACCTAGCTATTATTCCTGGCTTCCTGCCGGTCCTGTCCGTTTCATGTGACAGTGTCACAATGTGTCACATGGGCATCCTCAAGCCTCTTCATCGGTGAGCTCCGGCTTCATCAGGTAGCGCGAGCCAACTCCGGGGCGAAGTCTCAAGTACATCGGTGACTCCATCGAACACATAAAAAAATCCATTGTCCAAAAGCCGACCATTTGCATCAGAAGCAGAAGCATCTGGTATGGTAAGGCATCTTCCAAGGGCAATGGATCCAACCGCCCATCCAAGGCAATGGGGCGATCTTGCAATGGGATCGGCCCTGGCGATGGGGGAGGTACGCGACCATCATCCATCCAAAAAACGAAGCGAGTGACACCTTCCGTCACAGATCGACAGGCCTGCCAGGGAAACTATGATTCAAAAACAAGCATGCAGGACAACCAGAAGAAACCAAAGCATGAGACAATACACGACAACCAGACCAGGAAATAACATGTTCTGAACAGAAACAACATACAGTATATAAAAGCCACTGACACATCGACTGCCTTGTGTCCCTGCAAAGTGAACAGTAGATCGTGACACACTGCTCCTTTACAGCATGAGAAGCCCCATAGTCGGAAGTCCCCATCCACCCATTGCCATGTCCCCACAGAGCCAAAAGCGATGTTCTTGCTCCTGAGTGGGTCAAAAATGCTCTAACAAATTAACCATGTATCAAAATGACTTATGAGCGAAAAATATAGAAAAATTAAAACCTCCCGCTAGACTTTATGCCACACACTTCAATACTGGTACTCAAGTGTTAAAAAATACAAATTGTCTGAATTCAAGTCTAGGCACTTGGTCCTTCGTAGGAATCCTACCCTTTGTTGACCTTCCACTGTGAACAGGAACAACCACTCGGAGTAGCGTTTCGTACCGCTGTGGTAGTACTTGCCAACCTTGCATTCAGCAAGGGTTGTGCCACACATAGCCAGGTCCTGTAGCCAAGGTCCCACTGGAGGTGCTTGACCAGGATCTAACTGAGGGTGTTCACGAATTATTTCACGCACAGGAAGGAGCGCCATGCCCGTAAATCAAGCAAACAACTTGAGATCCCTCTCAGTGACTCCACCAGGAGAGCAGCCAGGGCAAAACTTGGGCCCAAAAAAGACCATGATATGTCACGATATCAAAGGCATTTCCTGCAAATTGCTCACAACATCAACATGGGTCTAGTATCGATCAATCTATATAACCTTGAGGCTGTCGAAGCTGGCAAAGCCAAATCCCCAAGTTCATCTATAGGGTAACACTATAGACACACATGGACACATAACTCACACAAGTGTCAAGCCCAGGCGTAGCCAGGGCCATGGCCCGAGGCTGCGATTCAGCCGATCCTTCCCCCTCCCCACGAACCGAAGTGGTGATCTGGTCCACTTCCTTGCTGCCACATGTCCCAGTGGTCCGAATCTCAACCCAGTACTCGCGGATTTTGCCTAGCTGCATCCAAGCCACTGTGTTGCTCAGGTCCTCAAAAGGATGATCCCTTGTGCCAGCCATGCACAGCCTCAATGTCAACTCTCCTGCATTGCCATGCATACTATGGGGTTTGAACCTGCTGACCACGTCACCTTTCATCCCAATGGTGGCAAACTTGAACTTCAGCCCCCCATAGTTATAGCCCTCCTCATAGAGTCGCTTCATGCCATTTCCTCAGTTCATAATTTTAACGATATCAACATTATTAAAACAATCGCAACAAACCACAGCACACATGCAAACAAGATTCCAAAAGCTCTGAACAGTCGGTTCAACGGCTGGGGTGTACCGCTGTACATTGCGCGTGGAGGGACACTGAAAAGGAACCGGGTTTTGCAGGTGTTGCCACAGTAGTTGATGGCCAACCCAACTCTACTTGGCAAAGCCTTTTTTGTTCCTCCTCCCAACACTGGCTGCCATTGAAGGATCATCATCTCTGTTTTTTTGAAGTGTCGACCTCCATCTCCATGGAGCTGTACCGGCACAAGGCTGCTTGCATCAACGACACCCTGTCGAAGACCTTCCGAAACATCATGGTTGGGGAAGACGTGTTGGAACCACTGCCAAAAATTGGCCAAATCTTCATGGCCTGCAGTTGCCCAAAACCCATGTCTCACACACAGTGACCAACGACAACCAAACGGTCTCATTAATCCAAGGCACACCTCTTCAGGGTCACCCCAAGGGCAGCTTCAAAATGGCCATGTTGGGCCAAAGCTGCAACAACATCCATGCGCTCTATGGCCGGGTAGTTCATGAGCTTCTTTGACACACCCAACCTGACGCTTGGACTTTCCCACTCTTTGGGTGCCAGTGCCAAAGAGCATTGACAATCATGCACAAAAAAATGAAACAACTCTTGTTCTCCAAGCGTCTGCAGGAATGATATCTTGGCCTGGAAAGTGGCCTTCTTGCAGTCACCCATGACTTTGTGCACATGTTCTTCTGCATCTTTTGTTGACCCTTTTGCCAGGTCCTGCAAACACAGGTGGTGCACACAGGTGAGGGCCTTCGCAGGTCCCATGCTCTCGCTTTAGGCAACTGGTCCCAGCGACCTTGAACATACACGATGCGGCCACCTAACTTATACAACCAGGCCCCAATCCTGCACATCACAATCAGCAATCCCATCTTCTGCATCTATCTGCGCACACTCCACAATGCTTGACGCAGGAACCTCTCAGGCAGAGGGAAGTTGCACACCTGATCACCCAGTTGCATTCCACAAGCAGCGAGTGCCAAGCGCCACACCCCTTTGGCCAACTGGCTGCAAACATGATTGTAAAAACATCAGGTGCAGGTTTGCCAGACATTGGTTCTGCCCTCTCGGGCACACATGTGCCTTCTCAGGCACATGTGAGTATATTGATTTAAAGTATGATGTCCTGGACATAGTTTGATAAACCCTCATCCGTCTCTGGAATCTCTACCTGCTCAGGCTGTTCATGGCAAGTATCAACATGCATGCATGCCATGCGCCTTGACACGTGATTCCAACCTTGCCAGTCCACCAATGAGGGTCGAACCTGACCTGCATTGGCCTTAGAAAAACAATCCACATAAAGTTCAATACCCTATTTTGGCAACCCATGGGCCAAGTCACTCTCCAGGGTCATCGATTTTGCTTCCATGGTGATCACCCAAACCCAAGAATTGAGCACAAAAAGCTATAGCCATCAAGTGGCTCTGAACCATGCTCCCCGTATACGTATTTATACGGATTTATACGGTTTGCATACGGTTTGCATACGGTTTGCATACGGCCTGTATACGCTAACAACTTGAAGAATATACGGTCGTATACGCAAAATATACGGTCGTTTCAAAAAAATACGGTCGTGGTTCGAAAAATATACGGTCGTTTCCAGAAATATACGGTCGTGGTTCGAAAAATATACGGTCGTTTCCAAAAAATACGGTCGTATACGGTCGTATACGATATCCAAAATCACAAAAAATCAGCAAAAACATCAAAAATGCAAAAAAACTGACAAAAATGCTCCAGTGAGCTCACTCAAAGCCATTTTCCATCACACCAGCCTGTCCTCTCAGAGTTTGGTGGGCACCAGTGGCCTCCAAGACTCCGGAATCTTCAGCCCTTTCAAGGACCGTAGGTATCTAATCACCTCTATCAGGCGCCCATCTGCAACCAAATCATCAAAACTCTCTTGTTCGAAGGCTTCCTGCGCCTCCTGCATGGAAGCCTTCAAGGGAAAGTCACTCACAGGTGGCTTCATGTGGTTCCTTTTGAACACCTCCACAATGTGCTTCCCAAAAAGGCGAGCGTAGATCCTGATATGGTGTTCAGCTCAATTTGATCACCAAATATTGTAAATCTCAAATTTAATTAATGCAACTCAGGATCCCTGCTGTAAGCCAGCGCGTTCCCTTCCAGCATTTCTTGCCCTTGTGGACATATTTCATCACCGGCTCTCCAAAGTCCACATCCTTCAGCAACTTGGCCTTTTTTCATAGAGAGCTTTGGTGTCTGAAAATGCATGCAGCCAATGCTGTTTGACCACAACATTGACCTCGTGGGTGTTTTGGCACCAAAACCTGCCATCCAAAAGGCAACATCATAGACCTGAATCCTGGCAGCTACATCTCGCATAAGCCCATATTGCATCAGCAGCGAGGAACGTGGTTGCTCAAGAGCCCAAACCCCTCCAAGGGCATGGATCAGCAGGAAGAGGAAGCTGCACCTGCAACAGACGATGCGCAATGCACAGGCCTCTGCAGGCCAACAAACCAGGCCAGCAAAGGCCCACAGGCAGGGCCTGCGAAGGCCCTGCCATGGCCCACCCATCCAACAATATACCAGGCCGGCAAAGGCCCACAGGCAGGGCCTGCAAAGGCCCAACCATCCAAGCTTAGCCCCCTGCCTGGCTGCCATGCAATTGCCCTCATCCACTGCAGGCCCTGACGCACCCTCAGGAACTAGCCAAGTTCTGAAAATAGAGCCACGAGATGTTGCAACCCACGAGGAGCATAGTATGCCAAACCATGCCAGAGTTGGTGCATCAATGCGGGAACGAAGTATTGTAGCCACATGCAGCCTAAGTCCAGCGCAGTCAGAATACACCCACGCAACACATCTTGCAAAAACAAGGTGACAATAAACGCAAAGCCAGCAGGAGCATTGCAATCCATAGCACCACCAGGAACATACTTGATGTCCACACTGGCTGTGCGATAGCCGCTGCATCGAGCTTCATCCGTGAGCGCTCCACATCCAGCAAAGAACTCCAACAGATCGTACACCTGCACTCATGACTGTACACATGCACATACTAAATTTGCATGGTGCAAGAGGTTGCAGAAACACTCAGGACATCTCATGACATTCACCCTTTGTTGCTCACAGAGAGGTCCACAGTTCAGCTGTATTGAAATTGAAATCAAGGCTCCAGGCGTCATGCCTGCGTGCCAAAATGGCAACATGTACAGCCAGCCCCTCACTTCTTGCTCATCTTCCTTGGAACTGAGGGCTCACGCTGATTCTTGCGCTTCAGGCCACTGGTAGCTGGATCTGGCGCTGCCGGTGGCACTGCATCAGCAGGAGCGGCACGGGCCTTCCCCTTCATTGCAGGCGGTGGTTGGGGCATCGGCTTGCACTTGACCACAAGTCGTGGATCAGGAGGCTTTTGCAGTTTCTTCTTCACCATCGCTGCAGCACTACCACGCAAAGACGGCTTTGGTGGTGGCTCACTTTTTGGTGCATCCGCAGGATCCACCACCTCCTCCACTTCGGTAAAGTTACCCTTTTTGCGATTCTTCTCCCGCTCTTGGAACTGCTGAAGGATCTGACGCGCTTGAATCAAGAAAGCATCATTGTCCACTGACAGCTCGGGCCCCTGTGCCTGAAGCTTCCAGGCAATGTATAAAACACATGTGTGTGAAATCAAGCCTGTTATTTAAGCCAAAGCACAGGATGTCCTTTGGGGTGTTTCCGGTCATTCTTCTTATCCAGCTGGTTTGCCCATTCTGGCATGTCCACCTCAGATCAGATGTATCAATCATGTACATTTCATGCATGGCCACTCGAACTGCCACACATGCCAGGGTACATGAGTTGGATCAGAATTCTTGGACTTTGCCATATTTGGTGCTGCATGCGGTACCTCAGCTTACTTCAAACAATCACCATTGCACAAGATTGAAGCGCATATATAACCAAGTCACATGCAGCTGTCCCTGTTGGTGATAACCCTGATCCTGCTGTTGCTGTGGCACCTGTGGCCCCATTGGCGGTTGAGGCACCTCATTTGCATTCACACATGCTGGAACTGCCACAAATGTGCAATGAACTGCCACACATGCTGAAAAAACTTCTAAATTAAGGCACCTTGTTTGCGTCCATGTTCGGCCCTTTTGGCATCCCCATTGGCGGTGTTGGTTCCATGTACAACGCCTCAATCACTTCAAATGGCATGACTTGTTTGAACATGCCTGTATACAAGCCAACCAAGTCACCTGATCATCTTGCTGCTGATTCATTTGTTGCACCTCAAGTCACTGACCAAACACGCAGACATGAAAGAGCCACACATGAAACGCACACATGCATCATTTAGACAAGCGCAAACAAATTAAGCCCAGATGCCATTTGTGCAAGGAGGACCGGGTCAAGCACATATGGGCCCATCACCGATGGAGGCATCGCATTCCCTGCAGGCATCATAGGTGTTGGAGGAGGCATTGGTGGATGCATCCCAGCCATCGTCATTGGGGGAGGCACCATTGGAGCTGCAGGCATTGGGGATGTCATCTGGGGCATCATCATTGGCGGAGGCGACGGCATCGGAGCCGCCATCGGAGGTCCCATCATTTGTGGAGGCAGCGGCGTTGGGGCTGTCATCTGAGGCCCTGTCATTTGTGGAGGCAGCACTGTTGGACCTCCATGCATTGGGGCTGTCGTTTGAGGTGGTACACTTGGAGGCGCTGGCCGCTTTGGAGGTGGTGCCCTTGGTGGCACAGTGGATGCTGGGCAGGAAGAGGCAGGTGAGCCAGCTTCTGCTTCCGCAAGCTCATCATAATCAGCTGCCTCTACCTGGGATATTGCCAATATTAATAAGTGCATACACTACCATATACCAAGCGCATGCACTAATAGCCAAGATACCATGTTCCGCATCATGTTGAGAAGGAGCTCTCGGTGCCTTTCCCCTTCCTGAGTCCCCAAATCAGCAACCACCAATGCAGCAACAAGCAAGCACATGCAAATCAACACATACAAATCAGCATATCAAATTATAGCCAAGTCTCATGAAGTTGGCCATCTGCACGGGCAGTCTGGCGATTGGCAATCGTCTGCAGGTTCTCCAGGCCCTGTAGATTGCGAATCAACTCATTGTTGGACTGCAAGGCCTGCACGAGTGCCCTGGTTGCCTTCCGCATTTCTGTGGCCTCTTGGCATCTTGAGCCACGAGACTGCTGAAAGGCCAAATTGCAGGACCATTCACATGCAAGCTGGCATCAAGGAGATGTCATACACACTCACTCAACAGCACGAATATCGGCCTTCGCAGTCTGGCTCTGAACACCCAGATCTTCATTCCATACCACCAGTAGTATGATCAGCACGAAAACCTAGCACAAAAGGCAGGTAAGCAACTTCCAGCACTCCAAGGCCAGCAATGGCCCAAACACTGGGCCTGCAAAGGCCCAAGCATTAAGACTTAATCCTTCAGGCCCCCAAAGGCCCAAAGGCAGGCTGGCAAAAGCCCAAGCACCCAAGGCCTACAAAGGCCCAGGCACCAACGCAAATAATGAGTTGCTGCCAAGGTTCCTTAGGACATTTGAGTTTGAACAAGCTCATCACCAAACCATTCACATCCCATGCGCGCCTTGCTTGATTGTTTGTGCAGTTCACACATGCATGCACTCATGCACATGTCTTTTAGTCCCTATATAGCTGGCGAGCCTCACACTGCGTGCAGCAGCATCAAAAGCTTGCTTGTTCAACCAGGCCACGACAATGGCACATAGCCACGCATGCACCAAACACTAACCCCCTTTAAATTTAAGCAAAATGCTGCAGGTTGCATGCACATGAAACGCTTACAAAAGCACAAATGTGCTTGCAAAAGCACAGATGTGCTTGCTAAAGCACATCAAATTATAATGTGAACTACAGAATTCCCTTGTGTTTTACTGTGTGTGCATGTACTGACATACAGAATTAGCTTGTGTTTTACAGTGTGTGCATGTACTGACATACAGAATTAGCTTGTGTTTTACAATGTGCATGCATATGAACATACAGATTTACCTTGCGTTTTGTGTTTCAACTTATATATTCAACTATATAGTTGAACATCATCATAATTTACAAAAATACGGTCGTTTAAGAAAAGACCATTTTTTTTGGTCGTTTCAAAAATTTTTGGTCGTTTGACGAAACAACCAAAAAAAGGTGGTCGTTTCAGGTTCCAGGTATATATACATCTATATACACCATGTACCATGATCTGTGGAAATTGGTGCTTCTGGAATCTGGAACTGCGGGAAAAAACACACACGTGCACACAAAAGAACTGCAAGTGCTCTGATAGGCAAACGAGCAATGACAAGTGGAGGGTGGTAAAACAGCACGCATTCAAAACAAAAAACTAACATGGGCTGGGACAAACAAATGAACTGTTACCACCTACTGATAGCTTGCACATAATATGTGTGGTACATTGTGATACAGTAGGTTGCCTTTCCGCAGCTCCCTCTTCCAGAAAAACAGGGGCCCTTATTTTGACCCTTGCGGACTGAGTGTAGATACAAACATCTCCACCGAAAGAACTTGACGTGACCTGGTCACTGGGGGTCATCACCACTCCAGTCGCCCACAACCCTTAGTCACCAGAAGCGAACTCTTCACATCCGTCCTTCGAACGCTTGAAACGACGGAGGCACTCAGGCAGTGCGAAGGCATCGGCGCAGCACCATTCCACCTGGCGGTCCGGTCCAGGACTCGGCATCCTTGAGGGAGTGAGATGTGCCAGCACCCTCAAGAAAACCTCTTGGACACCAGGGTGGTCACCTGTGACTTTGGAGACCTGCAAAAGCCACTCTAGAGGAGACCAGCTTTTGGAGGCGACTCCTGGTGGGTGTGTGTCAAACACAGCGTAAAGCAAGACGGGTCAAGACGGGTCTGAAGACGGGTCGAAACCGCACCCAGGGGGTCTGAACGCCCAGGTCCAGTGTCGGTCTGCCTATGTAATACATATCACACCATCATTATGTGTTGGAAGCTGTTTGAGATCAAGGACCAGGTTGCCAAGGGGGGTGAGGGAAAGGACCATTGGAATCGATCTCCTCCGGAAAGAAATAGATGTCGAATGGAGCTCAGTGCCATAGAAAAGCACTTGCTCAGTGCCATGATCTTGCTCAAACTCCACCACAAAGCCGTGCCTCCGACAAACGAACTCTTTCTTTTCCTAGGCTCTTAGATGACCTCCACTGACCACGCACCAACTGGCCCTGACTTCCCAAGAAGCCCCGCTCCTGGGCTCCTGGCCTTGGGCTGCAGTTTCTCCATCCATGCCACGCAGCTGGGTGACACGTCCATGGCCCAGACCTTCCAACCCTTCTCCACCAAGCGCTGCGGTAGCTCGGACGTGCCGGATCCCACCAGAAGTGCCTGGAGGAGACACATAGAGACAGAGACGTGGAGTCCCACTCCCTGGAATCATCCTCGTTACACTCCAGAAAACTAATATGGAAGCTGATAACCACTGGGTTATAGAGGAAAATAGTCTTTCAAAGGTCCATCTTCAGGTTCCATGTGGGTCTCTTCCCAGGTGTATGTGGATGAAGTGGACACATGGACCCAACTATATAGCTGGTCCAAATTCGTTTCGAGCCCAATTCGTCGGGAGGTGCTTGGTTTATCCACATGTTCTTAAGTCGTGCAGAAGTAGTACCTTGCTGACGTGACCACTGCAGCGGACTAAACCCCGGTTGCCGCACCGGCGGAGAAGATCGGGTGTGGAGCCTCAGGGCGTAGCATACAATGGGTCAGTACGCATCAGTGATGCAGGTTTCATGCAGGTTTCCTATCCCACATCTACCCAGTGACTATACTTTGGTCTCGCCTGATTTTGTCGGTTGCTCAGAAGGGTATATAAGGTTGTTGGTTGGTCCTCTGTGTTAGGAAAGGCTCGAACGCACTTGGCTGGTTTTACTTCAAGAACTATTCATCGCAAGACTCCCAAGAAAACCTACAGTGGTATGTTGGTTCTGTGATGAACACTTAAAACAAACAATGGCATCAATTGCATCTGAATATGATGCAAGTGATGCAAGCGCACCAAGTCAAAGTTCACCAGTTTCCCAATCTTGATGTGTTCGCACCAATATGCAATTCTATACTGCAAATTGACCAGGTCGTCCTTTGGTGACTGACGATCTTCGTCTGAAGACTGATGAAGATCACTCCCATCTCCCACAACTGCTGGCGTTCAGCCGTTCTGCAGCAGCTGATATACCATGATACACATAGAAACAAACAACCTGAGCGATGTTGGATCTCAACCAATGGTCACAACTCTTCGGATCGTGACCGCGCCTGTCCCTGACCGTGGTGGATGGGCAGTAGTGGCATCAAAGAGTCGGGATCGCAGTAGCAATCCTCGCTGCGCAGGGACCCTCCACGCCGCTGCAAGCTGCGGGCATAGTAACTCTCCCAGTAGTCCGAGTCCATGCCGCAGCCCCTCCATGTGCCAAAGCTGTTCCAGCTAGATGCGGAAACCAGTGGCGAGATCCAGTGTGATCTATGATCCGAATCAGGTGATTTATAAATGATCTATGAATCTATGATTTATCATTCGTATGATCTATGATAGTCCAGCAAACACTATACGAATGATTGGTGTTTGCTGGACTACACTATACGAATGATTGGTGTTTGCTGGACTACTAAGAAGTCCCACATATGGCAGTGGGTCAAAACCTCACTCACCGAGTGACCCGTGGTGTGTCCCGGTGCCACCCACAGCCAGTCGGTCAGGCCCATTGAATTGCTAGGTTTGCACACGCTGCAGTCGTTGCCAACCCCCGACAGTCACAAGAAATGACGAGAATTGTCTGGATGATTGTTGCTTCAGTATGTTCCTACCTCAGACTGAATTCACCTCTCTTCACCCACTTCACAGGCGAAATCGCACACCTTTCACACATTGATCAGAAGCTTCACATCCAGATCTCATCAGATCTCCGCCTTCTTGGATGCTGCTGTTACCCCAGCTGAGCCTGAGGCACTGACCCTGACTGCTGATCTCCCAACTTCAAAGGCTCCGGGAAATCGAGTCAACCCTGTTCCAAGGACATGGTATGCCTGAAGATCTTAGAAGATTTGATGGCATGATGGCATGAAGCCAAAAAGCAGGATCTGTTCCCAAAGAAACACCAACATTTCAATGATCCACAAGACGACGTCTTTTTGTGATGAAAAAAACAACGGGTCTTCTCGGCGTGTCGAAGAAGTCTCCATTGGGCATTTGTCAAGCTCGCTGGTGAGTGCATGCTCCGTCCCAAATTCTTTTCACCCCAGGGCCCCTTGGCTCTTTTCAACATATTTCAACCAACCCAAAAAGCAGAAAGAACAAACATCTCGAGATAGATGCGCCATCCGGTCCCGTCCCACGGTATCTCACTGCCCTGGTCGTCCCGCGGGTGCCGCGGGTGCCCTGGCAGGTGCCCTTCGAGCCGAGCGATTCGACCTGAGGCCGCTCTGTTGGAGAGTGAGATCTTTTTTATCCACAATGTTGCACCAATCGCAGCACATGTTTGTGAAACATTGTGAAACCACATGTGCGGTGAGAATTTTTGTGTTTTATTATTCTTCGGGTGAGGATGTTTCTCCTGCATGGCAAGAGATGGTAACCCAGCTTCTGCAGTTCTTCTTCAGTTTGTCGCTGAACTTGGAAGTTGTCGGTCTAAGTGAACTTCTGGGCAGGTCTAAGTGACCTCGGTTTCCGGTCATGCAAAGGTCGTGTTTCTGTAAGGAATCGCATACAGCACTAGGGTGATCCAGTTGATCTGGATAGAACTTTGCCACATTGCACGCGCACGTCACATGAGGTACGCTCCAAATTTATGGGGTGCGGCTAGTGCATCGTCCAATTTGTTGTCCCGATTTGTCCCGTTTGTCTTGGAACCATGTTACAGGGAATCGTATTTTTGTTGCTGCGTCCGAGCGTGGGTTTGGAGCATTTTATAAGTGAAACACTCTTAAGACTGTAAAATTGCACTTATAATCATCGCACATATATATTTGACACACTCTTATGAAACACTCTTTTACTATGAGTTTATGTTGTAATCATCGCAAACTTAGGCACTTCATGTGGAACTGGACCGTTCAACTGAACTCCAAAAGACCCTCCAGGCCCCACACGTTGCAGTGCCAAGACCGCCATGTTCAGCATGGATTCTCGAAAGAAACCCACGGGTTCCTCGCACGAGCCAGTGAGGAACCAACTTCACCTCCCCCAAATCCACAAAACAGCATATTATGTTTTTTTGGAGAGTCCTCGCCCATCTATAGAGTACCAGGATGACATGTTTCACTCCCCAATATATAGAATATATATAGAGAATTCCTGATTCCGGTGAAGGTGACACCGGCAGTTGGACCAAAAGCCTCCGAAAACCCGGAAAACCTGCCGCATGTCCCCGTCTCCTCCTCTTCGGCGGCGGCGTTCAGTCACTCCCAAAGCTGGCGTCCCCCTTGGGCCGCCTTGCACAAGAGCCTTGGATGCGTTGACGACCCAGCAGCAACTCCTTTCAATCAGTCACCAATGCGCAAACACACCCACAGGTTTATATTGGACACCACAAACGTGAAGGTCCAGATTTGCTTGAGATGCTCCGAAGGTCCTCCGCATCTCGAGCATCGTGATAGCTGCTCGCAGCTCGTACCAACGGCAACGTCTTCCAACTCCACCAGTTCTTTCACAACTAGCATCCCGTTTGGGCTCCTGTCCCATCTCCTCAGGTTCGGTGGTTAGACCCCCCTGGCACCCACCACAGTCCCATCTTCGAAACGGAGGTGGAGGTGGGCCAGGAGCCCTAGGGGATGGTAAGGTGCCAATCTCCTGGTGTTGGATGACCAGAACCCGAGATGACAACATGCCCCTTTGGTAGAAGTTCTTAGCTGTTTTGTTCAGCTTCAGCTTCAGCAATGTCAGTGTTTTGGGGACCAAAGCCCTTTAGGGCCCTTTGGGGTGCGGAAATTAATCCATGCCATTTGCGCTGCTCCACACAGCCTGGCTCAAGAATCATCAAAGTACACAGCGATCACTGTTCTAGAGTTTTCGAAGAAGGTCTTTGAGGGGCTGGAGACGCTCCCACTTTCAAGGTTTTTTTCCAAAGGCGTCGGCGTTGCAAAACACTTCTGAGGTTCCCAACTGCCGAACATCGTCCAGATCATCTTGATCTAGGACCTGGATCATCAGGCATCGACCAGCCAGGGATATCTAAAACCCAAAGCCAAGACAGCTGGGCCACAAAGGATCCTTCCAACAGAGAACCTCACACAAGTGAGTTGCCTCAAGACTCTGTTCATCCCACCTACAAGTGTACACCCCAAATCATCCCACTTATTGTGCACTTAATCAACCCCGCATGGCAACCAACATGGTCCATGAGAAACACGGAGAAACACTTGAAAAACTAGATCAAACATAAACCAAACGTCTCCTGCAGGTGCAGGTTGGACCAAGCAGAAACTGAATTGACATAACCCTACCGGTCAAAGACCTCTTTTTGCTGGTGTTGGTCATACAAAACCACTGCTCAATGAGGCCAGTAGGGCAAGTATTGTTCTCTGAACGTGACAATCCCGCAGTCTGAGCATGCAGTGGAATTGGTCAACAAGTCAGTCATACTTGTGGTCATAATTACTAACTGGTGGGATCTTCGATGTCCAATCGAAGTCCATCGACTATTGGCTATGGACTTGCTGAGCTTGCTGGGAAGCGCTCCGCTTTTGCCAACACTTCTTCGGCTCACAGCCTCCATGGAGTGCGAGCACTCCATAGTGCTCGGTGTCCAAGACATGTTTCGAGATGCTTTTCTGATGGAATTCCTATAGGCTTCACATGTTCTAGAAGTATTCAGGGCTCACAAAAACTCGGTCAGTGCAAACCATGTTCATCCATGGAAAAGAAACCACATCGAGGAGCCACCCTCCTGTTCGGGCCCCAAGGCCCGCAAAGGGCCGACCTCCAGCATGTCATGGGTGGTGTAGTCCCGACTGACAGTGGGACATTGCATCGCCTGACGCGTTTTGATCGAGCAAAGAGAAGCAATAATTAGGTGTTGTCTCCTTATCAAAATAGTTAAATGATGTAAAAGGTGAAGATGTAGAGTCTTGTTTTCTAGATGATTGAGTTTGTCTAAAGCACTGGATCCTTCTATTGTCAAGACTATTGTAGTGATTTCAGTCTATGATAGTCCATGCGTTGCGTTGTTCTCTTTGAGTACTGAGCCGTTTGCAAGCCTTGAAGGCACACGACTGTCCTGCCATGAACCGAGACTTGGTGGACCGTTGGATTTGCCAAAGCGGTGAACATCACCAGACTGTCTGGAGAAGAGAGGCATGGCCTCTTGGACTCATTGGGCTCTTGGAACACAATGTTCCTCTACAATTATGTGGTTTGCCACTTCCCTGTTAGTGACTCGGAGTGTATATTGTATATGGATATACACCCAGCATTCTGAACCTCCAAAAAGCACGACAAGCTGATGGACGCGTTTCAAAGCCGATGAACGCCGAAAAAAAAAAATCGTAGGTAAGACGCCCAAAGCCCAACTCACACCCTTTACCAGCCTCATCTATAAACCCCAGTGGATCCCAATTACCACTGTTTTTCTGGGTCTTTGGAACCACTGAGTGGTCCTAAACTTGTTATCCTAGTGCAGGTGGATCCACTGAGAAACACTCAACTATTCATCTCATTTCACCTCAGTTACATGCAGTGAAATCAAATCACACCCCTCCGCTCCCGTCCCTCTGGGTCACTCCCACCAGTTGGAGGCTTTCAGAGGCTCTCAGCTCGGAGAGCGCCGTCCTGCGCGGAGAGAACGGCACAGGTTGAAGAAAAGGTCTGAGCAGTGTCAGTTTGAGTAGACTCAATTATACTCAATCATACTCACACCCTTGAGCAGTGTCAGTATGATAAATGTGTGGTCTCATTTTACTTCTCATTCTTGGGGCTTAGCCAACGACCACTCTGAAGCCTCTGCGAACTCTAAGTACAAACAAATTGCCTCGGGTCGGGAAAACGACCTAAGACATCCTAAGACGTTGCAGCTAACTTCTGTAAACACACCAATGGTTCCCCAGGGTGTCAAACTTCCGGGTCAGCTTGTCAATCTCTTGGGATGGTCCTGATCTCGGATCTGATGTGCGCTGGAAGCCACTTGGATGTGACCCTCTGATCCTGCGCATCTTCCACGATGGCCACCAAACCTCGCGTGGTCGAGCCACGGACCGATCGACCAACCGGTGTCGATGCGATTTTCGGAGAAGCATATACCAAGCGAATGGCACGTGATGGCACGTGTGTCTCTAAAACCCCCGGAAAATGGATCCAACTCAGCTGAATTCTGCCAACCAACTGCACTGAGAGTAACCTGATCAGGCAAATCGCCAACCAACGGATGTCACTACAGCAAAGTCGTTCACTGAATCCTGTGTAGCGTCGTCATCTGCATCATTGATGCCTTCCTAGCATGTGTGTGTGTGTACTGTATACTGTATGCGGTATGCGTGTTGAAATAGGGAGATCCGCACAGATCCACCTGGAACAAAGGAACTGACTGTGGTAGACTGACTTATATTGTAGACTGCAAGGGCCCTGATGTATACTGCTTCCCCTACTTCATTCAAAGATCGAGTTCTCAAAAGTAGCTTGTGATGCCCCGGTTACCACGAGAGATAAAGGGGGGCCCAGCAGCTAGTTCGTTCAAAGTAGCTCGAAAGCTCGAAGAAGCGATAGCTCGATTGCTCCCTCCAAACGATTGAAGCTTCAACTGGCCAATTGCTTTAGCCTGATCCCTCCAACCGGGTGGATTGGAGTTTGCTCTAGCCTGATCCATCCTGATCCCTCTGCTTGATCCCTCTGCTTCCCATGTCATGATCGGTGCCTCTTGTGACTCTTGAATTGGATCCGTTGCATCCAAGCTGCTGCTCTCCCCAAGAAGCTTGGCAAGGAGCCTCGGGATCTCGCTTCGGATCCGCCCCGGACCGCTCCATCGAGGCGAGTCCCGGAGCGGTCCGGCCCCGGCGCTTTCAAACGTATCATTGACGAACCAATATACATAAAAACCCATGTTTTCGATGGTTTTCGTGCATGAACATAGCCAGTGGTATGCCAGTGGCTATCTTTTGAATCACCTGAATTGAATATATGTATATATAATCTCCACAGTTCGTTTCCCCGAAGCAACGCTGCTCCAAGTTTCTGGGCCTTCTCTGCTCCTTGATGCTTGAGTCGCTCACTTCTCGCAAGGACCTTCCAAAAGGTAGCGACCACGCCGACAAAACAAAACAAAGAAGTTCGGCGGGCAAGAGGCGAAGAGTGCGTGCACAAGAAACATTTCACCTGAATCCTGTACGTTTTGTGGGTTGCTTTGGCCCGTTTGTTGTGTGGTTTCCTGTGTGTCACGCTGTTCGGTTCGTTGTGAACCGTTACTCGCACCCACTTGGCTGTTCGACCCAAGAACTGTACAGTGTTGTGGTCTTTTGTTGCTAGCTTTTGTGGAAATTGCCAATGCGTAAAGGCCTATTGGTATCTTACACTGACACTTATCATTTATTTATGTGCATGCCGCTGCCTTTGAAGACCTTCTTGAAAACGTCCAACTGATCATGCCAACAAATCATCTTCCACCCGCATCATGGCATCAGAACGAACCGTTTTGTGGCTGCGACACGAGGGATGGGCTGTCACGACGAAAAGGATTGTTTGACCTGTCATGACGACCTACGGTGTGACGACCTACGGTGTGACGGACAACCAAAGCACAAAGATTCTAAAGATATGATTGGACTGCGGACATTTGTTGAGTGTCTATATGATGTCGATCCTGAAATGGAGGTGTCCAATGGAAATCTGGTACCTGAGGGCCAAACACATGCCAAAACAACTTAACTTCTGGGCATCTCAACACCTATATTGAACCCCTCCCGGCCTTCCAATGTAGGGTGTGTCACTAGGTCTGTCCACTCCATCCGAGAGGGGTCGCCTCCCCGGGCAGGGCCATCCGGCCTCCAAAGTCCGTGAGCCTCTCTGGCGGACAAACCTGGGTCCAACAAACGCAGCACGAAGCGTCACGAGGTCCACTGAGGCGGAGATGTGATGAGTCCAATGGCTGTTGGGTGGATCAGTTGTTGGTGCATCACTGGGTGTCGGCTCATGACGCCCACGACCGTGCTTGATACATGAATCTAAACATGGAACCATTGGTAGTGTAATTTTTCAATGTGATGATGGCTAATCTGAGCCAGACAGCAAGGGTCACCTACAAAGAGATGGGTCCATGAACGATCACGGATGAGCTAAACCATGCAGGCGTCCAACATGACATGATGTTCTGTTCTGCAATCGAAGATCTGGTAGGAGCTGGTGTGTTGGTGTCCCTGGGTCGCCTAAAGAGGTGGTTGTCAACCAGTCATAGAGGTGCTCTTTTGTAGGAAACTCGAGTCTCTAGGGCTCAAAAGCTGCTGGTCTTCAAAAGGGAGGACATCCATCTATGAATATTTGTTATATATTAATACAAACAGAATCCCAGATCAAAGCAAAGCGACATGCATCAAGCCATCTTGAAACTTAGTTACCTCATCCACGTATATAAGTGCCTTGGGCCTCCTCGTTTAGATCTGAAAGACCTATGCATGGGCCGGAGCATCACACAGCTACCAGTTGAACGGCAGGGATGTCTCATAGTTCTACGGTTGGTCCTACAACAGCGGTAGAACAAACAAACCAACACAGTAGTCAAATTGTTGTTAGCATTACTAAGACGACTAATTATACTGGAATCTGATCAATCTGTTCTTCAGGATGCTTCAATTGGGCTATGTGTTCACAGATTATCCTTGGCAATGGTGAACCAGCCCTACCAATGTGCACATGCATCCAAAACCATTTCAGCAGCATCCACAATCTTTTCTTTGGGGAATGGCCAGGAGACAAACGCTGCGCCTTGAATTGCGCCTCTGCTGCCAGGCGGCTTTGCCCTTCGGCACCATTTGGGCAAGGGCGAGGGTCCGCTTTCGCCATGGCCAATGCCGCACTTGAGAGAGGCAGTCGTGGAGGCCGGCAGTCGTCAGCGTGGCAACGAGGACAAACGCAAAAAGATCTCAAGAAGGGCAATGCAACGCAACAAACATTTTGCAGAAACACTGGAACCACTCTCCATTTGCAACAAGAACATCCAGTTCCTTGTGCGCGGCGGATGCTCCGCAATGTGGAACACATGCTCACTTTCTTCCCGCACCGCGTGATATCCCCCGGCAGCCTCCTCATTCGAGGTTGGCAAATCTTTGGCCAGTTGAGGCTTCAAACGGCTTGTGCCTCTTCAAACTTTCATGGAACTGGTTAAGGAATTCCGTCTTTCTAGGTGAGAAGTGCAGCACAAGCGAGAGTATATCTGATCCCCATATACACGGAGGACTGCAATCCAGCCATCTTGCCTTCTGTAAGTCTTTAACCACCCTACCGTACGGGGACCCTACCTGTTGATAGCCCCGCAAGTCATAAATGGATTTCAAGGCTTGCTCTACATAAGGCTTTTCCTCCAAGAGTGATGCATCTACAGATTCATACAAGCACACTCAAGTTTGCATACTGGGCCCACAAATCTTTGAGCACTTTAAAGGGTTCCTAGTCGATCATGGGACGTGTTTCTCCCTTGCGCTTTCCCGTATCTCGGATTTCCCACATATAGGCTACACTGCGCTTCTCTGATATAGAGAAACTTCTGGATACAAAAGAAAGGCTGGCATACCGCATACCGCTGGCCAGCATGGTCTGAGTGTTGCAACATGTTGCAACATCACTGGCCGTCGACAACGTGTCATTCCATCCCAACTCGGACCACCTCGATGTTCCCCCTTTGACAATTTCTCTGTGGCATTAGGATTCAGTCGTCTCAGTGTGGCTCTATTTATTTTCCGCACACAACAATAACATAACAATAACAATACTAGTAGATTGGTCCTCGCAACAAGCATTCAAGCCACAAAACGGAAGCACACACACAAAGGTGGGAATGATCTGGAATTCTTGCACCAGCATGCGCCTGGTCCTGCATTAAAAATCCGGGTCACTCACAGCATGTGGCGGCCAATGCTGCCATAATTCCTAGATTCCTACTGCAAATGCTCGCCTCTGCCTTCAGGCAGGATGCCGAAGCGAAGTTGAATTACAGCACGAGATCTGTGCTGTTGTAGCACAATCTTGTGGGAGACTCCAGGGCACAAAGGGCAGCCGTTCCACATGGTGGACCTGGTCTCCACATCTGAAGGGCCAGTTCTGGGACCGATCCAATAATACATGCGGTGATGCCAACGGGTCTACCATGTCGTCTCCAAGACCTTCTGTGGCCTGAAGGCCATCCTCCTCGGCTGCCCACCGAGGAATCGACTCAGAAGAGCTCTCTCTTCTCAACAATCTTCACGCCTATAGTCGACACAGCGACACCGCTCTGCAGCAGGCAGCCACCCTCTCAACAGGGATGATTTGTTGGATCGAAGTGGATCGTCCAGAAAAATACCATTCAGGCAGTTGGTTCTGGAGAACATCCAGTACCAACTAAAACCACAGGTATCGACCGTAGATGTCGAGAATCCAGGGGTAGTAGACTGTTGGCATGCCTGATGATCATATCTTGACCAAGGTCCAAGGATGTCCAAGGATGTCCAAGGGTCCAAGACGCTCCCAAGGCCATCAAAAGAACACAGCAGGTGCCGCCCCAAATTCCGGTTGAGTGGCCCCAAGGTACCTCACCCTATCTCGCCGGGCGCATCGGCATTGAACGGTCGGGGTGTTTGTCACTCGGTGTATGTAGCACCACCCGAGCATCGGAGATGAACTTGGGACAAACCTGTGGGATACTCTCAAGACCCTGTGGGATACTCAAATCATGAAGATTAAACCTCTGAAACCAAGAAAATAAAGAATCATTGGCTTCTTCACCGTGAAAAAGCTTATTCTTGCTTTTTCAACATATCGAACTTCACTAGGATCTACTGAGGAGTGTATCTGATTTGACCCCATCTCACCCACGAAACAACAGAAGCTAAACACTAGTCAGCTCTGTTTTGCTAGGCTCAGGACTCAGAACCCCTCCCAAGACCCAGAACCTCTCACCAATCACTCGCCCTTCCGCGGACGTGAACTCCGAGGTCGCGCTGCACGATAAATCCGAGGTTGTGCTCTGGCCCAGCCACTGTGCGCACAAGCTTCTGGATCATTTCCACTACTAATGACGTTATTGCTCTCGTTCGTCTCATTGTGCTCCTCCTTGTCTTCATCAGCAACACCAATGACCGTCGCCTGCTGTGGAAAGTTCGCTGGGTATCAGGAATTCTGGCTATAAGCAAGCTGCCCAGTTCTACTTGCTTCTACTGCCAACAACAGGTTAATCATTAAAGTTGCTGGGTGATGACATGATCAGAGTCAACAAAATCATCTATCGTGTGATCGTGTGCGAATCTGACACTTTCTTTATGAGGAGTGTATCTGCAATCACTTGTTCAACAACCTGACCAAGCTACAATGACGATAGGACTCACTAGTAAACTACAACTAGATTCTAGATCTAAATAAAGCTAAGCACTTCCTAAGAGTTCCGGGAAAGTACATATAACGATCGTGGTTTGGTGCGTCCCGTTTTTTTGTTGGCTCACACTCTTTCCCAGTGATGCTTCAATTGGCATTTAATTGACCTTGCTTCCTCCTCAATGTTTTTGCTGCATTCTCAATTCATCTCCTTACCGTTTCATAGATTTAAGACTCCCAATGGTGAAAACTATTTAGTTAAATCATGTACTATTGAAACGCTATCAACCATAACCTACACACTCTACCCGTAAAAAGATATTGCCCTTCAAAATGAGCGAAGCGTTTATGATGAATCCTACTCCACCCACCTGACGGCCACGGCATACGCGCGCATACACGTCATACGGCAATACGCGCGGCCTGCACCACGACGGGAGGTGGCGCAGCTTCTGCATCACCTGGCAGTGCATGGGTAATGTGGCCTGTTGCCCGCCTAAGCTGAATGGAGCACCACCCAGTTGGAGAGGTTTATGGCGGTTTATAGACTCCCCTGACCATGTAATGCCCTATAACCACCCAAACCTGGGTGGTACTGGTATGGGGGGCTTTGCTGCTAGCTCATGTCGGCCAGGTCGGACCAGGCAGCGTCACCTGCATAGATAGCTGAAGATACTCTGCAAATGCCACACATTCTGCCTGTCGCAGTACTGTAGCATAGTATTATATTATATGCAGTACTCATGCCTGGCACCCAATCAGATCACGACATTGAGGTTGTCAGGATAAGTTATCTTGAACAAACATATTAAGTTGCCACAATGTCACCATGCACTACCTAGGCATCTGGTACTGCACAAGAACCTGAACCTGCCTGATGGGAGATGCCTTCTGTCCATCCTAATCTGTCCAGCCATCAATGATCATACGAGTATGAATCAAGCATGTGAATTTGTAAAGCAACATATCATGAATAGCAATAGCGTCGTAGAAGCGAAGTGACCCCTCTTCTGGAGTTCCGACCATCCACCATATGGTCCCTGTTCCTATCACTGTCACATGCATTCTAAGGATTTTACTGATTCTTACGGTGAACAGGATAAGTGCGAGAAATGCCTTGAACCGTCTTGCCCATCGGACCGACCATGTTGTGGGAGGAGGCTCTCCCTGTGAAGAAAAAAGGCACTCCTATGCATTCCTAGCTACAATGTCCAAACATGTCCAAACTATAGGAGAGTTATGCTCGACTGGGTTTTCATAACCATCATTGGCTAGGTATCGCTAGGTCGAATTGCCTGCTGGGAGGGTCATTGAATGTCATTAGTTCACTGCATGGCCACCGTCTTCCGCCTGGATCAGGCACCACCACGACAGGCGTGGAAACCCCAGGGGAGCCGTCCGGCGCCGTAGCCACTTTTCTGCGCTGGAGGCGTATGAAGTTCACGGCATAAGGCCAAATCGTGCAGACCTCCAAGAGGAGTCCACCTGCAACGGGTGGTTTTTCCCGATCTCTAAACAGGATACTCAAGGATGACTCAACCAAGTCCCCGAACGTTCTTTAGAACAACAAGGGGGTCACTCAGTGCTCCCGCTCCTTGTGACCTCTTGCTGCTTGGACCGTGGGAATTGCAGGCGGGGAAAAAAGAAACGTTTGCCGTCTGCGGGATGTGTGCAGTTTTTTGACGAAGCAAACTGGAAGGATGAAAAGCCACAAGTTTCTCAGGACATCCACAGGAACTGCCCTTGCAAGTAGATACAAGTAGTAATTTAGGGGGCTCGTCCGACTCCATGTCTTTCTATCTCAAACATCTGGTAGCCCTCTTGGGCCTATATATACAACATATCCTTTGATGACAATCAAACTGAGAAAACATGTCAAGAGTCAAGACTATTCAAAACTCATCATCGGCATGTTTTGATGCAGCCTTATTGATTCTTATTGTTGAGTGTATTTGGTACTGATGACCGAGGACCATTTGGACATAGAAACAGCATGCAAAACAAATTTGAGAGATGACATTAGGGGTCCGTCATACTCCGCAAACCTGAATCATAGTCCCAGTGACCTGCACCCCTGGGACCATGCTTTCCCCTTCTCCAATGGTCTATTTTTTGAAGAAAACACCACACCAAAACAAAAACATCAACAACATACACTCCGAGTCGGCATGGAAGTGGATGGCACCACCGTCCTTTGGTCTTCGGAAGCACCGGTCCTTTCGGGGCCATATACCGAAACCACAGTCGATTTCTTCAGGGAGGAACACATCGTTCTCCACTCCGAAACCGCTGCGACACGAACCGAAACGAAACCGCAGGGACGCAGATGGCGAACTCCAGCCTATCACCAGTGGACATAGCAAACCCAGGGGTCCCACATGAGGAAGGATCAGAGTCCAGCAAACTTGCATCCAACGCTTCATGTTCGGCTCATAGATCAATTCAATCGCTGCCGGGCAAACGAGTTTGAAGGAAACGACCCAATTCCAGAAGGACCAAGTGCTCCTGGCGACGAATCCATCAGCGTCATGTGCAGTTCCACAGTTCGCACAGTGTGCAAGAGGACTCCATGGAAGCCAAACATGTCTGCTCTCAACCTGCTTCACTTGCCAGAGGCTTGCAACCCTCTCTGATTCTCTCAGGACGAGTCCCTTAACATCCCTTAACTCTTCCCCCTCAGTTTTCAGTTCTTTTGCTGTGAAGGCGCGCAAAGACCAGGAGCATCCCCACATAGTATGGCACACCTTGGTCCAGCTTGATGAAGACTCCCGTGATCAGGCCAATCTCTTGCAGGCGACTCGGATCCATGGCGCTTCGTGAACAAAACAGCAAAGCGAAAAGAGAGAAGACTTAGCTTAGTGGAGGTTGGAGCGGAGAGTGGAGAACAGTTCCCGAGTTGGACCGAGGGAATTTGGCACATCCATGATGTGGTCAACAACTTACAGGCACTCGAAGAGGAACTGAAGGCAGCGAGGAGCTGTGAATGCTAATGTTTGATGAGAAAGTTGTTTGTGTTTTGCATTTGTGTCAGCGTCAAAAAGAACTGTCCAAACATGTTGTTGTTAAGTTGCATTGAGCCTGCAGGGCAGAACATGACATGTTCTTTCAGAATTGGTTGCAAACGGTCCTTTCTCTGAACTTCTGGACATGAAGCCGCTCTCGATTCACATATAGGCGCTCTCAAGACATTCACACATTTCTTGTCCTTGTAGCAGCCTGTATATATATACACATACATTACCTAGAACCCATGTGACACGGCTGTTAGACACATGGCCGCTAGCTGCTCGCCACACTGTAGCTTCCGAGCCAAAAGGTGAATGGGACAAAGAGATGGACGTCCTTGCTATCTTCAATGAAACTTCAATGTTCCATATCCGTCCTCTATAGGCCAAGTATGTAGGATCCTAAATCATTGATATGGAAACAGTGACCAAGCCGGGTGCGGAAAAACAAAGAAGTAGATCGCTCTGAAAGGCAGGCCCGCGAAGCTGTCTAGAAAGTGGCGGCCAGGCCTTCAATTGAAAACAGCCCAAGGATCCTGGGATCCTACCCACCTAACGGTCCGGAAACATCTCTCCAGAAGGGGATTCACCCGTAGGAAAACATCAACAATCATAAGCAAAACCCAGCCCAAAGGTCCGAGCAGTTTTAGTCTTTTGGTCCCTGCCTAGCTGGGCGATGGCTCGCCTGATTGGATCGCTCGGCGACTCTTTCAGAGTGCCCTGGATCGGTGCACGGTGCAGATCACGACGGTCACGGTCCGCGGCCCGGATCGGTGCAAAAAGAGATATGCACAGAAGGAATGGGGGTCTCCACTAACCAGTGTACATGAGAAATGAAATGATCTTGTCTGACATTGCTTCCATGGTCTTTGGAGGTCTAACAGTCTAAGGGATCGGAAGGAAAACACGAGGGATCGGTGCGGAAGTCGATTCATGAGACCACCCCCGTTTCTGCAACGGGTCTAAGCGCTGGCAAAGGTCTACCTTTCGGCAGAGGTGCTAGCAAGAGACTCACCGCTGCTATTGGGCACCACAGTGCGAACTGGGCATTTGAAAACGTTTAAAACCTTCCATCGATTTTTGAAGCAGTTGCACAACAAAATCTGGTGATGACAAAACATGAATTGGCCTTCGGCAGATACTGTCGGCACGATGAAGACATCTTGCTCCATCGGGCCAAAGCAGTTCATGAGGCAAAGCACAGCAACTTCCACTGCCAGGACTGGAAACATCTACATAAGTTTTTGCTGTACTGCTGAGTGGTTGCAAACAAAGAAAAAACAACACAAGCCGTGCAGCATTGGAACAACATACTGTTGATTGATGATTGTTTGTGTCACATAAACTAAAGCATCATATGTCGAATATATAATAACCCTTTCAGGGAACTTCAATCTTTCAGAACATGTCGTCCTTCTTCTCGACAATCTTGACGACTGACAGCGTGACAGCAGTGGCATCTTGAAGAAACAATTGCAACCAAAGCAAGCAGCAAGTGTGATCAACATAGTAAGTGGTTGTAGGGCAGCCCGAAACTTCAGGTCTTGAACGGAACAGGGCCTACAGTATAACTACTGGTTCTTTGATGTTCTGTGTCGCAACAAATGGACAAATCATTCAAACCGTGCAGCTACCAACCATCACACCAAATTCACTGTTGGGCTGTAGGATCGCGAACTCGTGCTGTTCGGGGCATGATTGCTTCTTCCGTTCGCCTCAAGCTCTTGGTTTCTTCACGTCAACATTGATACTTGGGGAGCAAAGAATCATTCGTCCACTCACGGTAGGTAAGGAAAAATTACAAAGGTCAACCCGAATGCAACAACGTACGAGGTCGTCAGACATAAATTCTTAGCTGAACTCCAACTCGAGCTCTGGCAACTGGGACCATGCGATGATTCTCAGTAAATAAGCAAACCATAACAAACCTAAGAGCGATGGCCTCCAACCTAGAAGCAATGGCCTCCAACCTAAGAGCGA
>CAXAMN010022250.1:1621335-1642856 GCA_963970005.1 Durusdinium trenchii | reverse complement strand
CGTGAATCTCAGTATATAAATCCACTGCACACAGCACTGCACTTGTCCGCTGCACCTTGCACTTCGGGCACTTCAGACCCGTTCGGTGCATTGCTGGTCTGATTCTTCTCGTTCGTCTCGTTGGTCTCCTCCTTCTCGCCACCAACCACACCCACGACCTTCGCCTGCGGCAGGTCAAAACCAATCTCTTGGTGATTGTTCGTGCTTTCGATAGAGCGTCCTTCAACAGAACTGCTGAGCTTTCCCAACTGAACTGCTGAGCTCCTTCAAAAGCACCTTCACAATAAATAACTAAACAAGAGCAGTCTTTCGAAAGGGAAAAGCAACCATCCTGGATTAAGGCAAAGGCTCCTAGCTCCTACATTAGGAAAGCATGAGCTTGTTGACATGGGTCACCTGATGGTGTGGGTTTGGATGGGCATGGATTCGGTGCGATCTGTGACATCGAAAGTCTTTGGAGGAGGTAAGTGATGCTTTTGTCGGTCACACGACTTGAGAATATTCCCCAACATACTGCACCCTAATAGCGAATAAGAGCGATGGCCTCCACCCTTATAGCCATGGCCTGCAACCTAGAAGCGATGGCCTCCAACCTAAGAGCGTTGGCCTCCAACCTAACTATATTTCAGTCAAACAAATGTTATTGATTGTTCATTGGTTCATCAAGCGGCGTCGACTCACCTACGGATCGAATCAACCCTTTTTGCAGGTGTGGAACGATCGAATCAACAACACACCGCCGTGCGCACACGATCGAATGCAGGTGCTGCGGTGTCAGGTCTCAACCGCGCACACCGTCCAGAGTCCCAACTCGCTACGGTGTGAAGAGCGTCCCAATGAGTCGTTTCAAGAAACCCAACAGGTCCAACAAACCAGAGGCCCAACTTGCCCAACACAACAGGTCTAAGGCCGTCTAGGGCCAGGGTGAAGTATGGTTTATAGTCTTTGGAACCACTGGTGACCTACTAGTTACCAACGTTCGTCCTGGAGTGTTTCGCGAGCCTCCACCACAATAGGTACCGGTGTCACACCAGCCGTCCCTTCTTCTGCTTTGACGCCTCCAGGCGACCGAACAATCAAGAACAGAACATGACTTCATAAGAGTGGAAGCACGTGCAGCTCTTGAGACTTTTCACACTTTTGTACGCGCGCGCATCCTTTTGCAATTAGAGATGCAGCATCAAAAAATGCAGCTTATAAAGATTTTGAGGGTATAAAAAGGCAACTTGAGTTGTCAAAAGGTTTTTCCTGAAAGCGGCTGTAAAAGTCACTCTGATGGGGGCCCGCTTCTTGTTCAATACGTTTCAGAGAGGGTATCTGGGATGTATAGAACTGTGAGGAATTTCAATCAAAGGTGCAGATTGTTGCAAACGTATAGCGCGAAGGCCTCTTATAACTCTTTGATGATCTTTTGTTGTCTAAGCTAGCCATGCTGTGAGGAATTTGATAGGGAAAGAGTACATAGGCAGCTTTCCAAGTGGTAATGGCGAAGATCCGCTTCCAGGACAAATGGACATCTGATCACATTTGAGAACTGTGCTAGCGCAAACCTAGCCCACAAAACTCAGAACTTTTCCCAGTTTGAGGTAACAGCAAACACACATCACTAATGTCGCTTCTGTATTTTCCCCAGTTAAGTATACTTTGTATACTACTATATATATATACCCAAAAGTATGTCAGCACACAGCCTGATCTACGGCAGTTGCACCATTCCCCCGCAAGATGCGCAGGATTTCATCAACCAAACCAAGTGAATCATGTTGATTCTAAACACATCTATATGCGACAAGTAAAAAATCAACCGCGAACCTAGCGCCAATCTAGCGCTGCCTTGGTGATTTGCTTAATTCTGCTGGGGGCCCGCTACTAAACGAATACGAAAAATCAACAACCCAACCATTTTGTGCGCCTCCTTTCACAAAAGGTTTTTGACATCTCATCATATGCTGATTTGCGGTCACAGGCTGTAGGACTTTGTGGAGTATCATGGGTAGTTGGTACAATCTATTCTCACATGCTTCTCCTCCCCAAAACGAGCTGTATGCGTATTTGGGGAGTGAACAAATAGTAAGCCTCAGAGACATTTCACCCCGGATCGGCTCCGGTCAGGTCTCACCGTGGTATCGGTCGTCTCTGTATTCGTTGACCCCCCCACCACCTTGAATCAGAAAACCTCGTCATATTGGTTTCTATGATCAACAGTCTATTACGTCAAGGATGCACCCCTCCTTCAAAGTTTGTAACCTCAAGAACCCTTAAGGATCCTTAAGCTCCTCTAGAGGTTGTCAATTGCCACGATGCTCACATTGCCACAATCAGACGTCAGCACGGCTCGCGGCTCGCCACCATTCCGATGGGTCCCATGGGATCCCCTTTTGGGGAACGACCACCGACGGGTCGTTCCGGGGAACGACCCCTCGGTGTTCGACGATCCAACAGCCCTCCAACGGCGCCCTCCCGACCGGGTGAGGTGGTTGTTGTGGTGGTTTCTCTGCGACGCCTGGATCCGGCAAAGCAGCCAGACTTGGTGGTGGGACAGGTGGCGGACGTGGTGGGATCTGCTTGTAGAACTTGTAGCTGGCGAAGAAATACGGCCAGGTCGTCACCATGAAAAGAATGAGTCCACCTTGTAGGCAGTGTGGCAGCGATGTCTTGTAGTGGCAATGCGGAGAAGAGTCAAGTTGTGCGGGGTCTCTTCTGATCCATGCGAGGCTGCGAACAGTTCCAACACTTGGAGATCTTTCTGATTCATCCGCAATGAGTCATTGGCACGAATGACAAACTGTTTCCGAAAACAAAATCTGATGTGATTCATCGTGATGCCACAGTTGGCAAGTGTCCAAGTGTCCCTGTCAGCTAGCCTTGAACATCAACGAAGTTTACCATGCATCAAACCATATCAAACCAGCACCACGGAAAGGAACACATATATCATATCAGCCACCGCTACTGCTATACAATGGGGAGACCCTCTGACTGCTGAAGTGAAACAGCCAATTCCCCCTTCACCCATGTTTGTTGGTCTTCAGAAGACCTAATAAGAAAAACACATCAGAACGCCTTCACTTGTTCCTCTGCCTCATTTGCAACTTGTTGGGTCAAGGACAGAACGAACTTCCCTGAAGACGGTTGCTTGGCAAAGTGCTCACTGAAGCAAAAAACGCTACAATAACTCAAAAAAATAAGCACGAAATCCTCTCATATCCAATCAAGCTTGGGGTGGTTCGCCACTTCTTCCACTTGCGCGCAAGACATGCGCACCTCTGACCGTCTTACATGAGTTTCTTGAGCGGCTTTAACAAAGCGTGCCATGAGATTGGAATATCGAAGCCACTTGAGCATACTTAGTTGCTTGCAACACATATGTGGTTTACCCTTTTTGACGCGACGATAACCCCTTTCGTGAAGGTGACTTGAAGACCCCTACGAAAAGGGTCCTTTGTTTCATTGGACTTTTGTTGGGTCGGGGTACATCCCATGGGAGTGTAAAAGTCAATATATAGTGCCGGACAAAATCGGGTGGACATTGCCTAAGGACATTGCCTAGAATGGGTCGGCCCCCTATGCAGGTGTCAGGTTTGCAGGGTTGGCTGCAAAGCAGGCCCACTTGTTACCCTCAGTAAGTTTCAAGCTTTGTTGGTGGCATCAAGCTTGCCATAGTTTGGCATGCCAACAGTGAGGGCACGAATCAAAATGCAGTAGTCCTTGTACAAGTTGTGGGGAAGTTGCTCTTCCATGGAGACAAACATGTTCAAAGTGGGCATCGGTCGGCATCGGTTGGGGCATCGGTAAGGCAGTGCGGTGAGACAGCTTATTCAGTGGTTGGAAGCTTGTTGGTATTGCAACGCATATTGTATATATACTATACTGGCGTAAGCAACTCAAGCTGAGAAGAGAAACCAAGTTTTTGCGTACAAATGTAGCATGGCAGCGTGCTCCCTTAAGTTTTCGGTACATCGAAAGGGCATCGGTAGACGGGTCGGCCCCCATCGGTTACGCAGGTTTGATGCAGGTTTGATGCAGGTTTCCAATATCCCAAGACCACCCTGTGACTGCTTTTAAAAGTATGCACTAGATTTTGTCTGATGCTAATATGTATGTGTTTTTCACGGTTGAGTTTAGAGCATCATCTCTGCATGTGCTTATCTTTGTTCTACGTTGTCGAGCAAGCTTTGGTCAAGGTCGTGGCTCAAGAACTGGGTAAACATGGAGATCCATTGGAAAGCCATTGGGAAAATCCATGGCCCACTTGGGTCCACCGTGACTGCGAAGAGTGTCAAAGGCTGAGAGTCAATATGAATCACATCCCAAATCCCAGCATTGCTTTATTCTTATATACTTTTGGGGGGGCCTGTGCACAAGAAGGATCAGGACTCGGACGTCTTGCTCTATTCCCTGCTTCATATTTGACGGTGATTGAATGTGTTTGATACTTTGAACTGGATCTGATGTCAGAAATGCACCAAAGGCAACAACACTGGACTGGCTCTCCACCATCCCACACTCGCCCACCCTTGGGAGCCTAGAAAAAGTGGCATGATCAATCCCACCAAGACATGGGGGAAGAGAAGAACGCAGCCAACTCTCACCAGATTTGCCACGGTTGGATCGCGCAGTGCTTTTGCCAAGGTAGGGCCCACCATCGCGAATGCCATGATGCCATTCCACACTGAGAAGAAGAACCTCAGAGCTGCCCGGAGTCGGGATTCCACCTCCCACCTTCTAGAACAACCGAGTCAACCAGCTCCCTAGGTCCCGAACGCGCCGGTGAAGCACACACTGGGTGGTCTTGTGGTTGGCGATTTAGCCTTACAAGACTACACAAATGCCCTCAGGACTAGCCTTAGGCCCTGGGTGCCCTTTTCTTGGGGCTCCTGGCGAGGGCAGAAGTAGAAGAAGTGTGCTTTTTGCGATCAAAACATCATGAAGCAGTGATGCAATGGCTAAGAATGACATCCGATGCCCAGTGTGACTGTCCAAATGGCCTAGAGGGTAACTCTCATTTTGGAAGCAAGGTCACTGCCCAAGAGAAGAGGTGCATGTTGCATCTTTGCAGGGTGACACGGCACTCTTGAAGTGCAGGGGTTCTTGAGCAAAGACACTTTGCTGAGCCAGCCATCCAGCAGCTCTTGTTCGGACGCCCGTCCGCTTCTCCTCATCCGGCCCTTTTCGACCACCCCTAGACGTCCGCTTCTCCTCGACCAAATCCCGAACTGCCGGACGATCCTCACAGCTGAGCGACAGGAAAAAGAAGAACATTCCAACATAGAATGCGAGACCCTGTTCCAGGTTGAGAACCACGCCCTCGAACACCACCATCGCGGCGAGAGTTCGTTCTGCTGTGAGCGTTAGACCACGGCTTCGGCGGGCCGAAGCCCAAGGTGAACGTACTGGTTTGCTCAGCCTAAGGTGTTTGCCAGAAAAAAGAGAGACAGGTTCAATCAATTTGATTTAAAGAGTTGCCTTGAAGAACAGCAAAGGCAGATAACATCACCGATTGGATCATCATTTGTCGTTCTTCTCCTGCCTTCTTCTCAGGAATGATAGCAAAACATCTGTGATATATGACCCAAAGAGTTCATTTTGCGGGCAAACCTTTGAACCGGCCGGATCTTCGCCACTGACTCGCCCGATCAATTCGTGATTGACTCGCCACTTCTTGGTCACATCTGACTGAGCCACAGGATACAGGGTATGGAAAGCGATCGTCCTCCGAGTGGAGCTTGGAAAACCTTGTGAAACGGATGCAGTGAACAACTGCCTACTTCTAAGCAAACAACGACCAATCGTCGGCTAGCGGACACATAGATTCACGGTTTTGAGCAGACCTCATCGCTGACCGAAACCGGTGCCAGTCTGGACTCCTATGTTTTCTTCGCCTCTGGGCTCGGGCTTTGGACCCATCACAACGGGGGAAATGGACCGAACCAGCCATGTAGCAGGACGCGTGAAAGGGTCCACTGTCGCCTCTGGGCGAGCTTCGCTGATTTGATCCAGACTCTTTCAGAGTGCGGATTTGTGCAGATCACGACGGTCCGCGGCCTGGATCAATGCCAAAAAGCGTGACCAGTTGCATAGAAGAATGGTGTCCCCACAATCAAGTATCTGATGAAATGCATCATGATGGTGTTCTTTGGAGGTCTAACTAGGGAGAAACAGTGTCTGAAAACTGGGATCGGATGTCGAAGCAAGGGACCACACCCGATTCTTTCTGCAGCGGGACCCGTGAACTGACCAGACGTTTGTACATTCTCAAAGCAATTGGCGAGTGCTGGCCCAGTCTACCTTTCGGCAGAGTGCAGCAAAACTCACGCACGATGCGAAGAGCAGAACAAAAACTGGTGATGGCACAACTAAATTGGCCTTCTGCAGAAACTGTCCGTGGGCACGATGAAGACATCCTGCTCCATCGGGCCAACCAAAGAAAAACCCAATGCAGCATTGGCATTGGCAACACATACAACCTGTTGATCTATACTTGCGTCTCAATTGACTCTTGCAGTGACATGTTCAACTCAGATTGACATGTTGTCCTGCTTCTCGTCAATCTTGACCCCTGACAGCGCGAGAGCAACGAGCATATACATTGACTAAACTGTTGCACCCTGCCAAGGCATGCAGCAACTGTAGTCCAACAGGGTTCATTGGAAGTAGTCTTTGAGGCAGCCTGAACTTCCTTCAGGCACAAGGTCTACAATCAATTGCGTGCCGGCGTGTCCTATCACTAGGTAGGGGAATCCAACGTCCATGTTTGAACGGACATCTTGAAAAGAATCAACCCATGTTTGCAAGGCAGCAACAAGCGATAACAACTGGCAACAATCGAATATGATGCAAAAAAACACTCAGAAAGAACTGGCAAAGGAACTCCAACTTGAGCGCCCCCAGCATCCTTCAGCCACAGAACACCAAAGCAAATCGACAGCTCGTGCAAGCCGCATCCAACAATCAACCACGTGCGACTCAAAGTCTAGAAACAATAGCTTCTTGCTACTAGCAATGGCCTCCAATCTAATAGCGATGGCCTCCACCTAATTCGTAGCTTCTTGCTACCAAAGGAAACAAGGAGGACATCAATCAAAAACCAGTTTTACATGTACTGTTTCATCGTGTATCATCATGTTCCTCAGTGCACATCGAGTCAAAAGGGCCTAGGACGGGACCTTGTGACCTTTGCTTGTTGTAAACGTAAACGCAAATGGCTAACAAACAGCTAATTACTGTTTCTGACTCCATCCCTTGATTCATCTCAGTCAAAAATCCACGGCAAAACAGTTTGGTTTCCGCTGCATCTTGCACTGCGGGCGCTTGAGACTCGTTTGGTGCATTGCTGGTCTTCTACTTCTGGCTCGTCTCATTGGTCTCCTCCTTCTCGCCATCCACCACACCCACGACCTTCGCCTCGCGGCCGTGGCTGTGGATGGGACATGCTCGTGCCTTTCCAGACGCATGAGCTGATAGACTTGGGTAAACTGATGGTGTGGGCTTTGATGCTAAGGGATTCTTCAGGTATAGTGTGGAACGGATATGAGGTAATTATCCCAGACCATCCATGGAATAGTGACATACATCGTACACCTCATTCATGAGCACAAAGAAATATATATATATATATATTATAACTATTCCAGTTCCATGGATGGTCATCGAAATGCCTTGTCGCGTGTGTCCCGTGTCGTCACGAGAACACCTGCCGCCACTGGTGACCTGTCGTCACCACTGTATGCCCCGTCGTCGTCCCCGACACACCCGCCACTCCGCCACTCCTGTCGCCCTGCTTCGTGCTGTCACTCTCTGGTTTTGCTGTGGCACGTAGGAGAGACAGGTAAAGCTCTCTGGGTCGAACGGCGGAGTCAAAGATATCTTCATGCCACTATGATCCGCTATGTGTCAGGGGCTTATGACGTATGACAAGTCATTACACTAGGTCATTATGTTTAAATATGTTTAAACTTTTAGGATGTTCTATATGGTGTGGTACCGGTGTTTTTGATGCGTCTCGCCTTTGGAACCGGTGAATTTCGAGGGGCCCGGGATCTGCCGTTCCGGGGATCCCGTTGGCGGCCTCCGCGCCAGCTGCGACCGGAGGTGGCTCTTCTGCGACAGCTGAGTCAGAGGGCGAAAGGACCCCTTTCAAAGGACCGCGGGCATGGTGGATTCATTTGACCAGGGGGGGGCTTTTGATGCTCAATGCTGAAAGCTCAACGAAAAGAACAAAAGCTCCTGTTGCATGTCAATCATCTATGTGTGATTATATATGCATTGTAGAGGGGGTGTTCAAGAAGAAACAAACTCACTGATTTCGGGTCACAGGCTACAGGACTCTGTGGAGAAAGGCGCAGTTCCAATGCTGCTTGATCCTTTGAAACGATACTTTTTCACACTGGTTTGTAAATCAACACCTCTTTCTGAAAACTCATCTCTCCTAACAAAGACTATTTAAAGAAATAAAATCTGATTGAACCCTAAGATTCAACATTGACTTAAGTAACCGGCAGCAGGGCACAACCCCACGACTCTCAAGCACAGTATCTATGTGATCATGCGTCCTCAAACAAGTCCAGAACCTGAACACCATTTTCACACCCTCTTCAGACTATGCCAGACTCCTGGCTCGACTGGAGCAGTGAGCAACAACTCCCGCTGGACATGGACTGACTGGGTCTGACTGGGACAAGACAACGATGGACAAACAACGATGTCGACGGTCATGACCTTTGAAGGTCGCGGCCATTGATGGTCACCTTTGGAGGGGTATTCGAATGATGTATTTTTCAAACGACAAATGGAAGAAAACGACACCCTTCTGGAAACAACACAAGAAATCGTCCTGATTGTAAGATGAGACGCTGGTGGAGCCTCCTGCTTGCGGGAGAAGTTCTAGGGGCATCCTGGTTCTTCAAAGTGACCTATTGAAATTTGATCCCATGGTTCGAGGTCACTTGGGCCTGTAAAGGGGGATCATTTGAGGGACCAAAAAGGATCGAACAACTGACTGGATGACGAAACTCCAGCTTTCCACGCGTTCGAAAACCCGAGGCTTCCTCCACGAACTCGCACCCTCTTCGGTCCGAGCCGTGCACCCCGCCAGCGCCTGCATCCGGTGAACGAGCCGCGGCTCTCTGACGCTGGTAGAAGGTGTAGCAGGCCACGGGATATGGCCAGGTCGTCACCAGAAACAGAATGAGTCCGCCTCGGGGCTCGGGGCTCGTGGTGCTCGTCTTCGTGAAGGTCTCCGCGGATGTTTTGATATGTTTTGCTTTCTTGAAGGTATCATACCGCATTAATTAAGCTATTCTTCAAATTGCTACTTCTCAAGTACATTACCACTGCTCAAATGTCTTCTTCTGTTTGGGCAAGTTACAAAAGTTAAGATTCCTACGTTCTTTTGGCGTTGAAGACGCCCGTCATCATGCGCCACATTTGCTTTGAGGCTAAAAGGCCGGATCGGGGCACGGTTTCTATAGGAATGTGAGTCCAATCAAGTCCATAGTTATTTTGTGTTCTTTGGATGTCTTTGTAATTCAGTCTTTGTGTGTTGCGTTGTCAAAGCAAAAGGCTCCTCCCAAAGATGCCATTCCCAAATGTACGTAATTCCTAGGTCAATCCCTCCTAATGACCTGATTAAATCTAGAATGGGGGTTTGTAAAACAGTGGATTGTAAAATCTAGAATCCCCCGCCGACAGTGGATGGTAAAACCTCTTCAGATGGGACGCGCATCCTCCGTCTTTCGTTCACCCACCTGTCCCACCAGCGGACCGAGACCTGTCCGAGCTGAAGAGTGGGTGTCACCCAAAGCGGGAGTCCCACCAGTCGGATCCCAAAGTCTAAAAAAAAATCCTTCGTTCGATTAGATCCCTTTGATCCGAAGGACCTGGCTCTCGAAAAACGGCATGGCACCTTCCACATGGCTCTCCACACTCGCCCGCCCTGAGCCCCGGCCTAGAAGCGCTGGCACGACCAATCCAATCAAATTGGCGGGAAAGAGCACGGCCGTCAGAGCGTTCTTCCGATTTCCGCTGGTGCGATGGTGCACATAGGTGGCCACGGCAGGACCCACCAAGAAGAAGGAGTTGAGGGCATTCCAACCCAAGAAAAAGAGCCTTATAACGCTGCCGGGTGCAGGAACTGGGTGCAGGAACCAAGAGAAACCAGAAATCAGGTTTCAGCTTCTGAAAGGGTATACGGACGTATGCGGTAGATGTGGATAAGTGCTTTTGTTTGCGGGGTGTGGCCCGAAACTAGTCGACTCAGGATGGGAATCCCGGAGATTTCCAGAGTATTGTCACCTGAGGGAGGAGGCTCATTTTGGAACACACGATTCGGCTCATTTCTGGAACACATGATTCGGCTCCTTTCGCACTGGGGAATAGACTCCGGTGTTCGATAGAAGTTTGTTGATATGTAGCGTGCATGCGATGTCATACCGGTTCGTGGGTCAAATTTAGAGGAGGAAGGTGCCATTCCAAGGTCGTATGCCTTCCTGGGTTGCTTTGTTGTTTTAGGTTGTTTGATCCCCTTCAAAATCAGTGGGGCGCGGGGGAGGGCGCAGCTCCCCGCAATGTAAACCAAGTCTGGTGGCTTCGTTGGTGGCTTCGTCTTTGTCGCTTCCCTTCCTGGGATGCACGGGCCCCGTCGTTCTTTCCAAAAGACCACCGTGCCCCACTGTGCCGTCCGCAGCAGGTGGAAGATTCCCGGCCCGTTCTGGGACTCCCGCTGCCGAGCGACATGGAACCGAAGAAGATTCCAATATAAAACGGGAGGCCACGTTCCAGGTTGACCAAAACGCCCTCCGACACCCCCATGACCATGACTCCAAGTCAAGTCTGCCAGTGTCGCAAAACAAGGCGAGTCCGGTCAACAAGATCAAAAGGGCGCGAGGGCCGAATCTCAGCCTATTAATGGTGAATGCACTTGTTTGGTTGCTGGGCGTTAGATGGGAAGATGGACAGTTTCGAGATGTTTTGAGCTTGCTTCAGGGAGCCAAAAAAAACTATAAGCATAATAAGCACTCCTTTGTTGTTCTTGTTCTGCCCATTTTCTCAGGGACATATGACACTGGCGCCATTCGCCAACTGGCAAATACATTGGCTCGAGCCGGAGACGGTCTCTTGGCTAACCATCGCAAAAGCACGTGGCCCATCCAACTAGACGTGGCCTAAGCTTAAACCTTCGTGAAAACCACATAAGGTCAGCGCACCCATGCAGTGGAACTGAATAGTGAACAGGTGAAGTTTCAGTTCGTTCCACTGAAGTGTCCCACACTTGAACTGCAGCCAGCACTATATGCCTAGAACGCGAGTGACCCCTGTTTTTGGAGGATCAACCTTCCAAAACAGGATCTTTTCCTGTCAAAAAAGTAAGCGGCTCAACAGGCTATATAATTAGAAGGTTGGAACTCAAGTGGTCCACACCATCGACAGAAGTGACCCGACAGCGAACTTGGCTGCTCTCACGTGCCAAGTCAGACGCACCGTGCGACCGAAGAAGAGCTCGTAGACTCTGAAACGTGCCGGTAGAATACGCCCCTCAAAGGGTAGACGATTGGAGAATAAATATCGAAGAAGGAGAATGATGGAGAATATAAGCAACGTAATTATCATGTGTACTATCCTCATATGATATAGACAGTACGTAGAGTACTTGCGAAACCTCTGCTGTACGACGCGCCCGCGCAGTTTGGACCGTGCTTGGCATGCATCGGATCGCCGGACTTCGCTCCCTCTTGGAGGGAGCGCCGGTCGACTTGACCTCGCTGGGTGCGAAAGCTGTACCCAAAACAGCCTGGCTGTTCAAGAAAGCTCATAGTTTCCGAAGTGAAAGGAAGTATCAAACCTACTGTACATCTTCCAGTGGCCTTCCTTGTTCCAATTTCGGCGCAAAGTTCAGAAGAGCTCCTTCTTCTCGGCAACGGCAACGACTGGCAGGGAGCAGTTTGGATACACCAACGACAACCCAACTAAAGCACATCAAACATCCACATGATACCTTTGCCAAATGCTAAAACAATCAAAAAACCACCCAAAATCGCTCATCTGTTTGTTATGGGACCCCAACTGGGGTGTTCATGTTGGGAAGAGTGGAATCCACACTTCAACCCTTCGAACTTCCAACTGCTTCAAAAATAATCTGGATGGATTTCTGAAAGCAACCTGACCACTAAGGGATAACAAAAAAAACGACAACCAAAAGACACTGGCATCTTCTATCAAGCAGCCGTGCACTTCAGCTGCTGGCACTGGCTCATTGCTGATCTCATTGGTTTGGTGGCTCACCTCCGTGGTCTCAACTCCTACCACTGTGGCCTGGTCACCACGCGGAGAAACGGTCGAAGCGGTGGGTAGATTAATGATTGTAAATGAAGTTGTGTTCTTCTTCACCCACAAGGGCAAAACACACGTGCAAACC
Organism: Durusdinium trenchii; assembly: GCA_963970005.1. Lineage (NCBI taxonomy): Eukaryota > Dinophyceae > Suessiales > Symbiodiniaceae > Durusdinium > Durusdinium trenchii. The sequence continues at coordinate 1,630,444 of CAXAMN010022250.1, read as the reverse complement.
ACTTTGTGCCTTCTGACAGGGCTTCAACAATAAGAAATTATTGTCTTCTTGATGAGTAAAGCTGGCTCGGGGAAAACCGCAGAGCCGATGGACGGTCCATGCTACATTCACTTGTTGGGACACGTACGGACCGTACGGATGACACTATTCCTGCGTGTCAGCTGGATGGACGGCAGTGCAAAATGGGAGTCTTCCACTCTGACGAAGTTGGGAAGGGAAGATCCTTTCTCTCACGTGCTGCCGGATTTCTCAAAAATGCCAGTTGCATAGCTCGGGGTACCCTAAACGCAAAGCTCCTTGTTTGGGTTCAGAATTCTTTGAAGAAATCTAGCTTTCAATAGGATCCGTAAGCTTCCGAACGCTGGTGGCTGCGGTTGGCTAGCCACCTTTTGCTAGGTCCTCCCTCCGTCAACCAAACAAGGCCCGCCTCCACAACGATGGGCCCCGCAGGTGTTGGAGTATCACCATGACCATGGCCTCGGATTGGTACCACCAGTGGTCTGAGTGTGCTTCCCTTAAGCTTATTGGACCCGTTTTGGTTGGCTCATGTCACGTCCATCTGTGTTGTCACTCACTCGAGACGAATGACTGCATTCGAATGACCTGCACGGTTCATCCATCTGAAGCCTGCACGGTTCACCCTGTTGACCCTCAATAGACATGAACGAATCGCCGAGGTCCCGCGAGTCGAGGTCGATGGGCAACACATCCATCTGTTCGTTTTCGTGGGGTTGTGTTGCCCTCGCCATCCGGTGTTCATCCCCTGAAGCTGATCCTAGGTGAATGATCCCACAAACCGAGGTGTCGGCGGTGTGTGGATTGTGACTCCAGGCTGAGACATTCACATCCTAGTCGAAGAAAGAGGGCACACACACAGTGAAATAACACCAATGGGATCATCCAGTGACAAGACATACCAGGATCATCCTGTCTGGGTGTCTTGGCTGGAGGTCCAGTCCAGCAGTGGGCTGGGTAGCCAGGACACCCATTGGATGACTGGATGACCCAGGCACCATGTCTTTTTCATGTCAATGATATATACTATATATATACTTGGATTTTCTCAAGGATGCAGGACAAAAATATGTCCAGAATGGGATTCACCTGCAGGGAAAAGAACAAATCATCCAATCAGCACAACCAAGTATACAGGTGCAGGATTCCTTCCTGCAGCTGAAGGTCGTTGGAACCATGGGTGGCCTACTATAGCACCTAAATACCTAGATCCTAAATGGACATTCAACAAGTCTCGTTCATCGCAGCGCTGGCAACATTATATATCTACAGTATATGTAACTAAATATGATACATATATATATATATATATGTGATAGAATATATGTTGAATAACTATAATAAAATATGTTGAATATTACATAATCATGTAATACTATACACCTGGACCTATCTCTATATAATAATGATCAATCTATGTTTCTGTTTCCATTTTCCTGACAAGCATCGGTCACACAATGACTTGTTGTCTGCCGCTGATTACTCCAAAGGTCTGGGGCTTGCCGTTCCCGAAAGTCATCTATCCCTGGTTAACACAATGCAAAAACACCTGGTTTTCGTGATTCAATGCTTCCGCATCTGCTTGTCATGATTCATGTGACATGTCTGACATGTCCCGAAAGAAACATAGGGTGGTCCCCCACAAAAACAGTTTTTGGAACTGGAACAATCCCTCTACTGCCACGATGTGCAAACAGCTCCTAAGCAGAAAGAACTCTGTGACAGAGTATCCTGGAACAACACACTTCCACCTAAAGTCCATAGGCTCCAGGCCCTCAACCTCCAACCTCCTTCCAGTGGCTCTATGTGCATGGAAGTTTTCCAATGAACTTTCAAGCTAGCGTTCGGCGTTCGGCGTTCTTTGTCTGAATAGACTGCTTTCAGAACTCTCTAAATCACCAGGCGTTGGCGTTCCGTTCCCCCCTGTGTCGTTCAACCTTCCCTCAGATTGCATGGAACCTCCAGCGATTCTCAGCGAGTCGTGGTCCACTCCACCTTGGAAAACACGGACTGGTCACCGGACTGGTCCTTCTCGAACTGGAAGACGGACTCGTGCATGTCTTCCCCAAATCAAGCAAATTGCAATGAGTAACATGAGTCAAATCCAATGCTTGCTTGGTATCGCTAGCTAAACGACTGGCCATCAATCATATATCAACAAATCAGGTGCATCGTTGCTGCCTATGGTTGGTCCCAGGCTCCACAATGAGAGCCCACGATCTATATCGCCCCGGAAGGACTATGCAGGCACTTACGGGTTGTGGCAAGTGTTCTTCCAGGTTGCTTGTGGTACCATGGTTTTGCGCTTTTGACTTGAATCATGAAGCATGAAGCTTTCTTTTTAAGGGTCTCAAATCTGTTGCTGTAGACTATGGTGGCCATGGCTTGAAGAGTCTGTTTTAGGAGTTGATCTCTTGACCTCGTTCATGTTCGACTTCGTATATTATGTGATTGATAGTACTATAATTACCTTTTTCCGATAGAATCCGACCTTCCGAGCACGCGACACGCGGCTGCGGCGCGCCTGGATCTGGCTCTGGTGGCGGCCGTGGCTTGGCAGCTCGCTTTCGGTTGATCCGGTAGCAGGCAAAGACATGCGGCCAAAGGGTAAGGAGACCTAGACCAATTCCCCCTGCAGGGCGATTTGGCTTCGTCTCACCTCTGGAAAAAGTCAATGAGGCAATATTAAGTGTATCTTTAAAAAGCTTGTGTCAGTGTCAGTTGTACTTTTTTTGTGTGCTGCATCTGGATTGAACACATGCTGTGCCATGATATCCATGGTATCGTCTGCGTCTCGATCTCCGAACCGGCCCCACCTAGCACCGTCGGCATGATCAATCCGACCGCCACATGCGGGAAGATCAGGGCCAGGCCGACTTTCGTAAGATTCCATCCAGTTGGCTCGTGGAAGGCCGTCACCAAGGCAGGGCCCAGAAATGTGAAGGCCATGATGCTGTTCCAAAGGGAGAAAAAGAACCTCGGGCTCAGGAGGCTTTTGACTCAGCATTGAGGTGGCGGGGTTTTCTGTCGCCGGAGCCGCCCGCCCTGGATCCATTTAATTCCTGAAGACACAACGCTATAGGTGTTCTGTTGAAGGTGCCAGTGAAAGTCTTCACCAACAGGGTGTGCCGCCCACATGAGGTTGACATTAACCCCTTTCTTTGCACTTTGCTCAGGCCTTTTGGTCGCCCAGTAGCCTCTTTAAGGTGCACAGAATTGAGAAGATGATCATCAGGTCCCATAGGCGCGTTAGCAGCCAGAGGACCTTGAAGATGCATAACTTTGACCAGCTTGAGTGGACTATACAGTAGCTTCCGCCGTGGAACGGCAACCAACCACCCCGCAAACCGGGCCAACCACCTCGTTCAGGTCCGATCCAACCCACCCAGCGGATCCACTGTGCGACAAACCACATTGAAACCTCTGACTCTCAGTGGATTTGAACATCTTGGATGGCAGGGCTTCCGTCAGTGTGTTTGACCATTTACACGTCTGACGCATCCTTTTCCAGGAGCCAAGTTGGACCAGTTTGTTCCGTGGCTCCCTCCAGCAGCAAAGCTGCTTGACCTATATAATAGCCAATCCTTTCCTTGAGGTTCCTAGTGAGGTTCTCCACCTAATAGCAATGGCCTCCATTCTAATAGCAATAGCCTCCAACCCAATAACGATGGCCTCCAACCGCTGAAAGAAGCCAAGGGGCAGTAGAAAAGCAAAAATTCCAACATAGTAGCCTCACTCTGCGCACTGGCAGGGCGCACACAAGCAAGAAGAGCACCAAAAATGTTGGGGCGCAAAAAGACATAAACAAAGTATGCGTAATAGTAATAGATCTTAACAGTCTTGATCTCAGGAGAAATTGTACAACTCCTCTCAAGCTATGAAGCCAACAAACAAATACACAACACCACTGCACGTGATGCAAAATCGTGGCTCATCCTACTTAAGAACCGCGGCACTGGGATGAGCTTTCAAAGAAGAAAGGAGAAAACCACTCTCCCAGCACCACTCAGTTTGGGCCCTGACAGACCTGTGTGTGCCCTTCCTAACGGACCATACAGGTGGTCTAGACCTGTCGACTCCGTTCCTCAGTTCCTCATGCAGCGAAACTCCCTGGCGGAAGCCGATGAGGCGACGATGCCGCCGATGCCCTTTCAACCGAAGTCTCCAATGCCCTGGCCAAAGTCGACCGCTATGCCAGTGCCCAATACCATGGCAGCTGTTGAAAACGTGACATTAATTGGCTTGACATGCTTTGGAGGCCATTGCTATTAGGCTGGAGGCCATTACATTTGGGTTGGAGGCTTTCAGTTTGGATATCTGAAGGACTTCTGCAGAGATTTCATCCATCATCCCATCCTTTTCCAGTGGCCACCACTATTTCTGTCCATGTTTCTTGCACCAAGTACTGGACCGGAGACTCATTGGAGCTTTGAAGCAACGGCACTAATTATAGAAATAAACTCACAACCGGTTCTTTACCGTGAAAGTAGCTCGCTAGTGCATGGGTCATTCATGCACAATGCCAGCAACTGGTCACTGTGGAACTCCAAACTTCAAGCATAGACCTTTCCGCCACAGGACATTGGCAACTTTGCTGAGTCATCATGGTTTAGTGGTAGCCTAAGGAAGCCAATGCACTGGACGGCGACTGACTCGCTATAATTTGAGAATCACCCCGTGAGCTATGCCTTGCTGTCCGCGTATACGAAGGTTAAGGGAGTGAAAGACTAAGGCATGAAGGTTTGTCAACATGCTAACCAAAACCGGGTTAATCTACAGGTTCACAGCATCAAGCCGACTGAACCCTGTGCTACACATGGAACTCCAAGGCCAATTTAATGGTTGATCTGGTTTTATATTATAAATATATTATATTATGTAATATATATATATATCTATCTGAAGTCCTTAGCAAGACATAGCAAAACAATGGTCGTTCGGGAAAGGAACTCTAGGGTATGGGAAATTCTGGCTGATCTCTCCAAGCACCATCGAAAGGCAAGTTGATGATTCGCAAGTGACGGCTGCCAAAAATGGGAAAGTCTACAGTCTACCCTCTATACAAATGATTACATCGTCAAGAATAAGCATTAATTGGATTCCTCAAGCTCCAAAGCCTTTTTGTTTTCGCTCCTCTCAGCGGATCTTCAGCTGTCGCGCCGGTCTGAGCGGCTGAAGACAAGTCTTCCGTCACACCCTGCAGCTCTGGAATGAGTTCATCTGTTGTTCATCGTTGGAATCTAGGTAGGGGAACACCAGCGCCTGGAGGACGTCCAGTGCCTCGAGGACGTCTGCCGAATCGAGTGCATGAATGACGCTACTAGGGGCTCCTGGCATCGCTACTAGGAGCAAGGAAGCTATTAGGAGCAAAGGACATTTCTACTAGGAGCAAGGAAGCTCAAAGCAGCTATGTTCACCCGTGGAGCACCTCAACCCAGCTGGCCGACCACCAAAGCTTCTGGGCAACCATGGGCAACCCACCTGACCACCAAAGCTCCAATTTGTTACGTTTGGATGGCGGACAAACTGTTGATGATGAAACGGTTCTATAACACCTGGGCTACAACACCCTGCAGGGTACTAGAAAAATCTCATACACTTCGAGACCCCTGCAAAAAAAAGGGGTTCCCAAACAAACAGAAACGATCAGCTTCACGACATCCCAAACATGTTTAGAAGGAATTGAACTATTGAACTTTCGATTTTGGGCTCGGGGCCCGATGATGTGCACCAATTGGTCCAGCTTCAGGCAGGATGTTCGATGCCACTCGATGCGCTGGCGGCAGGTTGGACACCAGATGTCTGGGCAGCTGGAGTGCATCACGAAAGCAACTAAACTAACAGCAAACATCATAATGATTTATTCGATATGATTGAATATGCTGAGTAAAAAAGAATCACATTGACATGGTAGCAAGACGTAGCAAGTTCATATCAGCTCAGAAATTGCACACTTGCTGACAGGTGCAGCAGTAACCAGATTCTGTACGTGTGCGAACTGACATGATCTGATAAAGTCTTGTCACGATTGATCCGGCATGCGACGCCGAGACAGGATTCAAACGATGGAGATGGGTGTGAGATGGTGTGATCCTCTGGTCCCGGTCTGACCGGAGTTGTTTTCGACCAGTATCTGTGCAATACAAACATCATGCGGATGCCCTCGGCAAGCTGGTCCTTAAGCGCCGGCCTCGGTAGGACAGGTAACTGGTCAGCTTCACACGGAACATGCATGTCACGATTTCGTCCTTGATGCTTTCGGCCTCGGGTATATTTGCTTGGGTCTGTTCAGTTGTTCAAATAGAAAATTAATTGTATAATATTGTATACTCAATCGTCATGAGAGCTTTGTGCAGCTTGGTCTATTCCTCAAAAACGGTTGTTCTGATGAGTTGTTTATTTTTTTTTAATGTGCTGAAGCTGTCAAGACTTTTTAGGTTTGCGGGAAGCGAGAGGGGTGGCTGTTTGCGGGTCCACTGCAAGAAACATGGAACTGAGTTTCACACTGCTCCTGGATTACTCTTGAAGATGAACGGAGTGGACGCTCCGTTAAGAAATTGAAAAACACCGACCATGCGGTTGGGTCTACGTTTTGACCCAGATCTGTTACTGAAATGATACACCCTGGAAGACTAACATGGACCCTGAAAACCACTGGTTGGCAGAGGAAAACACTCCTCCAGGGGGCCATTGTCAGGGTCTATGTTAGTTTTCAGGAGTGTATCACCGGATGCCAGAGGCCAATTGACTCACGCCCATGTGTCACTGAACGCGATGGCGACTTTGACGCCATCGCAAAAAGACTTTGCTTTGAGGTGCCTTGTGGCCTTTGGAAGGAACAACAACCTTTTCGTAAGAAATGTAACTGATATAAATCCCAAATTCAGCAAATTTGCAAGGGGAGCAACCTAGGCACTCACGACGTCAAAGAAGGATTTCCAAAACACGACAGTCGGACCTCACAATGGAAAGGATTGACATTTTTTCCGGTAATTTTTCCCCACCTGCCAGGTGAGGGTTGTTAGATTTTATCACAGCTGTCCTTCCTCCGCCTCCGCCTCCGCCTCCGCCTCCGCCTCCGCCGCCTCCTCGTCCTTCCTCCTTCCTCCTTGCTTCCTTCCTCGCCAATCTGCTTCGCCGATCTTGTCTGGCCAGCTCCGGATCGCAGTGTGCACCCCTGGACCTCAACTGCAAGGATCCCCTCGCAGTGTGCACCCCTGGACCTCAACCGCAAGGATCCGATCGCAGTGTGCATCCCTGGACCTCAACCGCAAGGATCCGATCGCAGTGTGCACCCCTGGACCTCAACCGCAAGGATCCGATCGCAGTGTGCACCGCTGGACCTCAACCAGACACAATCACAAACACACGACCACAACGCGCAACCACAAACACACAACCACAAACACAATCACAAACCCACAATTCCACAATCACAAACACAATCACAAACACACAACTACAAACACAACTACAAAGACACAATCACAAACACATAACCACGAACACAAAACAACAAACACACAACCACAACCACACAACCACAAACACACAATCACAAACACAATCACAAATACAATCACAAACACGCAACTACAAACACAATCACAAACACAAAACTACAAACACAACTACAAAGACACAATCACAAACACACAACCACAAACATACACACAACACACAACCACAAACACACACAAACACACAACCACAAACACACAACCACAAACACAACCACAAACACATCCACAAACACAACCACAAACACACAACCACAACCACAAGTACAAACACACAATCACAAAGACACAACCACAACCACAACCACAACTACAAACACATAATCACAAAGACACAACCACAACTACAAACACATAATCACAACCACTACCACTACCACAAACACAACCACAAACACATCCACAAACACACAACCGCAAACACAACTACAAACACACAATCACAAAGACACAACCACAACCACAACTACAAACACACAATCACAAAGACACAACCGCAACCACAACCACAACTACAAACACACAATCACAACCACTACCACAACCACAAACACACAACCACAAACACAACCACAACCACAACACAGCACACAACCACAGCACACAACCCGAGGACCCACAAGCAACATCGAGAACTACAATACTAACGACTATGGCAACATGCTCCTCACTATGGCATCAAGACAAATGATTGAAATGTCATGGTGGGGATCACTCGAACTAAAGTAATTTTCAATTTGTTTCCGGATTTTTTGTCACATTTTTCCCCTACTGTTTTTGCTTTTGCTTTTTGCTTTGGCTTCTGCTGGAAGTGCAAGGGCAGGGGACGAAGCGCCAAAGCCAGCGTGATGGAGAGAAAGGGAGGAAACTTTTTGTTTTGGCTTCTGCTGGGAGTGCTTTCCAAGCACTAGGAGCATCAGAAAGGGAGAGAAAGGGAGGGAACAGAAAAGGTATCCCACTCACTATACGGACTTCTTTGCGGTTGTCTTTGGGTTTCACTGGTTTCGGGTTTCTTTGGGCTCGGTTTCTAGTCCTTAGGGGTGCTTTAGGTGTTCCTCCGGTTTAAATTCTTTTGAGTCAACTTGGAATGGCCACTTCCTTCTCTAAATTTTACCCTCAAGTGGCTCACCAACGGGTGATTCAACTTGGGAGGGCAACATCCTTCTCTAAATTTTACCCCTGCATGGCCCACAAAAGGGTGAGTCAAGTTGAGATGGCAACATCCTTCTCTAAATTTTACCCCTGCATGGCCCACAAAAGGGTGAGTCAAGTTGAGATGGCAACATCCTTCTCTAAATTTAAATTTTACCCCTGCATGGCCCACAAAAGGGTGAGTCAACTGGGCATGGCCACTTCCTTCTCTAAATTTTACCCTCCAGTGGCTTTACCCCTGCGTGGCCCACAAAAGGGTGAGTCAACTTGGAAAGGCCACTTCCTTCTCTAAATTCTACACTTGCAGCAGCACAGGGCCTTGACTGCAACCAGCGTAGGAGTGGGAAGCTCGCCGCTTGCAGCAACACACCCTCATTAGACCCTGGCCACTGCAAGCAGCGCAGCTGTGGAAGCTGGCCACT
>CAXAMN010022250.1:1494111-1611504 GCA_963970005.1 Durusdinium trenchii | reverse complement strand
TGCAACTTGGAGTAGCGCGGGGCAAGCTCCATGGCGCAGAACTCACGTCTGAAATGCACTGATTTGAATCCGCTGTCGAAAAACATGTCGCCATTTTCGGTGGCCGGAGTGTGGGCAGGAGTCTGGGTCTATGTTTTTGCTCACTTCAAGGACTTCTGTGTGACGACATACCGTGACACACCCTCACTGAAAGATGGTTTCGATGTGACAGAGTGTTTGTGTGTGTGCCTGAGGATCGCCTGAACAAATCCAGCGATGCAGCCGAAACAAGGTGGAAGATTGCAGGTTCGTCCCTGGATCAAGTCAAGGAATCGAGGCCAGCCTCCGGCTAAGCTCCAAAGACCTGAATTTGAGGGGATTTGGGAGGGTCAGTCCCTTTTCAGGTAGGAAAACTAGGCCAAAACGCCATTGGCGTTGCCTTTCAGAAAGTGCTTCACTCTCAAAAGTGGCATTAGCACACACATCATATGATCTAGACCGGCATAGACCGGGACTCATGACATGACGACGTCATGTCCGGCGCCTCTCTTCGCATCAGCATGTCGAAATCTGTTTCCATGAAGAAGACGTGGTCCTCTCGGCTTAGCCGGAATTCCATTCAACCCTGATGACTTGACGTCAATCCGCGGGAACAAACATCGCAGGCGGTTGATGTGTAACCTCTGCCACAAATTGTTCACCACCTGGGAAAGAAGATTAAACATGAGATCAAATCCAACATCACATGTTCATGTTGAAATAAGATGAACTATGAAACTATAGGCCTAGGCAAGCATCTTAACATATAAGCTTCTTATAAGAATACATTATACCATTGTATTGTACTCAACATCGCGGCAGGAACAGGGCTTCGGTCCGGGTTCCGTTCAGCACCGATTGCGGGCCGGGGCGTCGTTCCTTGACGGTCTCCGTGCCGTGCGCACCCAAGCGTTTGCTGGGATCTCGTTCCATGGTTGCCTCACGGAAGGAAGGGGGGGGTAGGTAGGAAGGGCCTAAGGGACATAACCCAGACACTCCATGTATGCCATATCTGCCTACATTGGTCAGGAAATGTGAATGGCAATGGATGATATAGTCGATCCATTTTGTTCGAGTTATTGAGATTGGAGACTTATCTGAAGTCCTATACTAGTACCCATGTCACCATGATGCCATGTCCCTGTTTTGCTGTGTCCAACTGTTGAACAAAAACAAACCATCTATAAAATCATATAAAATCTATATTATACAGTACCTACCACCATGGATTCCGGGTGTCTAATAGCCCCGAAAAGAGGTGATTCGGGGTGTGCATGAACCCAATTCTTGGGGCTTTGGACGGAATCTTCGCGTTGCTCCAAGTCTCAAGACCCGCGCATCTGGTGCGAAGCCCCGAAGCCGTCTTTTTGGCTCCGGAAGACGTGACACCATGCGCAGGGGTTGGTCGATGGGCAGTTTTTCGGAACATTGGACACTTCATTCATACCAGGACCGGTGTCCTGGCTGGACTAGCCTATCAGGGATCACTACATTACACTGCTGAGGGATCTCTATTGGACACTCTATGGATGGGTCTCTACTTATTAAGGCTTCCCACAAAAGTTAAACGTCAACAGCCATAAGCGGTGTAGTCCACCGAAGCCACCGACACCCAACCCGCAGAAGTTTGTGTCGTCCTTGCGCTTCAGGGATCGGGTGTGGCGCCAGTGACTGCCAGTGTCAACGCCGAAGCCTCCGGATTCTCATCCCAATCAATCTATACCAGTTCCCAGCAATCTATACCATACCCCAAACACGACTAGTGGGACTGCAATTTTTTTGCCTAAATTGACCCCTCAAACCAATTTAATTGATCGGCATATATACCAGTCCCATGGAGCGTCTGGGTACCAGCATTCTCCAACAGGTCTTCCTTTGGAGGGTTCGGCCCTAAGAGGTCTCAAAATGATCTGTTGGAGGGTGCTGGTATGGAATATTATTTGCCCGGATGGTTCAAAAGGGGCCAATGTAATATCATGTAGCATGCACTTCCGGTTCATGAACCACCGCCAAATAAAGCTAAACAAAGCCCATAGGCAGTAGGGAGGGGTCCCCTGATTCAGAGGTCATTCGCTACCATCTGCCAGTCTGTTGTGTGGATCGCGCCGTCGCACCTCAATGAAGGCACGTGCCACGCGTGACACGTAGAGGGGCACCTCTCTTCGTGTCACGCGGCCGAAGGTTGCTCCGACGCTCCATGTCTCTCTTGGCCGAGAAAGAAAGGGGTCAGGGCATATGGGCCTGTATTGAAAGAGGACCTCTCAAAGGTCCCCTGGAAGGAAGATGGACCAACCCATCGGTTGGGTGAAATGAAGTTCAATACTAGATAATTACCATTGTATAGACCCCCCAAATAGAAAGAAACGTAGATCCCCCCCGTAGAAAATCTATTGGACCCTTGGACACCCACGAATGCTCTTTGGGGATCAATCACATGGTCTGTCCGCGACATGGTGCCCGGTCGTAGGTTCCGGTCGTGCCCGGTCCGGTCGATGGGTCGTGCCAGTCTGGCATGGATGGATGGTCGTTTGAGAGAAATGAAGTGAGGTTATAAGTGCGTTGTTGTTCAACTGGATTGTTTGTTGACCCCCAACAATTGGCCCCAAAATCGTGGATGGTCACACGACTTGTGGTTTCAGTGCTGAGAAAGGTGGATTATGCCGAATTGATATTAACTCAAAGCCTTCATGGTTTGCATCGTTTAAAGAATTGGTTTCCAATGAAGGTCCTGAAATCTGGTGTCAGATCGGAATTGTGGGTTCCCTGCCAAAACAGTCAAATGAAGGATCAATAATGATCATTAATTAATGATCTTTTGTTTTTCGAAATATGATATTAATTTTATATGTTGCAATATATATATATATATGTTAGAATAAACTAAACGGACGTCCTTGAAAGACACCCTGGGAAGAGGACACATACACACAAATTGGTTGGCTGGGGTCTCCCTATTCCCACACACACATCCATATCATGTAGGGGTCCACTGCTGCTACCTTCTCAAAACGAATGACTGGATCCTCATAAAGGCGTCTCTAATCACCGCCTCAGAGAGTACGTGGATCTATACAAATAACATCATGACTGACTAGTGCTTAGCAAGGAATGAGGGAATGGCCCCTAAGGAATCTCGATTGGGAGGTCATGCCCTTATTGCCTACCAAGCCCCAGTCCGATGATATTATAATTACACTCGCTGAAAATCAAATGGTGTGTCAGTGGTCAGAGTTTCAGCACTTCGGATTCTCAGGCCCAGGATGTGCTGACTGTCTTACTGCGCACAAAACCTGGTGTGTGTTTCTGCAATTATTATATATAATCTTATATAAGTTGACACGTTGAGAAACATGTTCTTTTGCGCCTGAAATTGAAGCCAATGGCGTATTCACGTAAAACATGCGTGCATCTCTTGGAGAAAAAACACCCATCATCAACCCCAGGATACCGTACCCCAGTCTTCTTCTTCCGATCCTGCACGCATTTGTTTGCATCCACAACTTTCAGTCAACACCCAATCTCGCCCAGCGCCTCAAGGTGTGCATGTTTGATGTGGGTGAACAGGGTCTCCCTATCATGATGATAGAACCTCGGCCAAACTTGGGAAAGATTTTGACTGATGGTGAACAGTCTGCATCTCACCACCAGTTTCTATAAGAATTACGACCTAGGATGTTCACTTCGCATCCATCTTCGAACGGAATGCTGCTAGCTTTTGTTCCTCATCTCAATGGGTTTCGAACGGTGGCATCCCAGTGAGCATGTCATAAACGAGCACGCCCAGGTTGTAGATGTCCACTGTCAGGTTGTGGCCTTAAAGGAACAAGCGCTCTTGGCCCAAAAGGAGCAGTTAGGGAGCACTGGTGGCCCAAAAGAAATCAGATACCAAATCAGATATATATCCCAAACACTCCGTGTACGGCATATCGACCTACATTGGAGTGGGCCGTGGGTTCAATGTATATTCATGTATATTCCCAAAAAAAAAGAGTATGGAGTGTCTGGGTATATTGATAGAAAATGATAGAAATGGTTCTCGTCCACGACATGTTCTCCGTATCAGGTGAACGAACACCTGGCGAGCATGAACCTCTCGGACGCGTCGCCACGGCCTCTGCCACGGCCTCTGCCACTGCCCCCGGATGGCTTACCCAAAGACCAAAGAAGCGAAGAGAAACACACAAAGACCGAAGACCCAGCCAAAACCCTCGCAAAAGGCCCTTGGAAAGGGAAGATGAAAGAGCCCAAAAAGCATAGCCTGCATGGCTTGGCCTGGGAATTCATAGCCTCCGCGTGGGGGTTCCCCTCCCAGTCCATCCATCCCGCGGGAGGGCCTTTTCGAAGTAGGATCTCGGGCGCCAAAAAGGCCACAGAGCCACAGAAGGAGCACGTCCCTCGCTGAGTGACACCCTCCTGCGCAGCGGCTCGCGCGAACCGCACCGCGGTCTGTCCTCGCTCCGACCGCATCATCGGTGGTCGTCGGACTGTTTCAGCCAACGGTCAGTTCTGGCCCCGACAAACGGTTAAGATCTTGAAAAGATCGGTTAAGATCTGCAGAATCCTTGCTTCCTGTGTTTTGCTAGTCAAAGGGTTGGTGATTGGGCATCGCCCCCTGTGCGACACAATCAAATTGACCATTGAGACAAGTGAATCCCTTCCAACATAGCAGACTTTAACAACCACGACCTGTATCACCCGCAACAGCACCCCAAGCTGTGGAGCAGGCTCCTTGGACAGCCCAAAGTCAGTCAACAAGGCGTGGTGTGTCTCATCAAGGACCACGTTGTCCTTCGCGGAGATTTTCTCCCAACGGACTCTGAGCATCAAACAACGAGCGCTAGAGAGCGTGCCGTAGCCATCGGTGTGTCACCCCAAACTCTCAAACCCATTTTGGGCGAGTCGAGGACACCGATGCGTACCAGAACTGTTGGACATTTCATGTTGTGTCTAAAGCCTTTCCCTTCCCAAAATCGATCCTTCCACTCCTTGCACAACTCACCAACCATCCTCAGATTCACCAGCCTGAAAAACCATCGACCATCGACCCAGCGTGGGATTTTTGACCTTGGATGACCTTGTCCGGTTCAATCATTAGCCAAGGCTTCCACATGCTTCCACCCTCTTTGCGGAACTGTTGATTCACTGATGAATTCATCTTCTCAACACCCGTCTGTCTAAGCAACATGCCTAATTTTTGGCCCTCCGGTACCAAACCGCCGCGAAACGAGCTACGAGCTACTGTCCCCGTTTTCTGTGCCGAGGCTCAGGTTTCAGGTCACGGAAAACAGTGTTCCTGTGGCCCGCGACGCGATGCTCGACAGGTCTGAGAAGTGAACGGCTTGATGGTTCACCCATCTACACTCTGACGAACACATCACATGGAAGTGGATAGCATGGCCCCTTGCAAGACGACTTTCCTTGACGAACAGGGGGGTTTTCTACTTCCATGTTAGTGAGTCGGAGCGTACACTTTCTGGAACCTCATATGGATACGTGGATGGCAAGGGTTTGCCATGGCCCTGAATAAGGAAAAAGCCATGAAATCCGAATACCAAACAGGGGTGTGTGTCCACTACAAGAGTTTCAGGGAAAGTACATCTAATTCTGTGGCTTGGTATAAGAATCATTGGTGCACCGAGGTCGGTTCCAATCATTCGGGTGTCCTTTGTTCATCGAACCCGATACGTCGAAACGAGTCGGAACGATAGACGAGAGACGCACGGCCAGGCACGGGATTTCCACCGGCACGTGGGTCACGGGTCACGGACGAACCGCACGTCATTTGTGCCGAACTGCGACCTCGTCCGTGTTTTCTTCTTGCCGGAAGAATGTGAGTGAATCATATGTGTCATGTAGTCATGTATTGTATATATATATATAAACTCTAAAGACCTGAGATCAGATCTCTAGGTCTTAGAAGATCTTCACCAGGGAGTATCTAGAATCTAGAACAACATCTATTGAAACATCAATGCATTTGCGACGATTTGCATGACAAATCAAATTGCAAATTATACTACTACGGCACATCGACCTTGTGTACGATCATGTCCGATGTCCATTCGTATCCTGGTCGTGCTAGACGGTCGTCTATGATTGTCTAGCAATTCTCTGTCGACTACGCCAGCATGACGTCCCAGTGTTGGCTCATCATGACGTCCCAGTGACTGGTATGGAGTCGGATCTTCGAAATGTTTGCGACCATGCTGCTTTCTCTAGCTATGGACTTTGACCCCCCGTGCTTCATCATGTTTGTTCATCAAGTGCAGTGCGAAAGCTCAGCTAGGCAAAGCAGAACTGTAGCCAAAGAGAATCCAGAGCTTATGTAACTAGCTCTAGTCGATCCAAAAGATACGGTCCTTCTCTTTTCAGCATCCTGCTTCGACCGGTGAGGACATCGAGTCCACCGGTGATCGAAAGCACATCGACGGACCGCTCCGTCGCCTCGGTTCTTGGTCTTTCAACCATGGGGTCAGAACATCCAGTTGGTGGTTTCAACGAAAACAAACGAAACATATGAGGACCAATGGGCCAATGGGTTTCAATATGAGTCAGTCATCTCCAGTAAACCACCTTCAAATTAAATGTGAAACCACATGAAACCAACAACCAGTGGGTTCAATCATCCCAAGTAAAGGTTGAACATGACAATCTCCGAAAACACCACCTAGATCCACCTAGCTGGCCAGGGCCCAGTAGGTCCTTTATTAGAATCCATTTTGAGTCGATCGAGTCGCGTTCGGTTAAAACAAACAGAACACCATGTGCTTCCCCCCTGTTTTTTTTGCTGGACAAAAAAACATCCGGCCTCTCATGCAAGTGGATGAGAGCTAGAAGAATCTCAGCCTGAGGCGGGAAAACGCTTCACGGCTCGCGGCACGACTTTGCGGCACTTGTTTGACGTCCTGGGGTAGACATGGTCATCATCCTGTGCAAGTAAAACGGCACGGCTGCCAGGGTTTGTGACAGGTCTACAGAAAAATCAACATCTTCTCTCCAAATCATCTGAATTTGCCGTCCAAGTTCAACCTCTTCAGCACACTTCCAGTCCAAGAACACTCCTGGCAAGGAAAGATAAGGAAAGCAGTTTCTGGGAACTTTCCCACACCTGCCACTTTCCCAGCAATGACTTCACCTGAATCCGTTCAGTTTGCCCAGAATCGTCTGGGCTCCCCTGCGGCATAAAAGCGTGTCAAGGTCTCACAAAGGCGCTTCTCGCGCGTGAGGAGATGCCTGGAGATCCGGATCCGCAAGGAGTTCGCGAAGGGGACGAAGGGGGCGATTCGTCGGGAACTGACTTTTACAACAGATCTGACTCAAAAGCCTAGAACAGGTTATAACATAAGCCTGCTGTAAGGAGGATTGTTGGGAGTAGTTAGAGAGTTGGCGGTGTTCCAAAAAACTTGCTTGGGATAGCTGTCCATGGTATGATCTCAAGTTTCAAACGGAAAAGACCATCGTAGACTAAAGCTTGAGATCTTTGCTGCCCAAGGGGCTGCAAGTTCCCTCCGGGACAGTACTGCAGCACTAATACTAGGTGGCTCGTGGTCTGGAAGGCGTAGTGCAAGGAGACAATGTACGGGTGCTGGATGTAGGCCAGGATATTCCTCTCAGTGACCGCATAACGCAGCAGGTTGCTGCCCATGATCCTGGAGTGATCGAGGGGATTGAAGAAGTGCCTTCGTCCTTTCCCTACACCTCCAAGTACCTCCTCAGAAGGTATTTGGACCCTCCAAACCCACCAAACACCTTCTCAGAAGGTACGACTGGAGGCCTAGGGTTTGTTCAAGGAGTGTTATTCACTGATCGTGTCCTGATCGTGTCCCAGAACTGGGTGTTCACATCATCGGTCGGACGGTCGGACCCCGAAAGGCCCAAAGCAGTCTGGATCTCTCACGACCAGGTCTCACCAGACGGTCGTCTCACCAAGACCAGACAATCCTCCCTTCCAGGTCTTGCATGGCTTCTCTCTTTCACAGCTCAGAAACAGCTTATTATAGATACATGGATACTGCTACTTCTCCAGCTCCTGCTCTTCTGAAGCACCTTCATGGCATAGGCTTTTCCAGTGCGCTTATGCTTCACCTGAAAGACCTCCCCGAAGCTGCCACGCCCCAAGAGGTTCACCAGCTCGAAGGAGTTGGGGCCCACCTCGCCGCTCGGCGAGCGGCGATTTCCGCCCGGGTTGTTCACGAGTTTGCATGGAGAGGTGAAGTTTTCAGCAAGTAATGCCTACAAGCTCCGGTGGCGAATGATAGAACACGGTTGAACAAACTACTGGAGAGTTGAGACTGCATTCGGAATTCAGTGCCTTCACCAAAACCAATTGGCAGGCAGCTACTGCTTGATTTGCTTGGCTCAAGGAATTACACTCAAGGACAGTACTCAGGCTT
Source organism: Durusdinium trenchii (assembly GCA_963970005.1). Classification (NCBI taxonomy): domain Eukaryota; class Dinophyceae; order Suessiales; family Symbiodiniaceae; genus Durusdinium; species Durusdinium trenchii. The sequence goes on along the minus strand of CAXAMN010022250.1, from coordinate 1,603,093 downwards.
TGATCTCATATGCCAACCACTCGGTGGACATTGGTTCACTTTAGGTGGGACTCCACACTCCACACCGAGCTTTTCGTTATATGGCCTTACCTAGAGGACCTAGAGCAGTCATGCAGAAGGATTTTCGATCAAGATCGATCAGCCACACTCTCCGACCACTTCACACGGCGCGGTCCCAACAACCGGACCCCATGCTGCGGGCGTCCGCCTTCTCCACCCGCGAGTGGCCCCTCTTCATCCGCGCGAAGGGCGGCCCCCGCGCGCGGCTCGCGGGGGTGGAGGTGCCACTGGAGACCGGGGAACGGCTGGGGGAGTCCTTCGGTGACGCGCTGGCCTGGACGAGGCGGAAGACGAGGAGGCGGGTCGCCGTTGAGAGCGAAGGAAATGAGTGGAGTGTTGATTAATGGCCCAAGAGCGCCCAAATGCGTCTAAGATACAAGGAAAATGTCCTATGAAATGCATTGTATACTTATATATATTGGTCAACTATGGTCAGCTCGTGTAAACGGACAGCATTCCCTATACTTCCTCTTAATTCCATGACTGCCCGAATCTTCTTCTGAAAAGGGTGGCTGAAAACTCGTGCATAGCGTGGCATAGCCACTCCTTGTAGATTGTCTTGACGACGTGAGACCCCAAATTCTCCGATCGAGCAGGTGCTTCAAGCCCCTTGCTTTAGATCTCACGCCCCTTTTCCCACCACACGCTGCCGCTTTTGGTATTCGAGCACTCACGGCCAAATATCGTGTTGTAGTTGCTGTCTGTCCAATACCCGTAGGGCCACTGAGAGAAAAGCATGTGCGTGGGAATGTTGCGTCGTGCACCGCGTGTTTTTGAAGGTTTTTGCACATTCGATGTTCTGCATGATGAGATGAATGCGTGAGGGACAGGGCAAGGTTGATGTGCTTCTATCACGATGCGGGGGGTTGGGATTGGCGATGATGGCACATGTAGATGCTGGAAGACTGTAATGACGTTGACGCGCATGACATATTTGGTTTGTGGCAGTGAAGCTTAACTCGCAGGTTTCTTCAGGTTCATGTGTCGATATGTTTCTCACTTCTTGTTCCGCAAATGGTTCAATATGGTTCAATATGTTTGATATTGGCTATGCTATTATCCTACTTGATCCTACTTGCAGGCTCGCATCGAAAGAGGTCACCTGGTGGTGAGCAGTGTCATCCACTCAATGAGGCGTCTATCGAAAACCATTGCACAGTTTTTTCAAAGCGGATGGCAGGAACCCGTCCGTATCGCAGAAGCAAGGCTTGTGAAGTCTACGGTTCTGGGACCCAGTGAATCAGTGGTTGTACCGGCTAGACTTCGCTCTGGCTCTTGCATTCATAATGAAATATAATGAATGGCATTAAAGCAACGTTTTGTGGGTATACCGTCAAATACTCATGCACACAATTGTAAATTCACAAACACATGCAAACACAGGTGTCTGTTCAACAAAACATGTGTCAAACACAGGGCTGTGTGGGGGTGTGTTACTTCTGTGTTGCTGAACAATAAAATGCTTCTTCCTTCAAAAGTCATGCGCTCAATCATACGTCACAGCAACCCCCCCCGACAAGTATGCGGCCTTGAGATCCTTCAAGGCCCGGGCTGTCAAGGTGGCCTTCTCTGGCTTCTCGTTCGCTGCCTCAGGAGAACCCATGACATGGCGCACGCCGCACCGCGCGGTGCACGCGCTGCGGCAGTGCCTCCAACTGGCGGGTCTTCTCTAGCAGCCGCTGTACGGCGTCTGGCCGGGCATTGCGCAGGAGCAAGGTGGTTCCACAGCCGAAGGTGCTTCGCTCGGCATAGAGGTCGCTATGGTCGTGCGGCTTCTGCAAAGAGCGGAGATGAGCAAATGGATGACCAAGCATGAAAGAAACCAGCCATTTTTGTCATCAACCAACAACCGACTTCAAGTCTACAGTGTGTGTCAAGCCGTCGAGGTCCCCGAGTTAGAGAAGCTTGTTGAATGTTGCTGATGATGTTCCCATCTTGAGGCACTTGGTGACCTGTGGTCTTGGGTTCATCCAACATCATTACATCTGATCGATACGTTGGCTCATTCCTCGCATGCCCCACATCCACAGATCTTCACCCCCAAGCATCCACTTCAGACTTCTTCTCCAAAGTCACCCCCCCTCCATTCCTCAATTCCTCCCCGCCTCACTCTCAAGCACCGGCAGCTCGCTGCCCGTCGCCGTGCTCGCCTCGCTGCAGCCGCTGTTCCGGCGCCCGCCCGTCCAGCTGCCGGTGCCACAGCTGCCGGTGCCGCCGCTGGGTGTGAAGCTGGAGCACTGGAACTCCCAGGCGCGGAAGGCGCACAGCGTGGCGAAGTCGGCAGCGGCCTCCGCAGGACGTTGGCCCAAGATGTTGCCTTGGACGAGCGCCAACACAGACGGGAAGTGACCGGAAGTCACATGGAAATTCCAGGTCGGGCATGAAAGTGGAAGGATCGACCAAATTCTGCAAGCTTTTCAAAGGTCAACGTCATTACTAATTTACACGATTACAGAATCGAATTAAAATGGCAACATGACCCCAGTCAGACTGGTGACCGTCGCCCCTGAAATATGTGCGCCCGTGTTTCATCCCAGTGGCGATAGCCCAGTTGACTGGCATCCTGCTTCAAGAGCACTTTCACCACCTCCGAGTGCCCATTCGCGGCCGCGTAGTGCAGCGCGATCTGTCGATCCTCAGTCTGGCAGAGCACGTCCGCGCGCGCCGTCAGCAAATGACTCACCAAATCGATGCTGCCCTGGGCGGAAGCCACATGCAAAGGCGTCAGCTTGCAGGGACGACTGCGCACGTTCACCTGGGAAAAAGCAAGCAGGTCAAAATGACCGGTCCTCAAGGAAGCCAGAATCTGGGAGGGCAAAGCAAGGAAAAATGGTGGAAGGGCATTGTGGAATTCTACACTTACACGCTTTCATCTTGAACTATGCCTCCACGGCCACCAATTCTATCAGCACTATACATACCATACCATACCCATGTAGGTCTGTGTCACCTTCTACACCCAGGGTACTGTAACGATCGATATGTAACGGACTGGAGTCTCTCGAACCAGGTGGCTTCAACCCAATCGATGGTGTTGGCACAAGCGATGAATCTTCCAGCGGTCATGGAGGATAGGGGTGCGATCCATGGAGGATAGGGGTGCCCAGAACATCCACCACGTGGGGACTCAAAACAACCCCGTCTTGTGACTCCTGGATCAATTCTTCTCCGCCTTATTACTCCTGTTTCCGAACTCCAAAGTCACTCCCAGAATAGCCCTCCACTAGACATCCACCATCCGCACCTGTGCTCCTTTGTCCAGCAAGACTTCCACCGCCTCTAGGCTCTCGCTCTGCACCGCCAAGTGCAACGCTGCCCTTCCCTGCCAAGCGCACCGGGCGCCGCAGGCGAAGGCGTTGGCCGCGGCGGGGGGGTTGCCGTTGGGCGGTTGCTCCAGCAGGTCCAGCAGAGCGGCGGCATCACCCAGCAGGGCGGCCTCGAGGAGGAGCTCGTCCTGCGAAGGGGACGGCTCAGGAACCTGGAGATATACATCGAGATAGGTTGAGGTGGGATAGCATGGTTGAGAGGAATATATAATATATATATATAGGCCTAGGGGAATCAAATGTTGGGTGTGGTTCGGAATTGTCTTGAACCTTAACCAAAAAGGGGGAGCCGGCAAACTCGTGGCCAGCCTGGGAGGGTTTGGGCGACTGCCATATTGACCAACATTGGATTGGTTGAAAGAGGTCGACGTATACGCCTATATTCCACTCTCACTCCCCCCTCAGTTTCCGTGAAAATCAGCGGTTAAACGCGGTTCACATGGGTTCTGCCCCTTTTTTTCTCACTTCTTGCTTATAGTCAGAAACCCCATGGCCCCCGTGATCCACACTTGTCCATCATCCGGGCAGTCATCCGTGTCTGGGGCTGAGGGGGATCCTTGGGAAGACCCCCATAGAAACCGGCCTCCCAAGGCATGCGCACCAAGGAAAATACGACTCAAGGTCCGGCCTTTCGTCTCTTCTCACACCTGACCAGGCCGGCACGGCGCACACGGCCGAACCACACTCGAAGTCATGATGGAAGTGGACACGTGTGTGCTTGGGGGAGGGGGAAAAGGTAAGTCGTGAGTTTGCTTGGTGATGCCGTGTTGAAATCTTTGGACTCGCAGCCCCGTCTCGAAGACGGGCTTTTCGCTGGGGACTCGCACCACCAGAGCTTCCAGGGTCGCATGTGATGACGAGTTGGCTTGGGCTTGAACAGCTTCCCGACCTCGGAAGGCGTTGGGACGACCACGAACGGAGCAGCTCGAAGCTACGAACGGGGCGTTCCTGGCATTACTACGAACGGAGCATCTGACCAACCGATGGGCCATCTACTATGACCGGCCTTCTTTTCCAGTGAGGCAGCAGAACGTCTCAGTATAGCCACTGGTTCAAGCTCCTGTTGTTTTTCATGCGACCCACAAACAATCTTCATCAAGTGATTTTGCAGAATTAAACACACGGTACCAAGTAAGCTTACAGGAAAGGAGGAGGATGGTCTGCTGGAGGATATCCAGGTGCACTGACTCTGGGTATTCTCCAAAAGGACCCGATGCCAACATGGTAACATCAAAGTAAGAGTCTCTGTTTTGGTAAGAGGATCAAACAACTTTATCAAGATCAGAAATAACATTGAGACCCAACACTGGATCGGATGCTTAATAAATCTTAACAACAAAAGCATATTTTAGGAGCATCTATACCTACCACTTGGTCACTGACTTGGTACGGTTTCAGAGTCTAAATGCCATCAGTATCGTACATTGATACAACCGCGCAGGAAAAAGATTGCAGCCGCTGCGCATGATCTCATGATAGCTTCAGGGATCTTCAGGGACAAGGCAGTCGATGTTTCTGCAGCGTGTTCATGTGGAAAAAAAAAGAAAACAATCTGCGTCCCTTCAATGCCAGTGACCTTCACTCGAGCCGACTCACGTGGCCCAAACATCTGGGGACCGATCGTGTGCCTTTGCTTCTCTTCAGTTCACAATTTTCTAGAGAAATAATACATAATAGACCGTGTTTGCTACTCTTCAAGCAATGCTGCAACACCAAGAAGATCAATGGCACACTAGAAACTCACGCCACGCCTCCAAAGACCCTAAAATGTTCAGCCCACCTTCCCCACCCAACGCCACGTTTCGGCGTCCGCTGACAAAAGCTTTGGACAATCAACCTAACTCACTCAAAAGGGACACCCTGCTGAGTATTGTAAATTACGTGGTACCCGTTTCTATCCGTTTCTGACTGTCTTGGAATTCACCCCCCCCTTCTCTCTCTCATTCTCTCTCTGGCGCAAACCACCGATCCAACACCGAACACCGAGCACCGTTCGGGACCTTGGCCCGCACACATTGCCCACCCGACTCACGTCCCGCCGCAACGTCTCGCCTCCACCTGACTCACGCGACACATGGGCGTCCGTGTCCATGGGCGTCCGGGCAAAGCTTTCCGTGAAGCTCTCCGGGGCTAGAGGCCGCACCTGGCGCGTCCGCGTGTCGGTGACGGATGCGATCGCCGTGAAGCGGTCAGTGCAGGTCTTTGATGGTTGCCCTACCTGGAGAGCTGGTTAACCAATGAAATCTTCCCATGAGTTTTAATCTTGGCCCCTCCTCATGAAGAGATCTAGTCCTTGGGACTGTCTTTGGGATCCCTCATGATAGACCGGACCGCCTCCACATGTTGTTCCTGGACCTTCCGGCCTTCTGGGGTTCTTAATCACAATCAAATCCGTCAAGTTTGCCACTCATATACTCGCAACTGTATCCACAAAAACAGTGCAACACTGGCCTCTGCTTTCGCCGAAAATGCCCTAAACATGATCCTTTCGCATCGTTCTCTCAACACGTGACATCGCGGCGGCGTGCCTCTTTGGTGTCAAGGTTTCGAACGTAGGAGCAGCTGCTGAGAGGATCCTCACGCTGACTTCTGGTTGAACGGGTGTGGGACCCAAAAACGGGGGAGGCCCTGTCTGCCACTGGTGGTCTGGGATGCAAAAGAATACGGCTTCCCAGTACTGGAGACTTTGAGATGATCGGGGTGCCGGACTAGTCATATCACAAGAAGGATGTGAGGCGATAGCGAACTCTTCATTGATGTTGGAAAGCGGACTTGGTGAATTCAAGCAGTTCCAAAGGGATTCCATCCAGTGAATGGAAAAACAAAACGTACAAGTACCCTCCAATAAGGCACTCGCCGTGTGGAACGATGTCTGATTTTCATATATAATATACACCAGGATGCACAAAGGGGTTTTTAGTCCCATCCAGCGAGTGGACGTGACAGGGGTACCTAACCTCCTTCCTCCCTTTGCCACCGGCACCTAACCTCCTCTGTGACTCCTGATTCGTAAAACCGCTCTCCGCATGACGCAGCCTGATTCACATCGCCGCACCGCGCGTGAGCTCACGAACCTCACCCTCGAAGACCGTCTCGAAGGGTTCCTCTGCCAAACTCCTTGAGAAATCCGAAGAGATCGAAGGGGAACCCACCGGACACACCGGCGGAAAACGACGGTCAGACAGGTCAGTCATTGAGATTGGGATCTGGGGGTCGATACGTTTCTATGCTTTTCTATATCTATGGCGCTCTAAAATAGAAACAATATTGCATGATTTGTATGTCGACTTGAACAGTGCCTGGTCCAGGTTTATGAGAACACTGAGCAAATTGATCGTGTTGATGGACAATATCCCTCATACGAGCTTTGACTGCCCTCTGCCATCCTGAAGACAGGGGATCCTGAAGACAGGCGAAGATACAATTTACTCAACCGCCACCCATCATACACCACTCATCAAACACCACTCATCATACACCACTCATCATATGCCACTCTACTGGGGAACTGTACACTGTTCTCCTTCCTGGGGAACTCATGCGGCATGTACCAGGTATTTGGGGCTCGCAGCCCAATGGGAGCTTTGAGGAGAAGCGTGCGAGGAACTTCTTGCCCGTCTGCCACTCCCGGGCTTTGTTTGGGGTCACCGAGCAAAAGTCTGAAGAAAGCTTGTCGGGGGACTGCTGGCCTGGAAAGGCACCTGTGCAGAATATGATGCTTTTGGGTCGCGCGCAAAACATGGATTCGGCTCCTCCCCGAGCCAACCCAAGAAGAGTGGGCGGATTTCATGAGAAGCTGTGCAGAAGCGAATCTCATCACACAGCACTGATCAGACACTACTCATCACACACGACTCGTCATACACCACCATTCATTCATCATGATCACACACCCACTCATTATACACCACTCCCCCAGAAGCGGATATAACTATGTCACCTCTAAGAAGTGGACATAGATCACCGCAGGCTTCCCAGAAGCGGATATAGCCAGCTCTCTGGCCTCTGAAAAATGCATATAGACTACAGGTCTCCTAGAAGCGGATATCGCCACCTCACTGGCTTCTAAGAAGTGGACATAGATAAGCGCAGGCCGCCCAGAAGCGGATATAGGCAGCCCTCTGGCTTCTAACAAAAGGACATAGATGACTGCAGGCTCTAAGAAATGGACATAGGAAATTGCCAATTCAATGGATCCTTCGTGCTTCGTCCCAAGGCCCTTCAGCAGCCAGAATACTCACTTGAGCTCCCTCTTACGATCCTAAGAACTTTGGATCCGACCATAGCAGGGGAAGGCCCCATTCCCCAACCAAACCCCTTTCATCCCAGATGTCTATCGGAAGCGCCTCCGGGAGAACGGCTGTACACTCGATCGGCGGCTTCGATCAGAACCCGATCGTTTAGCCAAGAGAGTGGACTATGTGGACTGAGCTTGGCACTCAGCCGTCAGACGTGAATGAAAAAGCCAATGGCCTATTGGATCCCATTAGAGTCAACGTCGTCCTCGACCAGCACCGAGTCCGGCAACCAGCAACGAGCTCACATCATGTCACATCGATCAAAAGGCATGTGGGTCAAGAGACTAACCCCACATCAGCATCAGTGGCTTTCTGTTGCCAGTAACTGGCGAAGTATCTCTATTTGGTTTTGGGTGGTATAAGTGGATATTCCTATTTGAGACTGACTTGTAGCTGTTGTAGCCGGTTGATATGCCGGTTTCACGATTCTCGCAAAACCACCACAGGGACCCTGACCGAGAAACCAAATGCCTGCCTCAAGAGGGTCTCGGCTGCTTCCTAGAGCAGGAGCATTCGGAGCGGCACTTTTGTTTTGAAAGAAACTGCATCAGTACTCCAGTACAGCAACTGTGCAAAAACTAACACTATATGCCATACTATGCCCATGCATCCGGGTCCAATAAAGGTAATTAAGTATTGAATGTATAGTACAACTGTGAGAATCCTGCTCAGTTTTGAAACTTGGCAACGATTCGACTGGCTCGACGGGCAGCAACCGACTGGCCTGAGTCAATTCGATTGGCCCTTTGTCCTGTCGGTGTCAGCGAAGAAGACATCACCCCGGATTCGCAAGGGGTGGTTCATGGACACCCCTTGACCTCCCCGGGGCTATTGGACACCACCAGGAAGTGCTGAAAAACTCTAAGAGTTGGATCGACCAGTTCTCCGAGAACTGGATTGACCAAAACCCCCACGGTGTGTTTCCATACGTACCTGTCGGCATCTTCGGACCAACGGTCACCTTAGAGGTGGACCGTCGGACTTTTGGGTGGCAAACCTGTGTGATCCCCACCTGGTTCCGGGGATCTCTAAGGGTGTGAGGCGAGATGTTCTCCTGGGTCGGCTCAAGCTTAATCTCATCAACGGCCCTATAGGTAACTTGAAGTGGTACAGACTCTTTCAAGGTACTGTTGAGACTTGCTTTCGACCAACCCGCGACTCAGTAATCCCTAGTGCTGAGTGGACAAGGTGTTCAGCTGTCAACGAAACAATATTTGCTTCGCGTCAGCGACAGCATGGGACCGACAGGTGTCGACAGCATGGGACCGACACACGTGTGGTTGCCACGGTCGCTGCAGGTGCAGCAAGAAGGATGGTAATACGCATAGCATCTCTATATATATATATACTGTAGCTGTGGACTACCTTCCGCATCAGTGGATGAACAAGGTGGTTCATCTTTCCTCCACTTGAAAGACTCCCTGGCCCTCAACAGTGAATGATAGTCAAAGGCGGCGCATCACTCCCAACCATTGTGATGTTCATTTATTTGGGTCAAGTCTTTTGGGTTAAGTCTCAAAATAAAATAGGGAGAGTGGAGACCATGGCGGTCTCCTCCCCCATGGCGACCTCCCCCAAAGGCGGACCGTCCTGGACCCCCACCCACGCGTCACATCTCATTGCGCAAGTGAGAGGAGTCCCAGAAGAAGCGAGAGGATGTCACAGGGGCACCGATCCTCTCGCTCCAATCCTTCCGTTTTCACCGCCGGAGTCGCTCGGTCGCTCTGGTCCGTTGGCTCCATGGGCTCACCAGCTCGGTGTCTCGAGGACCAGGACCAAGGGCTCCTCTGTTGCGCCGATCGGATCCCAGTCCTCGCTCCAACCACTGGGAGGATGGGAACGGATCTCCTGGCGGAACAGCGATTCAGGCCGATTCACCGCGATTCACCGCCGAACAGCGGTTCGACCCACAGTGTTCTGCCCGACCACGGTCGTACCTCGGAAAAGGGGGTACAAGGCATTGTACAAGTCAATTAGCTGTCTTTCTGGGGTCATGGTCACAATTTCTTGGGCACCTTGCGGCACCTTTGTCTCAGTTGCTTGCTCATGGACCGCACGTCATCTCCGCAAACGTTCGCGGACAGCGTCAGCGTCGCGCTGTCCGCGGGTCGTCACGACAGACGAGGTCTCCAGATTCGCAGACCGGTCGACAGATCGTAGGGGCAGAGAGGGCTTCTGCACCTGCAAAGGAGAAGAAGCTCAGCCAGGCCTTTTGAGTTTGTTTGTTTTCTTGTTTTGTGTGTGTGCGCTCAGAAGGAGGGTTGAAATTTGACAAGTTGAACAACCATGTAACAACAGGCTGGAATACCAGAAGTTACTAGATTCATCAATTCTCAAACATGCGAGAATGGCCGGATGGGATATTATGATATGATCTCTTGCTGCTACTCTAAAATACAGCATCTCAAGCAGGATGCATTTTGTCTTCTGAACATCAAGATGCACTATGATGCACTCCCACAGTTCTTGCACGCTGTTGAAGATCGGGGTTACCGTAAACACCGGCCAACCCTTTCCCAGAAAACGTGGAGACAGGGATGGAGACTGGGGTAGGACCCCTTCGACGGAGTCCAAGCGGCTCGGTGACCGGTGATCAGACGAGCTGTTGAGTCGGTTCCAAGAAATCCAGGAAAAGTGTGATATACCGAGGGATCCAGTCGTACCGAACCTCAGGTTCGGCACAACTGGACCCGACCGTTTTGGCACCGTATACCGTACCACAGTATCTCCTTCCTCACCGTACCGATAGGAGGGTGTGGTGAAAGGGCTCCTGTTGAGTCCAAAAAGTTGGATGTGAGTGACAGAAGATCTGCACCCGGGCGCCGCGTCTTCTATATAGACCCCTCAAGGAAGACGAAGATGAGAACGAGGTCTTGAAGGCAAACGGGACTTGCAGAAGACACGAAGACACCCTATAGCGGGATGATGGGTGCAAACAGCAGGGATGATGGTTGCACAAACACTCCACATATCCATTATTTAGTCTAATTATGTACAAATATCAACAGTCCCGAAGGTCACATCGAATCGGGCCTTACATTCTCCTCAGTTTAGAAAGAGCCCAAAGAGCGGCCTACTCCATTGCATCCACCTTGATGTGGACCCCAATGTCAAGAACCCACACCCTAGTCTTCTTCTTAGCACTGCTTAGTCACTATATAGGCGGCTTCTCATCCCTCGCCAACATCCATGTTTTTGAAAAGAACACCACACCGGTCACAGCGCCCAACACCACCTGCAAAGGTTTCCCAGCCTCAGGGCTCTGATACCTGGAAGTGAAACAGCGTGAGAGATCGCGTGGAGTGAAACAGCGAGTTCCAATCACCTTTCAATCCTGGAAGCGCTATCTTGCTGCAAGCGCATGGCTAAATGACCTATGGGTTCCCAACGCCTAGTAAAAAAGGAAAAAAACACAGACCAGCAACAGAGTGCCAACAGTGCGACCTCATTGTGAGACATGTTCCATCATGTTCCGACACCAAGAACAACTGGTTTGTCTGTGTTTTCGCTCCCTTTTGCCACCACCAATTAAACGCTTCACTTTTCTGAAGCAATGCTTCGGCAGAATCAGCTAAAGAAGCCTTGGACTTGCTTAAGGAACGGGGCAAGTAGAATAAATACATCAATCTTCCCAAAATGTCACCTGCTGGCTGCGAACTCGCAGCAACCTCCTGCCCCTTAAAGGCTGGCTTTCAAAAGTGAGAGACGGTTTCTGGTTGGTGATTTCAACTCACTTAAGAATATGTCAGTGGATGCCAGTGGGATCCATCATCTCCAGTAAAGCTTGAATATAAAAATATCTGAAACCACGCCCAGGCTTTCAGATGGCACAGAATTGACCCAGGCTCGGGCATGTCACAGAAATCACCCGATCCGCCTAGAACAGGTGTCATCCATGGTGTTATTGCACAAATCCACTGGATACCAGGACCATCTCAAAGGGTGTCCAAGGGACTGCCCTACACTACTTAGAGATCTTCATTGGACACGCATTGGATGTTCTAGGTTTGTAGTTTACCTGCAAACTGTCCAGTGTTCATGTTGGATTTGCTCAGGAACCTGGAAAAAATATGAACAATATTCATCAGGAGATTTAACCATGGAAATAAAACATATCTCAAAACCAGGTCATGTTGAGTCCCATCTTCCAATACCCCGAACAAGGCCAACCAAACAAACCCAACAAATCTGCCCAATGCTGGGCCCCGAAGCATGTTCGGATCAATCCGCCCCGAAGGGCCCCGAAGCATGAGGCAGATTCAGAATCCTGATGGCATCTTGATCTCTTTTGATCATTGGCTGTCCAATGTCCACACCATCGAAGGCTTGAGGGCTACATCATCGACCCACCCTTCATGGCGTCCTCATGAAGTCCTCATGGCGTCCAGATGTCCATGGCGTTCCCCAAACGCGAAGGCGCCCGTTCCCAGCGCAGCGCGCCTCATGAAGGTGGCGGGGTACGCCGGAGCAGCGCTCGAACCGTCGGCCATCGGTGTCGAACCCACGCGGGCGGGACCCGCGACGCCGGGCGTTGGGTGGAAGCTGCGGTCGAAGGTTTGGTGAGTTTGTGTGTGCGATGTTTGTTCGGTTCAAACAAAGCGAGAAGGTTACGTGTTTTATCTAGTGAAGGACTTTGACACATTAAACCTTGAAACCAATGAACTTGGCTCCACATAGATGCAAGTACTCTTCCAACTGTCTGTCTGCATCACTCCAAGAAAGGCTGAGTCTGGTGTACATGGCTATTGAGTCGATCTTGCTGCGGGATTCGGCATTGGAAACCATCCACTGGACGCCCTTTTTGTCTATATTATGGATGTTGCAGGATACAAAAGCACCCCTGGCAAAACACAGAAGCGACCTGGGAAAAGTCGGCCCGAAAGCAAACACAAATAGAGCACACACAAACAGAGCAACAATCAGGAGCCAAATTAAATTCATGAAGAGAAGTTCCCAAATACACACGGAAGTGTCAAAGCAAGCTAAGCATGAACAATTCTGGCTATATCGCAGCATGCGTGTGTGTGTGTGTGTGTGTTTGCTACAAAAAAAGTAAAACAACTACAGCGTTTCTGTATTTTGTTGACTTAGCTGCTGTCTGCTGTCTTTCAATGTTAAAACATTGTGCCAGTCTCAATGCTGTGGGTTTAACACATATCGTCTTGGTCGCCTTGTCGTCTTGGTTACTCCCCTCCCCAATGATCTGCCGGCCGTGTTTCCCAAGTGTAGTTTAGCAATGTTGCTCTTGGTCCTGACATCAAATGAGAAACAATGTGTGCAACTGTCCTTGAAAAGGGCAGCAGCCATGTTTTCTTGCTTGTGTGAGAAACTTCGAGTATTTACATTGTAATTAAACAAATGTATATGTGTACCTTTTCTAGAATTGAACACAATCTTGCTCAGCGTAGTTACTTAAGCGACAAATGACAAAAAAAGGACCCATAGTGTGTGGCTGGAATCTGTGGCTCTTTCTTGATAGCGCATCCGGCAGTCTTCCACCTCTTCTTTTTGAATGACTCGCGAAGGAAATGCATTCTTCCCTCCAATCGGTTTGTGCGCCAATGAAAGCAACCTTCCCGATTTAGTGTCTTCTTGACACACTTGCTGGCTCCCTGTTGTCCAAGCAAACAAAACAGAGATCCAGTACACAACCAAATTGATATACCGTGACATTCTCGACCAAATTGTTGAGCTAAAGCTCTAGCGCCAGCAAGCTCTGAAGTAGGATCCGCGTACCTTGAGACATGCCTACGTGCTCCGAGCTCAAAAGTTTCTGCTTAGCTGGTTTTCTTACTTCTTGCCTTATGTCTGGGGCGCCTTCACCAGCGATGTGCACCACGGTGTCACCGTCTACATCACCGTCCAAACCGCCACAATGACATCGGCAGGTGGAGGCTACCGAAACCACGTCGAAAGGGCTTGGAGCGATGTAGGCAAAAGGGAGAAATCCCTTAGATATTGAGGCTACTTCGGCTGAAGGTCATGGCTACCGTCCGCCCATAGCAGGGTTCTGCACCTCTGGGAGCTCATTCTGGGATACAAGTTTGGGCAATGAGCAAGGATTGAGTTCGGGTGATTTATAGACTTCCCCACATACTATTGGTTTCCCGGAACTGGGAGATGCTGGAACTTACATGTTGCTTGTCATTGAATGCTTTCAAGCTGCACGTGCTGTACAGCTATAGGCTATAATTGTGTCTTGCTCTTTCTTCGAGGCTGCAGTCGTGATCTTGAATATCTGTCTGTTGTTCAGCCTCTATGTACCGATTCCTTGCAAAAAGAATTGGAAAAACAACAGACAAAAAAGGAATGAATGATACCTGGACCATGCTGGAGTAAATTGTTACAGTTTGTGGACACATATAATATATATATATGTGTGTTTGGAATCCCTCTCGATGTGTGTGTGTGTGCTTGCGAAGACTCAACAAGAAATTCATTCTGAAAACATGTAGGGGCCCAGTGTGTGGGCACGCAGAAAGCCACGGCTATCAGAAAGCCACGGCACAATTTGCATCAACAACTAGGTTTGGGAACACTGGGCCCCTAATCACTTAGGGTCATCAATGGTGTAAATGATGGTAAATGTCTATTATGTAAGTATGGCTTGGTTCGACTCACAACCCCTCCATATGAGAATCCTGATCTTGCGACAGGGTGGTGGGATGTGACCTGTTAACTGTTACGAGCACCTTCCTGCCAGGATTGTCAAAATCGGTTCTTGATAAAATGTTCAGAAATTTTCAACATGTTGTCGACACCTTTTGTACAATCCGTCATTCTTAGGGCTCTAAGAGTTTATGTAAATCTTCACGAGCCACCCGTCGCACCTCAGCCAAACGCTGTCCAGCGGCCCGCGGTAGGGTGGAGGCCCACTTCACCGCCAGCGTGAAACGGAAAACTTGCGGTTTTGTTGCGCGCAGCGTTGGTGTGGGCACGCGGGCGCTAAGTGCCTCAGATGGTCAAATGCAGATTGCACGAAATTCACGAGCCGTTCCAAGCGTCCATCTCAGGAGAAACATGCCCCACCCTAGGGCTCCAAATACCTTCTCTGAAAAGGTGTTTGGGTTGGGTTTGGAGGGTCCAAATACCTTCTGAGGAGCTACTTGGAGCCCTAGGGCCAAACGCTAAATCACAAACCATACCAAAGAGCAGAAGACATGCCAGCCTGAACTTCCCTCTGTTCCCTGCAAGGGCCCGGACGTGGCGATGCTCAAGTTGGAGGATCTGATTTGAGGTCTTCAAATGCCTCGTCTCAAGTGTCCTTATCACCTTGGCTGTGGACCGCGGACGACCGAAAAACTGTTCACCTGCAGAAAGATGCACTGTGACTGTGTATCCCGACAGAAAAGTATAGAAGATTGATGTGTCAATGTGATGCGTCGCTGGCCTAACTATAGACCAAGGAGTCACAAAACGGGGTGGTAGAATCGGCTCGTCCCATCGAGTGGATCATGGGCACCCCTAGCCTTACTTGGAGGAAGCAACTCCTTTTGGATCCAAGGCACCGCTCGGGAGGCCGAGCTGTGCCTTGGAGTTCCCCGAACGGGCCAGGACCCCTCCAGAAGAACTTCCCAGTGTGCCCCAAACCTCTAGTTGGCTGTGCCTTTCTTTAAGCCTACTAGGGGTGACTGGAGATTGACCCTGAAACACACAGGATTGAGTGTTCAGTACTATGTCCCTTCTGCTAGCTGCTAGAGCTAGTGATCTGACCACCCCATGAACATCTGGCAGCCGAAGTGGTCGCGCCCACGGTCTTCCGCGCCGGGTCACTGTGCCAGGCGCGCCATAATCGGGGTCTCTGCTGATGTCCCGCGGTCAAAGCAACGATCAAAGCGATTTCTTCTCGCGTAGCTAGCGCGGAAACATAGCTGCGCGCGAGAAGCGCACTCGTCCTCGCCTTAAAACCTTAAAAGCCCAATTCTTCGCAGACCCAGTTCTTCCGCCCCGACTGAGTTCACTTGGGGTCTTAGGGAGAGCCCCTTGGTCAAGTGGGTCCCCCCTTCTTGATGCAAAAGTTTGACTGTTGGACTCTCTCTCTCTCTCTCTCTATGAAATTCTATGCTGCAGGTCATGGAAACTCTATATGAAATTAATTCACGATCCCAGAATGTGGAGTCATCTCCCATCTCGATGATGAGACGCAACCGACACTGTCCTCCCCCGGCTCTGGCAGTTTCGCTACTCGGAGCAGCAAACAAGGCCAGCCAGCGCAAGACATGGCAAAAGCCAGCAGAACAAACCAGTCCGGGGGGGGAAGCCAAAGGCTCGGTGATGGTTGCACCTGGGCAACAAATCTCAGAGCCAATGAACAAATTGGCTGCTGAGATACTGCATGAGATACAAATCGATTCTGGGTTCAAGCCGCACTTTCAGGCGCGGAAAGCAGCAGCTCGCTGTATGCCGGGTTGAACCTGCTTAAACAGTCTAAAATATTCAGCATCTGTTGAACTCTTTCTGTGCAGAAACCCGACGAACTGTCACAGCTAAAACAAACAAAGGACATCAAAGGACTGAACACTGTAGAACAGCTTCCGTGAGTCTGTTGATGTCCGGGTTGCACAGGTTTGAAGAACGACAGCCGTGCAATGCATTATCGACTCTCTGTGGTATCGATTCGCTTGCAGGACAAGGAAATTGCACTCTGAAGGTCACTAGCTTGGCTCTGGACCAGTATTCAAAGGACCAGAGTGCACTGAATTTCTGAACAGTTTCTGAACAGTGCAGCGCGACTCCCCCGAAAAGGGGACTCCGTCTGCTGAAGAAAAATGAAAAACCGGACCTGGATTCAGCAGTGACGCGGCTGATGTTGCAGCAACAACGCAAGAAAATGTGGCAGTTTTAACGTCAGGTGACCCAACGGGTCTTCAGAACTCCGGAACTGTCGGTGACCCAACGTTTCATGTGTTTTTTGAGTGCCTTTCATAGGGTCGTCGCTACAGTCAATCTCGCACCCAAACCCGCCGTTCTTTCGAGGTTTTATTGTGTGACTAGCCCACGAGTTCGGAGTCCACCAGGGCCCCACCATGGCTCTCTGTTTGTTGCAAACGGGTGAGTCTAAGAAACACGAAGAGACCAAAGAAGCGAAAGAAGAAGGAGTATACATGAGTACACCATCTGAGGCCCAGCGCCGTCAGAGGTGTCCGATTCACAAGTCACATCAGCACGGTGCGTCGCGTGGCCACTGTGATGACTGGGGAGAGATGAGCAAGCTCAGGGATGTTTCCTCTGAATCTCGGCAAGCATCATGAATCATTCATGAATCCAGGAACGTCATAGGTTTCATCCATCATAGGTGGTCTATACAAAGCTAATCAGCCCCCACCCGGCTTGCACCATCTCGCGGAGAAGGCCCGAGTTCCAAGCCCGGCTCGATCCCATGCCAGCCACGAACGAGTCTGATCGAGTGTAAATCAGCCTTCGCGCCACGTGTAGGTCCTGCACCAGGACCAACACCCGATGGGACGAACCCGAGTGGTGCAGCTTCTTCTTCCCACCCGGAGCACCCTGTGCACCCGAAATCCCATCGAGCTCAAGTGTTCATGACCACCCGGACGGCCCATTTCAGTGGAGCGATTGCTCGGTGTCTGACATCTGGCACCACAGCACCCCGACGGTGGACGAAAGTTGGCACAACCCAAGATGCAGTCTTTATTCTGGGCTTAACCTGATACTGATACCATCGAAAACGCCTCCATCTACGGAGAGTGCCAGAACACGAAGAGCTGTTCCTGCAAGTAACAAGAACAGCAAACTCCATATGATGGTGAACTCCGAGGAATCATCTTTCGGTCCACTTCCAGCAGTGGGTGTGCTTCATGGAAGAAGGTGACCAGGGGTGAGTGGTCAGTGGTCCAAAAGTCTCATTCCAATGCATGCAGCGAGTTCTTGCCTAGCCAATACGAGAATTTCAGGGTGTTGAAACGAGAGACCGAGATACACCATGTGTCCCATGTTGCCATGTTGCGGCGAGCCCACACCTTTTTTGCGGCCGTTCGAGGGTCAGGAGGATGGTGCCAACAATGCATGGCAGTGGATTCAGATGAGCCGAATTGGCCATGTATGAGATCAATGCAATCAAGCTAAAGTAGGTTGTCATGCCGGCACGTACTTGTGCGTCTCGGGCAAATATGTTATATACCTCGAGAAAAAGTATCTGCTTGGATAAATTTAGAACATCGAAGTGTTTGCCCAATGCCATGAACATCGCTGGATCATCTGAGAGGGGTCATGCAGTCATGCTTCTGTTCAGCACCCGGATTGTGGAAGAGCAGCATATTCCCCTCAAGCACACCATGCGTTTGTTCGTCCTCCCTCCATCCCTGCACGAGAAGAACAGCTGACATGTTCCAAGTCGCTGGTGCACCGTTGCGATCTCCGACCGAACCCGGCTCCCAAATCCACCGCTCTCGGTGTCCAAAAAGGCATAAGGCCCAGGGTTCCGTCGCTCTGGTGCCGCACGTGCGAGCTGTCAGTCCATCCCCAACTGTTGAGTCCATCCCCCCACTGTGCGAACCAATGCCACTGCCGGACTAATTACCTGGACCCCCAGTCAGGGTGGTTCATGGACACCCCTTGACCTCTTTTCGGGGCAATGGACACCAATACGTGGTGCTGGGATGGGTGGCATAGATGTTGGCCCGGTCCAGCCAGCTCGCGTGGCTCACCGGTCCATTCGGCCGCCGTCCTTTAAGATGTGGTGCAAACACGGTGGTCTCGTTGGCACCTCGGAGGGAGACCACGAGAGCGGACGCGGAGCACGTGTGGAGAAAGAGAACACGGTCGCAGTCGAGAAGGAGAGGGAAGAGAGGTTTGAGTATGCTTCCCCAACAAAAGCGATGTTTCGGAACTCAAGGTGCTTTTGGGGGGAACATATTGGAACATGTTTCTTTTTGGACAAACCCTTGGGTTCCGTAATTTGAGGTTATGGTACGGCCACACATGTTCCACCACTTCGCCAACTATAGCTTCACCAGATGGTTCACGTGTTCTTCTCCCTGGTTTTTTTCGGTCACCCAAAAACGGGCCAGTTCCAGCTCAGGAACCGGCCACAAGCTCAGTTTTAAGAGGCAAAAACGATGGTTTCACGCCCAGGCCGCCCCGGGTTCTACACGCCCTGGTCGACCCGACGACGTCGCCGGCCACCCGGCAGAAGTGTGGGTCGCGGCCGATGGCTGGATCCTTCACCAAGGACAAGCTGCATGAGCCTAACCTCTAGGAATCCTGCAAGCAAAACTCCAAACATGCACCACTGTAACCATCTCCCGGGTGCCCTGCCACGCGTGTTTCAACACTTTTGCAGCAGTTGGCCTGGCGTGAAAAAGCGGTTGGTTCTGGATCGCCTCCTCGCAACCATGTAGCGCTCTTTGTCCATAGGCAAAGTCCGATAGTTTCATATGTGTTGATTTGTGGACAAAAACATATCTATAAGAGCTCCAAACTATCTGCAACACATTTTGCTTGAACTGCAGTCGGAAAACAGTCATGTTCCGCACCAAATGAGAAACTGTTGAAATTGAACAGGAAATAGTATATAATTATAGTGATGCTTCACCAGACCGCAACTTCCAGGCGAAACGAGCCGTCCTCTATTTCACAGGCCATCACCGGCACACAGAAACTGGACAAAAATATGAGCACTTTCGAACCACTGGATTTCATAGGGTTTTTATACAACTAATTATAACTTTTGTACCAGTTCAGCGGCCTCTGGGGGATCTCGTCCGATTGGGAAACACCCACCCAACAACACCCTGACTTCTAAACTATAGTAACACAAAGTCAAGCCCAGTTTGAGGTCCTTGAGCCCTCCCTGCCAGCGCACTTCCGGCCACCCGATGTCGGCCAAAGAACTGAAGGCACGGGCACGTCGTGCCTCACAACCTCCCGACCCGGCATCCTCCGGCCTCTTGTCAGGGTTTTCCTGCAATAGTTCCAACAGCAGCTCCATTGCGGCCTCCACCAGGGCGTTTTCGAGATGGGAAGGATGTCAAAACGGAGCAATCGACCAAAAGCCTGAGGGGGGTGGGATGGACTTAGATTTGGAATGACAAAATGTCTACCATGTTAATGTTCTGATTCTTGGAAGTCCCTAGCGTGACGTGAGAAGAAAAGACCTGCTTTCATGGGGCACATCGTTGCCTTCATGGGGCATGCCTACACTTTCTTCTGGCTTGCGGCTCCCATAAGGCCACAGCATTGCAAAGAACTTGAAGAAGCCTGATCTCTGCCAAGAACCCTAGTCACAGAGTAAATGACACTGATGACACTTCGTGCCAAGAATCCGTCTGTCCCAAGTCGCGCCTTTGAAGTTCGCAACCAAGTATCTCCTGTGTAGGTCACCTCGACCTACCAACGTCCCAGGGGTCCCAGCGGCAGCATGCAAACAGTTTTAGACCTTGGTTCACGTCTGCCAGTGCACTGCCACCAGTGCACGACTCGCCCGCCTTGCTCATGACCTTGACCATTTGATGGTAGGATGAGGCCTTAAATGTGCACCGAAACGCAGGAAACACGCTGCGTGCAACATCGAAAAAACTGCCGTGTTGTTTTTCCTCCACAACACACATGTAATAGCCCGGTGTCCAGGTTGATGAAGGAACATGTCGATTGCTATCAATAGTAGGCTTTTTTGTTGCATAATAGTTGTTCATATTGTTTGTGTGGGTACAGGCCTCATTGGTGGTGGGTCCGTTGATTCGTTGGTGACTGCCTGATGATTCACATCAGGAATGGACTTCCATTTGGTTGCACATGGGCCTTCCCGAACGAACGGGCAACAAAAACTTCACTTTGAGCCCTTCGTCGACACGACGAGCACCGACATGTTCGGTGAAATCTTGATCTTGATGAATAGACCCCCCAAGAGGAAGCCTTTTTACAATCCCCAAATGGGGGAGTTATTCATCAAGATTCCACATCAGTGGCCTACAAGATTCTATCAGTATGCCAGTATGCCTACTAAGCATGCCCGGAAGGTTCTGCGGGCGCCCGGCCGAAGGTTCGGTCGGGTTCTGCGGCTCTGTGTCCCCGCGCTTCAAAAGGCCTCCGACCCGCAAGGAGGGTATAGATCGCTGCTCCCGCCGACCAAAGGTCTGCGGGCTTTCCATACGGACGCCTTGGAGCGAGCAGCTGCGTCTGCGAGAGCAGGAGAGCGGGGTCGGGACGTGGGGAGAGGTGACTGGATGCTTTCTCCAACAGCACGAAACATAGATTATAGATCTATTTTGACATGTGCCCAGAAGCTTTGATAGGATGTCCTAAGAAAACAGATTCTGCAGATTCTGCTGGTTGTTCATTTGGACATCGTTTCTGGCCATGTGGACATGGCTACTCAAGAGTGGTCCATTGTTTGCTTCGATGCTGAGAAGACACGTCACATGAAGAGCATCAGCTAGGCTCGCTGTCGGGGCTTCTTTCAAAGCTGGCTTGCCAGCAGAGCCTATAAGAATATATACTCGGTTCATGAATCCTTTCACCTAATAATTATAGATATGATTGAACGGGTGTCACCAGCAATTGCTGAAGGATTTCCATTCCTTTCTGACTTAAATCGCTCCGCTCAATCCGCTCAGCTCGTGTACCGGCTGGGCGAGACTTGCTCTCGTCGCTGGGCCTCCACACCCCCGAACGACCTCCGGCGCCGAAGTGGAAGGTGATCCGACTTGTTCCATGAGAACCTCCGAAGGGCGGGCTGGCAGCTCGCGCGAAGGGCGGGCTCGCTGGTGAGCGAAGGAAAGCGAAGACGTCGGGTGAAACAGACTTTCTGCCAGGCACCCCGATGTGGCCCAGGCGCGAAACCCCAAGTTCTGTGGGGTCCAAAAAGACGGAACGACACCTGGGTGGGAACGGTCTGGAAAAGCATCCAATCGCGCAGCAGCATTGGAGAATCAACATCTCCCTGGCACTTCAAATCGTCCAAAGTGAGAACAGGTCGCTCAAGCCCAACGCAGCTGTTCTCAAGGTATTCAATGCCCTATAGCTTTCGTCCCATAGAACCAGATTCTTTAGTGTCCTTATAACTAGGTCTGCCGGTCTGCCGTCCTCGATCCGTCACCCCTGTTCGGTGACGGGGTGGAAAAGGGCCGGGTTGGTCCTTTCCGTGTCCGGCCTTCAAGCCGGACACGTCCGGCAGAAGCGTGGGTCGTATCCTAAACGCTCTCAGGCTCTCATGTCACTAACCTCTCTTCCAGTTCAAGGATGTTTAAGGGGACGGTACCAAGAGCTCGGTTGGATTAGAGAGAAGTAGAAGAACCAAAGGTCCCAAGAGTCAACCGTCGAAGTCCCAATGGCCCATATTGGACACCACTGAGCCATCGGTTCCTTACAGTTCCTTCGTTAAAGGTCCATCCCACTGTGACCGTTCCTTGGAACACAGGCGGTTCGTGGGGCCTCATCGGGCATCACACATGCAGCCAGTCCCAAATCTCCCAATTTGTAGGTGCAGTCCTGGTCGCGGTCGCAGGTCGAAATCACCCAGACCCAAAACGGCCGCTTCACGGTGAAGCGTCCAAGAGGATCCAAGAGGTCACGGTGGCCATTCGTGAATGACTAGCAGGGGTCAACGCTGACCATGCGTAGACCACGAGTATACTTCATACATATCCATTCGCTCAGCAATGTTTGGAAACTTGGTTGCCTCCAAACCAGACCAAACAGCTGGCTGTTTGGAGGGTCTTCTGTGAGTCTTAGTGCGAATGGCATAGACCAGCATAGACCCAAGATTCTTCCAGTGGTTTGTTCCGAACGCTCTCCGTACCTGAGAGGGGGCCAGGCAGTGAATGTCTGCCTCCCAACGGTCCTCCAATGTCATTTGGTTTGGAGCCTGCCACAGAGTCGAGCGCCGCGGCGCAGCAAGGCTTTTTGGCAGCAATCGGTCTTTGGTGCTTCCGAGCTTTCTGAACACACTCTCCGGATGTTTTCGTTGATGTAGGTCCAGTTCCATCATATTTGAGTGTAGGGACCAAAAGGATTTACAATCAAAACATCTATCCAATGTCTATCTGTTGATATCTTTGTGGCTAGAGGGACAGCTTGAAGGAACCCCAAGCCAAAAAACAATCAAAAACAGCTTTGCGATGTAGCCCCATGTAACCGTAGCTGTTGCATTATAAGTTATAATATAAGTTAGGGCTTCTACCCAGCCACAATTTCCACTGCTCCGAGCCCCTTCTCATCTTTGTGCGGTTGTGGCGCACTGAAATCGAGCATGATTGCGCGATATGGTGCAAAAAAGAAACGCCCTGCAGCTGAGGGTGCGTAAAGGCTGGCCTCAAGTTTGAAAACATTCTCGCATTTCACCTTGGTCCAACCAGCTTCCGATGCAATGGACATCTGAGATGAACTGTTTTGGACTCTCCCCAGTTGTCTTCGTTGCACCAGACGTGATAGGCAAAATGGGATCTGTGATTGAGCGTACGGAGAGCGTGGGTATGACAACAAGGGATTGAGATGGATTGAGCAATTCTATCCTGAGATGATGAATTCAACCCAATGGGCGTGCCCTGCGTTTTCGCTTGAAGATAGAGGTCTGTCCATATGAGCGGGCGAGGATTTGGGAGGACACGACACATCTACCAGCACTGAAAAACAGGCACCCTCACTGCCAGGTCACCGATATTTGAGACCTCTTGGGGCCCTTCCCAACCCTCCATGTCAGAGATCTGTTTGAGGGTGCTGGTCTAGAAATATATGTCTGTATGATATTGTGTTTTAGATTTTAGACCAAAGGACCAGGGACCCTGACTCTCCGACCCAGTCTCACCCCTCTGTCTCTTCGAAAAAAGGCCCTCGCCCGGGCAAACCCCTCGGCATCCCCAACGTCTCGATGGACTACCCCTGGAGAGGTCGGGAACCGCGGCCGCCGTTGGCTGGAAACGGTGGCCGGAAAAGGAGCGGCTGACCGCCGTTGGCTGGGAAAGAAGGATTCCAGGTTTTTGACGTTGGGTGAGGGGAGAAGAAAGATCACCCGGAGAAGCTGAAAAGGACTGGAGGTACCTGGTACCGCACTCTATCTGGGCGCTTGGGGTGTGTTGGTTTGGAGTCCGGGGAGGGACATTGGCCGGGTCATAACTGCCGAGAATAAGAAGACCTCTTGATGTCGATGGCAAAACCGTTAACCGCACAAAGAGATGACATGTTGGTGGCCAGTCGAATCGAAGCACAACGCATGAGAATCAACAAGTTAGGGGAAAGCAAATAAATCGTTCTATAATACAGCTTATACATCAGGTTGAACGATCATAAAAGACAAGGGAAACCTGTGTCTTGTTTCTACATGTTCCTACATGCTTTGGGCAAAACATGGCAAAACAACATCAATCCGCGCCTTGCTCATGAAGGTAGGCCAAAGCACGAAACCTCAGGGGAGAGAACCGCTGGATCGCCATGAAGGGCGATCCAATGGTTCGGGAGTGCAGGCTGCGGAGACTAGGAACAACACTTGGGGACTCTGCAAAGGAGTAGTATTCTCTCGTTTGCTAGCAGAAAAAAACTCTGCTAGACCATGCTAGACCACTATATACTCAATTTAGCTGGAGGTAGCACGCATATCGTTTCATGTTCTGCCTCAAGTCCAGTCTTGCGATTGGCTCACAAGACAAGACGTTGCGCAGCAACTTGATCACTTCATCACGGACATCACCGACGTCATCAAACGATGACGATCGTCGATCGACACACTCCATGAGTCGATCGTCGAGGGAAGGCGTTCGTTCGGTCTTTCCGCAGGAAACGCGGAAGTCCTTCGACCAGGTCGAGGGGCATGGGCCAAAGACTGGGCGGGCCATACGTGTGTATTTGAAGAGGGAGACCATGGGAGACCCCGGACACCGAACCAATGGGTAGACTGCATGGTCTATTTCCCTTCTTCCGCAAGTGTTTCGAACTCTGAGGTCTCCTATAATAAACACCCATATTCATCCATGTTGGGTGCAGCATGGTGCCGCCTGGTGCCAAGTGCCTTTCCTCGCTCTTCCCTCAGTTGGGTGGTCCGAAGGGGTGCACTGTCAGTCTGGGGGCCAAGCATGTGGGTCATTGCTCGGCAGGTGGCTGATTCTCTCAAGCCTCGCGCAGGCGGCGCGCGTCGTCCATGGGCGGCTCGGGAGCGAGCCGTCTCCACCCGGCTCCACGTCACGTCTGACGCTTCACGGCCAGGATCCCAGTGGCACTGGGTACGATCGAGCGAATCGCCGGTTCGTTTGGGAGAGCGGAGAGCGACACTGGCCACAGACTCTCTTGCGGAAGATAGGCAATGTCTCACACACTGAAAGTGACAAAAGCACTGTGTCGGAAGCCTTCCTGTGTCGGGTCGGTGGACTTTTCACCAGGTCAACCATCACAGGAGAATAATCCCTTCCACCTATTACACCCCAATTGAGAAAGACTCGGGTGCGTGTGTCATTTTTTCTTATAATAGGGGGTCCCTGAAATCGGGGTTGTCCAAAATAGGGTCAGTGGGAGGATCAAAACAAACCAAATTTGTTCTCAGTAAATATAATCATAATATATATATATATATATATGTTCATTAAACTTGAATCAAACATTGAAAAAACCTCCAGATCGAAATGATCGAAGGGTTTTCCTTTTCCCTTGATGAAACCTCTATTAAAATAATGATTCTTCATGAGACTAACAACTAAAGCTTTCGAAAGGCGACGTCGCGTAAGTCGGTGCCATTGGGGGAAGGAAAACCTGCGCGGTGTGTCATGGTGGTGGACAACAAACAGGGTGGACAGAGGTGGGAAGTTAGGGTTGTTTTTGGAACCTAATTACAGTAAAAAACACACTACACCAAAATTGACCACGTTGGTAGTTTAGTAGCAGTTGTCAAGGGCGGTAGTTTAAAAACAAGTGTTAGACCGTATTTAGGGGTTTCGGACATGGTATTTTTTAATAAGTACTCGGGATTAAACGTTCGGAACATCACGATCAGAGTGACAATAAGACCCCTTCCACACCACCCCAGTTGTGACAGTTCCAACAACTCATCTCATGCATTCTGATGCCCTTTATCAGGTGACCTCTATATCACCTCTCCTGTGTCGGAATTGTGTGGTGTCCTGCGCGCCGCCATTTTGGAGATGCATGAAACCCTAAGGTTGTTCTCTCTCATCTCATGATATCCTGCAGGAGACCTCTTGGACACCACCCCCGATCGTCTTGTCTCTCAGCTCCGCCCCCGATCAGCTCGGTCGCGAGGGCGCGAACGCCGCGCAGGGGCGCCCGCACCCTTGCTGTTCTTCCCTCGATGACGCGACATGACCTCTAACATGTCGCCACCTGCCGGAGTCGCAGTGCTTTCGGGCCGTTGTGCTTCTTCGGGCGGGCGGTATTAGCAGTCTTGTCGCATTCTAAGGCACAGAGTTCGGGACTGAAGAGAGTCTAGGATCCAGAGATGTTTACGAACTGTGATCATCTGAATGTGAAGGTCTGGAAAGAATTGGATCTACAAGCCAAAGCGCCTGGAAATGCTCAGCTTCCTCTCGTTCAATCCCGCAAAACATGATGATATATTCTTATATATTCTTCATGGCATCCAAAACGAAGACCTCGGGGGATGCATCACAGATCATAATGATTAGCATGAATTGGCATGAATCACACGGTGCCGACCTGCTAGGACCTGTATGGATGACCCGAATGGAAACCCCCCTGAACACACCGTTGGCGTCGTGCACACCGTTGGCGTCGTGCACACCGTTGACCGAAACGGAAGACAGGAAGGCACTCAAAGCAATGCAACATGACGCCAGGAAGCACCCCAAACAAACAAAGAGTAGGCTAGGTATGAGTATTTATAGGTTCATTGACTCTATGAGTGTAATTGAGTAATTATATTAACTACTTTTTCTTGTATACAAAGAGTTAGCAATTGTAAACTGATCTGTAGACTTAATGGCATGCAACATGTAAACGATTTGACTCGCATACTTTGCGCACGGCACTTGCATCGAATTAGTATAATGTATATATACATATTAGCCAAAAAGGTCTACGGCTCATATTGTAAAATCTGGAATACTGTCCAAAAGTCAAAGGTGAGACTTGTCAGACTTGTGGGATTGTCGATGCATATATATCATAAATGTATTTATACACACTGACATACACTATTATATGTATATATATATACAGTGTATAATACATATACATATATATATATAAGGGAGTCGCATTGGCTGGTGATGATGAAAGGGCCTGCGTATCCCGTTCTACACCCGGGCGCCTATGCAGAATTCCAAGACGATGGAAACCATCTTGCTCCCTTCGTCATGGAAGGCCTGAAAACGCTGGAAAGCCAGGACCGCACAGCTGGGACTGTGGGAACGCACCAGGAGAGGTCCATGTGTAGTCAACTTTGAGTACGTGACACAATGCAACCAATCAGCTTTTGATCATGTGCTCCCATGAGTGCTTAGTCACCATTCAAGGGGGAGCCGTGCTGTGTCATTGATGGCACAAACAGCCCTCAGGCCAGCGCAAGTGTCAGGGGAGACACTTGAAGTCGTTTGAATCAATACATCTCTGAAGCGAAGGTGCAACTGCAAGTGGTACCATCCCTGAAACAATCCATCCACTGGAAGTGGACCATCCACTGGAAGTGGACCATCGCCTGTTTGTAAAGGAACATGGTAT
This sequence comes from Durusdinium trenchii, assembly GCA_963970005.1. Lineage (NCBI taxonomy): Eukaryota > Dinophyceae > Suessiales > Symbiodiniaceae > Durusdinium > Durusdinium trenchii. Next base: position 1,575,771 of record CAXAMN010022250.1, on the reverse strand, counting down.
TTCCATGGGTCGTCTTCCACTTCCATGGGTCGTGTGTTCAGGGAGGGGGAACCCCAGAAAGAACGTCCTGAGATGCCCCGCATCGATCAATTCCACGAGATTCCTCGGGCCGCGGAGTGGAACCAGGGCGGTTCCACCGGGACGGTGCAAGCTGGACCCCAAAGGGGAAGAGGGATCTATGGAGCGTTGAACCCCCCAAGCCCAACGCTTCGTGAAGACCAAGCAACAAAGCAATGGGTGGTAGCTGCTTGATTCGTGTCTCAGAGTAGGTGACTGTAGGTGACCACCAAAGAAGATGACACAGTATGACATGACACCAGACATGTGACATGTGATCCTACTTTGGTGCACTATTTGGATATTGATTGTGGGCAAGAAACCAAATGTGTCGGTGGATTTTTGCGTACCTTCTTTCCTCTTTCCTGCCCCAAGAACAAGCACCGGTTGGGAATTTGGGCTGGATTGGTGGAGAATTTCTTCCAACTGTCTCACCTGTGACAGATCGTCATAGGTGATATATATATATATATATAATTGCTAGAGCGCCCGCTCCTGGGTTTCTATGACTCTCCAACCCGCTTCGAAACGCCCTCGGTGAGAGTACTCCGGTCAAGTCTCGGGTGATGCAGATTCTGGTGCAACCCAATCTCGCCGGGCTGAGCCTCAAGCGGTTTTTTCCACCCGGTGCGCCGGTCTCGCTGGTCTCGCGGTCGGACGCAAGTCTTGCGGTCTTTTAAGGAAAAGAACGTAGACTCTCCAGATTCTGGCCATAGTTCAGAATCCACTGCAATGAATCACTTAGCTCACCTCCCATGTCTAGGCTTCTTTCAGTTTTCAGGCCCGGCTGGAGCACTCAAAAAGGGTCCCGACGCCCAGATCGACCAGGTCAGCTCGTGTGTAATTCGACTCTATTGTTATTTACAGCAAGTCCCCTGCCCTGAGGAGCATACACTTCTCAGAACTTTTGGCAAACATCCCACAGACTTTGGATCCTGAAAAAAGGAACAACAACGCCCCCCCGGTCTGGGTCCTCAATTTCGGCCCTTCGTTGTCGAGACATGTCGAGACGACCCGAAACCCGACGAAGCGAAAGTTGGAACCCCCAATGAGAGGTAGCCCCGCTCTCGAGCGGGGGTGCAGGACATGTCTTTGCCACACTTCCTCAGCTCCTCAATCTCAGATGCCATAACATCCAACTCTGTTGATCTAATGATGTATCCTCCAAGGCCACCATCTTCACACCAACAGCTCCGATATCTTTGCTCTCTGAATCATTTTACCATCTCGCAAAGGTCCAGTGTCCCAGGAACCCTCATCTTTTTAATGTTAACCTGAACCCAGAGGTTCCCTGCCTGAAGCATCCTATACACCTAATATGTTTGGAATGCATCTCGAAAATGCCAACCACTTGCTCAATTGTTAGTACCTTGAAATTTCCTGAAAATCTTCAACAGTTGGCAGTTTCTCCATTTCTTCGCCCAAGCCACGCCATGGCCGAAAACACAACGCCGACCACGTCCGTGCAACCTGGCGCTGCAACGCGGGACCGGCAGGAAATGCAACTGATCTGAAATAACATCTCAAGACTCTTGCCCAAACACTCCGTTCAAGTTCACAGCTCAAACGGTCCGACTTGGTCCCAAACCTAGAGACAGGTTGTAAACTGTGGGAAAAGGGTCAAACCATGACAAACCCAAAGGCATCTCCAAGACACTTGTCCAACTCAGGAAAATTGATCCACTCATTTTGGCCAAAAGCAACAAAACAAAGCTGCTCTGTCGATGCAGCAGCACCGCGCGCGTGGATGCAACTCCTCGCCTGGTTCGGGAAGCGACGGATGAGGTTGGGATGGAAAAAACATGGGGATGGAAACAATTGGTTTTAGATGAACACAATCTTTCAGGGTGTCATTCTCGGGGTCCATGTTCGTTTTCGGGGGTGTACTGAGTCTAGCGCTGACGCTTCCAACGGACTGACGAGACAAAGCCCCAATAGGTCCAAGACATGTATGCCATTTGTCCAATGTCACACATCATGGATACTGGAGACTGAACATGATATATATATATAATATATATTTATATATATTATGTTTAGGTTCACCAGAGGTGGCTTTGTTTTAAAACCGTGTATCTTGAAAAAACGAAAAGATGCTAACAATAAAACCCAAGCAAATAAAAAACGACCAAGAAAAGAGCCAAAATCAAACAAACACACACTTAAAGCACTCTTTAACGTGGTCAAACTAAAAGGTCAATAGGGGCAATGCGACTACCCGCACCACTAGTCCCTAGCAAGGGCCTCTGCAGACGAACTGTAGATTCGGAATTCAACGCGTTGGAACCCTATAGGCTTAGTACTGGGTGAAGAAGCCAAGGGTCTTTCATCCCCGAAGCCCAGCTGAGTGGTTTTGTGGCGGGTCAAGCGTCTCACTTTTGGTCGTTCCTTTTTCTGGTGCCGGGTCAAATGTGGCACTTTTGGTCGTTGGTCTTTTTTTGCAAAACAAAGAGTGCAGTTAGTCACCCAGTCGCTCGCAGCTACAGTAGCAGTAAATTTGTTCTTTCTTGGCTTGCGTTTTGTCAGGAATTGCCAGGTAACTCCGTTTTGTCAACTGGTTGTCCCGCTGTTTGTTGCAAGGGTATTGTCTTGCTTGTTACAAACATGCTGTGTTGTTCCATGTTTTGCTTGCAATTCTGTTTGCTTTTATGATTCCTTTTTTTCTGGCTGCATTTTGTGATTGCTTTTTTGCGTTGTTGTTGCTTCCTTTTTCCAGATGAACAACTTCTAGAATAAAGGGGTCTGGCAAGCAGAATGTTATGTGTATATATATATACATACCTAGACCCAAACCTGGAATTCATCCACTCTACATGATCTGGTCCCAGAAAATTGCCCGGTCAAAGTCAACTGTTACAAAAGACCTGCTTGAAGCAGCCTTTCCAGTCCTTGAATGAGCTGTTACCTCGTTCCCCTTGAACGGGCGATGGCCGACCACCACCCATGTCCATCGCATGGCCCGGCCCCATGTCCATCCCAGCTCACCCAGAATCTGCATGGACCGGCAAAATACCAGGACACCAACATCCCCAGTGACGAGCATAGCCACAGTCAAGCGTCAAGCGTCTTTTCAAACCATGGTCTCTTTGAGGCCATTGAAGAGATCTTTGAAAAACCTCTGATTACTAAGAACAAATCAAAATCATCCGTTCACAACAGAACAACCACAAGAATCACTTCCACCTCCACGGCCAAAATCATTCTCGGCCTCAACGGCCTTTGTATCACAACTCCGTGGCACCACGCCCGGCACTGGCGGACGCACTGGAGTCCCGTGACGGAGCCCGCGACTGCAGGCGCTGGCGCAACGGCCGAAGGCCGTCTGGGTGCCAGGCCTGGAAGTGGTTTCAGCTATAGGCTGACAGCCCGCCAGTTGATCTATAGAAAGAGTTCATGAGCTAGCCTTAAATATTTTAAATATTGGGTGAAGTGAGGTTGTGTAAAGACCCCTTTATCTTTGCCTATACAACGGTTGACGTTATCGTTATCTTTTCTTCCTTATCGTTTTACAGCACTTTGGCTAACTGCAACAAAACTAGTATAATGTTGTGCGCGCAATACATGCATGTGGTGTGTGGAACCTTGCAGGCATGAAGACATTAGGCACACTTCATTCCAACTACACCCATGTGGTGGCCTGCTTACGGAAAGATGTTTTAGGCTCGCTGGCTGTGCTATCTGTCCAAGCACATACCCACCAAGAGCACTCATGCATTGACCCTGACAATTTGGAACAGTAGTAGGTTTTCTGTTTGTGTGTGTGCACGTGTTTTCTTCACACCACTTCTGGCATGTCAAGGATGTTCCACAAGAGTCATCGGGGGTTATCCTATTGTTCTTCCTTCTCGTTTTACAGGGGATTGAGCATGCTTCCAGAAAAACGGACATGCAAATACTAATTTCTTACAGGGGGGGTTGTACTCTCTCTAGTGAAAACATCAACAACAGAGTTGCTATATACAGTATTTTTTGATATGTATACTTACATGCTTACGTACTATAAGTATGCATATATTGCCAATAGCATTAAATATCAGAATATCCGAAACATTTGCCAATCGTTTCGTTGCGTGTGACGTTGTCTACCTTTATTGAATGACTGTTGCGTGACTTTATTTGCCTGACTGGTCCCACAATGTCCAACCGGAAGTTCGCACCGCAGCTGCATGTCGCGCCGCATCGACTCACATCGACCGTCGCGCCGCCTCGTCCAAGTGCTTCAGCGAGGGGGCGGCCTCGAAGCCGCGTTGCAGCAGTGCCTCCAGTGTCACCTGCCACGTCGTCGACGTGCACGGTGCACGGTGAAGAGTGAAAAGGTGCAGGGTTCTGTATGTGTTTTCCCGGCCTTCCTGTTGCAGTATGCCCAGTATGCAAAATCAAAAGCTGCAAAGGAGGAGATTGCGCTGGAAAAATGCTGGATGGCCAAGACTTCAACGTGCGCCCTCTGCGCCTCCGCGCGAGAGACTTCTAAGGAGCGCAAGGCAAAGCAGTAGGTGTCCTTGTTCAAGGCGAAGGGTGTTGACAGACTCGAGAGACTTAAGTGTTTCATCATGTTTCATCAAATATAAAAGAACACCGAGACTTGTGGAAATAAGTTATATAACAGTGTAACAGATTGTCTCAGACTGAACCAACAGACTTGCAGACTTAAATAGACTTAACCAACAGACCGAACTGACAGACTTACAGACTTAGCCAACCGGTAAGTAGTTCTTGTTAAGTACAGTCAAATGCAGCGCCGTGTTAAATGGGATCATGCGGTATATAATGCAAATGCGTTTAATGATATATGTTTTCCGGGTCTTCACTTTTGCTCCATAATGGTTTTGAATGATTTTCCTGCTCTGGGTGGGCCATCTGTCTCTCCAAGACCAAACACAACAGACTTGCGATGCTGCAGTCAAAGGGAGCGGCAATCCAATCTGACGAGTGCCTTGCCCCAAATCTGACGTGGTGCGATGGCTCCGAGGGCGGAACCCAAAAAGGGCCCGAACTGTCGTGAGAAAACCAATTACTCCCGTGGAACTTTCTCCATATGAAGACGGTAGAACTGCATATGAAGTTTGTTTTGGTCAAAGTGCTTCGAAGTGCTCCCAGATGATCTTTGGAGCCAAAGTCTACAGTATCCTTAGTTAGATTCTCATAAATGATTCTGGACACTGCATGATTCAGTAGCCTTATCCCATGCGGCAAGTCTTGGGCAAAGTGTTTGGCCAACATCGACTCCTCTGTCCTCCGGCCGCACACGCCGGGCAAATAGCTCCTGAGCAGCCTGGCGCTGGTGTTGATGGTCTTGCTGCAACACTACAGTATACTACAGCTACCAGGCCTTTCAAGGAATGGCTTGTAGACCCATCTAGTGAGTGCCAGCTCAAAACTCTCCAAGCACCAACCCTACATGGACCCCCTGGCACAAGACTCCCTGGCACAGTTTGTGCATATCATATAGCCATGTTTCAGCAGAACCATGTGCTTGGTTAAAGGGATGGTGATGGACCTATGGATGTTCCTTCTTCCAAAAAATCTCCAGCAATGGTCCACCCAGGATCAGCCTGCACTCCGGAAAACCACCGAACATTTCAGAAGATCCTGCAGGATTTTGTAGACCCCGCACTATATAAATAGTGCATATCGTCCTGAAGGATAGGGGCCTGCCCCCGGTTTTGCCCGTTCTTCCCCTCGCAAGGGTCACTTGAGGTCAGAAAAGAGACTCTGCAGCCACATGTCATAACCACAACCTGTCTCAAATTCCCCCACATCATTTGAGAAATGTCACATGCCACCATACCCCAAATTTTTGTTGACTTTCGACATTTGGATAAGCCTTCAAACAACAAGATGCTCTTTCCCCGCCTTTGCTAAAGACGCCGCCAGGGTTTCATTGCGCAAAAGCTCCAAATGTCCAAGGAGATCGCTCAAATCGTCGGCCAAAGGCACATAGTGCCTGGACGTTGACGCTGGTCACTTGGGTGCGCCAGTGGTGGTGTGACTAATGATACTGGACAAATAGACCGAGAACCGAGAACTGTTGAACCCTGGAAGCGGCGATGCAACTTCTATGTGGCGAACAGCGACGGATCTATCCAATCCAGTGCATTGGAGGTGTGACGTTCAAACATGCTGCTGCAAAGGCACAAGTGCCAAGGCAATACAATTTGCCACCATTGATTACCACCAAAGATCGCCCACTTGTTGTGATGAATCATATAATATAATCATATATTAGTTACAAATATCTTAAAATATAATGAGTCAGGGTCTGTGTGACCTGGGACAGCAGAAAATAGTCTTTAGTCAGGAACCAACTGAGACAGTCGCTGTGGACTTACTTTTCCTCCAGTGTTGAGGGAAAGTACCTCCAAAAAGTCCTGAAAAAAATGCTAGAGATCCTTCCATTCTCTTTGGGGTCCCTTCAACCACCCAAAAACCATGGCACAGCCGGCGTGGTGACCAATCCGCCATCTCCCACCCGTCTCGGACGTCTCCACCAATGCGGACCGGTTGACGTCCAAGGCTCCAGAAGCTCCTGCAACGCTTCGTGGGTCTGGGACCTCTGCAAAAGTAGCACCGAACCCATGCCTGATCAGATCAGCGGAGAGGAACGATGGAAGGAACATGCGGAACGATCCGGGCGTCGAACACAACGACTTGGGAAGCTTGAAGCTTGACTCTGCAACATGATCGTCCTTCAGTGCATTTGAGTGAGGCAAATCCGCAGGTTTGCGGAGTTGGGATGGGACACGAAAAAAGTTGAAGTCCCAAGCCAGGTGGACTCTGAAGTGACAAACTTGTTTTGAAGAAAGAAATCAAGCACTTGGCTTTCCTTCGTCACAATGTCATCCATGCGGTGCGACCGCTACTTCAAAGGTGAACCAACGGAACCTGTTTCAAGTTTCAACCACCATCGTACTCCAACGATCAATCAACACTCGCAACTCAATTTGGCAAAAGTGACCAATGTTCAATGCCTTCCTCATGCTTTTTGTCCAAGCATCCCGGTCGCTTTCTGCAGTCGTCTTCTCCCTTTGAAGATCCAATAACAGCTCCACTCCAACTCTTTCCCTGTCCGTTCCACACATATCGTACCGATGGCCGAAACCATGGTGAAACCCTCGCGCGAACGTGACCCGCGTGAACAGCCCGGGTGCCGAGCAAATGGGAGAGCCGCCAGGAAGACACCACTCCATTCAGGTTCAGAAGATACCGATACTTCGGTGCAAAGACCTCGAGGTCCTCCCAACACATCTGACGCCATAAGGCAAAAAGCGTGCTGACGAAGGCAAAAAGAAAGGCATTGCGGCGTTGCGTTTCTTGTTTTAGAATGAACCACCAAGGTTGTGCTTTTCGAAAAACAACTTGGAACTATATAGATTGTGAAAGTGTTTAATGACGTGCAATGACATCTGAACGTTGGAAAATGGACATGTATACGGCCTCCAGCTTGTCACTCCCGGCCTCGGGCTCCACGAAGCGGACCTGGTGCTTCCGAATGAGCCGCTTCACTGCCTGGAAGCAGGCACCACCAGGGTGCTGCTAATGGCATTGGACACCACGGTGGTTTTCTGACACTGGAAAAAAGACTTGATGTTCAACATTTACTTACTTCAATCTTACTTCCTGGAATCGAGTCTATAATTTATACAAATTTGTTTACAAGGAAACTGTTCCAATAGGTGTTTCAATGTGGCTCATGAGTCTAACCCTCATCCCAAAGTGGCGAGAACAAGGCCAAAGAGGAATGAGGCCAAACATCCAGTGGTACCTGGACATACCTGGACATTGATCCCCCAGTGACCCAATCTCTTTGGACACTAATCACACTCATTCGGCGGAGCAACGTGCCTGGTTTACCCTACACAATCTTGATTATCCCATGACCAGCAATCGTGGATGATGTGGGTTAGTAAAAGGCCCTTCCCAAAAATCGTGAGAGTCTTTAGTGGGACACAGTCAATCTTTACTTATTTCCCTGCGCAGGCTGCTCTGGCTGTCGCCTTCTTTCCCCACATGGTCGTGAGCTCCTCGTCGATGCCCACGACAGCCACATCAAACCTAGGCTGCTCTGGCTGTCGCCTTCTCTCCTCGAACGCCTTCAGGTCCAGTCCGCTCCAGGTCCTTTGGTTGAGAGCAAGTCGATGTGACGTGGCATTTATCACGAAAGATCAGGTCATGATCCATATATTGTCTGTGCAAGAGGCCTGAAGTGCCTAGGTGGGAAGCACAAGGCATCCATGGCAATTAAGGCTTCTTTTTTTCTGCAATTGGTGCAGAGGACCCTCAAACTTGCTGTCTCGCTGGAAGCAAATGATTTTCTTCAACACTGTCTGAACCCACCACATGTCTGGCCAGCTGGTGCTGCCCGTGAAGTACCCAGTCAGTCACAGTGAGCAGGTGCACTACAGTATGATCACTGTCATACTTTCCAGAGAGCGAGCAAATGACGTACATGTTCATTTTTGGTCTTGCAGTCACTTGCAGCCACTTGCTCAGGCAGCCACTTGGCAGCCAGCCGCTTGTCACTCAATCAAGTAAACTTCAACACTTGCACGTTGAGTTCTTTATGTAAAAGTGTAAGATTTCTTCGTCGCGAGCTCTGCAGAAGTTTGGAATTTATTCCCGGAAAAGTCTTGGAATATGTCATGATTTCTCCGCGCGCAGCTCTGGAGAAAACCGGAATTTCTTTGCAGAACAGCATTGCAGAAATCTTGGTTTTCTTCAGAACTGCGTGCGGAGAAATCATGATATTCTCCGGACAGAGGTAGCAGTCACTTGGCAGCCACTTGCAAGTGGCTGCAAGTGGCTACAAAATGGAAAATCAAAATGCGCACCTCCTGCGAGCTCAATGATACTTTCCGCCTTTCTGATGTCCTATCCACCCCAAAACCTCCGGTCGCATCGGTTTTCCTAAAAAATACACAAACCGCATATTGGAGTCTTTGTGAAAATATAAAGCCTCACGTCGTCGTATCCCTCCCACCGTCCAATCCCTTAAGTCCAATCCCTTCCAAAAGGCAGCTCGGGCCGTTGCTTGGCCAGCTCGAAGATGCGAAACCGCGGCAACGCCGAGGCCTCCCCCGAGTGGCAGTCAAGGAGCCAAAGCTACGCCGAGTCGGCTTTGGATGGAAGGTGTTCTTTTGTTGAAGGTCTTTTTGGGGGAACCCACGGTAGGTGGTACCTTTTTGGAAGTGCTGCAGGCGACCAACTTCCAGAATGGTGATCTTTGGCATCTTGAAAATGAAGGACACCGGCTATATTAAGTCAGGCATGCCAACTTATCAACTTTGCAATCCAGGCCGAAAGACAACATTTGTCCTCTATCCTACTATCAATATCCTCTGGTCTATCCAAGATTCTTTGTCCTCCATCCTGCATCCTACCCTAGCCTCTAGCTATCCTCTATCCTCGCCACTCTTCTCACCACACCTGTCTCACCACACCCAAAAAAGAACGACTCACGCATGTTCACTCTCACACTCCCCATCCGAATCACCATCCCCACAATACTTGACCATTCCCACGCGCTTGGGACTTCCCGCAAGCTGCGGTACCTGGCCTTCCGCAGGGGTACCTCGTTGGGCCCACAGAGCTGGCCACGCCAGTAGGCCTTTGGCAGCTTCTGGTCCCACTGGACCGAGCTGGGCCGTGTCCTCGCTTCTGACGTCGACGCCGTGGGTCGGTGTTCGTGGCGAAAAAGGTCTGGTCGTTCGGCGTGCCAGAAGGCACAAGTAATCGATTGTAATACAAACATATCCAACATACATATGTTACAACAAAAATACAACATACTATATGTATATATATATATATATTGAATTATATTAATATTATGTTGCATCTGCATATGTTTTTCTGGCATCAGTCTGGAGTACTAGAGAAAAAGGCCTTGGTGTCTGACACGCCTGTTTAAGGAAGTATGTCATGTTCCATCATTTGTCGGGGTTCTTATTGTTTTTCTTGTGTCATCAAACATGCTGAACATTCAAACAGCAGTGTGTTCATCGTCTTGGGAGGCTCAGCTTTTTGGGGCTGAGGTACACAACGATGTCCTGTTGTCGAGAAAGCCTGTCTGGAGGGCTTTTAGCTGATACCTGAGCTGAGGACGTCGCTGGCACCCGTCAGTCCTTCCTAAGGCTGGGCCACTGATCATCCAATCGAGAGTGGATAGATGTAGCAAACTCAGCTAAATAGATCTAAATGCCTATTGGTTGGATTGGTTGGTGGTTTCAACTCGGGTTCAATCATCCCAAGTACAGGTGGTTTCAAACATCTCCACCCAACCACCCAACCCATTGGGGTCTATGGTCTCGATGTGTATTGACCTCCGGTTCGATACCAGTCTGACCGGTCTAGACCTGTGGTTTCAGTGCTTCGACTTAGACTTGACGGGTTTTCCTGTGTATTTTATCGTCTCTAATGGGGGTATTGGGTATGTACAAGTTGAAACTCAGATTGAATCCAAACGGAGGGCCATTGACCTTGCTACTAGGGGCCGCCGACCTTTTTGCTGAGAACATGTTTACTGTATATCAAGCTTCAACTGTATGAGTGTCGAAAGAGGAATATTGTTAGTAAGTAGCCGTGTAGCCTGAGATGTTCAACCTCAAACAGAGCGGAGATGATCGGGGTTTTCCTGGAGACCAAGCAGTTCCAGGATTGGGGTAGAAGCTATATATAATTACATATATACGTAGTTTAATACTTTTTATTAATGGACCATGAGGCCATCTGGTAGCAGATCCCGAAAGTTTCTCAAACAGCCCTTCAACTCAAGAGTCACCTCTTTTCACTCCCAATGACGAGACCAGCGGAGCATATTGGCCAGTTGCGGGTTGAGCCAGGGGATGTTCCAGAAACCATGGCCACCCTCGGGATGGAACACCGGGAAGCGCTCCTGAGGGCTTCGGCCGAAGAAACCGGCCATTCGCTGCTTGGTGATATAGGTTCTGTTCCACCCCCAAACCAGGAGTCTAGATGAACAGCGCCGGTTCATTGGTCTGCTGTGTCTGCCAGTGGAGGATGATGCTTACGGTTAGTAAAGGGCGTGTTCAAACATCGTGATACGACAATTGCATATAATTGCTTACCTCCTGTTGCAGGTAGGACAGACCCAACCTTGGTCTTTCTCCCCAGCCCGGTGCGTGCGAAAGCAGTGTTCATCCGATGCTCAAGCCACCGCTGTCCTCATGTTCGATCGGCATGTTGGGTTCATCGCCACATTGCACCAGGAAGAGCGCATTCGCCACCTCGACGACCTGACCGTCGTGCGTCACGCACATGGACCCGAAACGTGCCTGACCATGGAGACTTCGTGGACCAAACAACAAAAAAGAAGACAAGCTTGCAAGTATATGTATTTACTGGTATTAATACACACTCCCCTCAGAACTCTTGGCTCAAAAACCCTTAAGACTTGATTTCTCTCCTGCCAGGTGTGTCGCTGGCAGGTTTGGCTACTAGTCCGTCCCTGGCTCATGAAACACCACTGGCTGTGTCACCACCTGCACCACCAGTTCAAGCCTCCAAAAGTTCGTACAAAAGTCGTAACCAGCGATGCGTGTCTTGATCGCTCAACGCTTGCATGCAACCGCCATCCTCAGGCCGCAGAAGAGCACTGAGCGCTCGCTTCATGCGCTTCATCAAAAGAGCGCGGCTTGGCGAAGCATGCAAAAGCTGGCAAGAATGGAAATTCAGCCTAGTTCAATGTGCAGATTTGGGAGAAATAGAAGTATAATCCAGTTGGCCCATCCACCAAACAAACACCACATCATTCTCCGCCCTACCTTACTCCTCTTCCACGAGCCAGACCTGGGACCGAACCCTTGGCACTCCTTCCACTATTCCCAAAGGATCTCTAGTGCATCGAACGCCTTTTTTTCGGTGACCCAATCTATCAGGGTCCGCTGGGTCCGCTGGCCCGACATTGGGGTGTCAATGAAGGTAGTCCAGTCCCAAAGGAGTGTCTGGGATCGCAACGGACGCCCAAACCCTGGACGCCAGAGGGGCGGGTTCTTAATGGACATGTTTAATCTGTCAGTGTGTGTCAACTGCGTGGTTAAGAGGTGTCAGCTGTCTATTTCTTGGCATGTCAGTTGAGCAAGGTCACTGTGTTGGGTTCCCGCTTTGGGTGATGGAGGATATCCGCAGGCCTAAGCATATGGACATGTGATGACATGTGTCAGATATCCGCAGAATTGATGATGGAGCAAGAGTCATCCACCATGGGACTACTCACTGACGTCTGCTGCTCCCTCCATTGGTTGCCTCCCCCCCTTGGTTGCCGGGGTGAATTTGACTTCTGGTGAGGCACGTCCTCGTCGCTGTGGCATTTCCTCGGTGGAAGGCCCATTGTCACAACGGGAGGTCCAAGACAGAACGCCTTCGACACCTACGGCACGTACGGCACGATGGACAGCACCAAGAAACATTCTCTGAGGAATTGTTTTGTTCGTAATGACATAACCCTGGCTATCCTTGGCTAAAAAATGAACCATTTTCATGTCCAGCCACGGTTCCTGAGGCTTACGATAGGAAACGAACCCTCAAACACTGGCACTTCACTTGCAAATCCCTTCTACCGGGTTTCAAATAGGTCCCCAATCATTAAACGTTCACCTTTAGGTCCGCAACAGTAAACGATCTTGGTCAAAAAGAAAAAGCTCCCAAGATTCTTGCTGCTTCGGGGTTTTGCTCCTGTCAGCGCTGGAGTCTCGTCCCTCCAATTCCTCCTGCTGGTCTGCCCAGCAGCCGCCAGTAGATGCTCTGGTTCCACACCTACCGCCGTGGCGGGCGGTTATGTGGCGGACATGGAAAGCGAAACGCGGGCGAAACATATATTGGACCGTGTTCTTATCCCAGACCTACGTGACCGAAGATAGGGAACAAAAAACATTAGATCGCTAAGATTGCCTTCCTGGTGGTATATGTTACAAAGAAAGCAGCTGTTGTGGCGGTTGCTTGTCTCGGGGTCAACGACTGGAACACTACCATGCACAAAGCAGGGGCGGGTCTGACTTGTATTGTTCCTGTGCGATCTATGTCTGCCATGTCACCTTATGATCCCGGTGAAGACCCTCAATATACCAAACTCATGAATAGGATCACAGTGGGCATGTAAAGTACGAAGTGTTTGGTTGCGACGAAAACTCTGGTCTGTCCCCTGGGAACAAAAAAACGTAGGAACTCCCATGGTGTCTAGAAAAGTGAGTGTGCTTGAAGCCCTTCAAGTGGCGGTTTCAGGTGGCTCTATCGGGAAACCACTCTTCCCCAAAATCACTGAGTGGTCAACCAAATAGACATATATCATATAGATAGACCACATCCCGATCATCTGGGTCACCGAACCGAAAACTCACGAGAAGAAGCAAACAAAGATAAACAAAGTAAGTCGCCAGACTCCTTCTTCGAGGCACCGCCACTGCCACAGTGAGCGTGAAGTCCGCCCTGGGATCGCAAAAGGCGTCCAGGCGCTCGAGGGAGAGCAGGCTCGGCTCCTGTTTTGAGCGAGATCGGATTGGGGCTGAAAGACCGGAGGGCGTTTGTCTTGGACCGTGAGTTCCAATACCTTGCACCCTCCAAGATCCAGGTGCAAGTCCGACAAGATTCGGTGCCCCAGGTTCACCACCTTCACAGGGTGCCAGAACAGCCGACACTCGGAGGGTCCTGGGATTTGGGATGGATGTCTTTTTTCAGCAGACTGTGGATGACACTGTGGATCACGAAACCGCCACGACCACGGAGGGAGGGGGGGCGCCACGTTTCTCCGCTACGACCACGAAACCGCCGCCGCCACTCAGGCGCCGCGTGGGGGATCGAACGGCGTGCTCTCCTCCAGATGAGGAGCCAAAAAACGCTCCAAAGCTGGCTCTGAGGAAGAACACTGGAGCACGCAGACCCTGACGTGTTTCGAACTGGGCGCAAAGGGCAAAGACTCCTTCTACAGTGGTGCCTGTCTCTGGAGAGTCTGTGTGTTCCGATGCGAGACCCCTTCTACCAGGTGAGAAAATAGAGGGAACGCCTGGTAACAGCAATCAATGCTCCACACACCCAATTGTTCAGAAAGCCGAACCCTTGGCCGTTGAAGCAGAACATGCCAAGGTGCAGCTCTTCCACTGAGAGCCGCTTTGAGGCGCTGCCGGCTGCGCCCCCCCGCGGCGCTGCCGTGCCGCTCTTCCCGCACTGGGTGAAGCTGGGGAGGGCCACGCCTGCGCTCGAGGAGTGAAACACCGATCGTGCACCGGCCGGGCCTTGCCTGGACCCACCTGAAAATGAACCAAAACCCATACCTGGCGTCTCCAAAGAAGCCTCTTCATGACCATCATCGTTCTTCAGAAGAAGGTCACACATGTACTTTGAGACTCCAAGTCCAAGCTTGGATTTAATGTAACTTGCGGTTCTCTGTTGTTGTAAGAAACCCAGTGGAGACACCGTGCTGGAGTGTTCAAAGGTCTTCAGGAATGACTCGGACTGGTGGCACAGTGCTGGACTGTCCTGACTCTGCAAGTGCCCGTTGAAACGGGTTCTGTGTTAGAATCACCCACAATGGTTTGAATATGGTTGAACCTGGAATTCCCAGTCACTTGGGGAGGAGTCAACCACTCCTCCGTTGACGTACAACAAAATGAAGCGGAAAGACTCAAGCTGGCAAGTATTTGGAACTTCCCATGGATTACCTGATATAGACTACATTGGGATCTTCGTCGGACGTCCAAGGAATGGTCCGGTAAAGATCTTCCTTGGGTTCTGAACCAGCGGCGTCCTTGAGTTGATCCTCACCAAATGAGCCCTCAATTTGAAAGGCAGGACCCTTTTCACTCGAGCTTGGTTCTTTTTGATCAATCATGTCAAACAGCTCTTCACCCCTCAATGTCACGCGACTTGTTCTTAAGTAAGTGGGACCTCTGAAAACAGCCTTCTGTCTCCCACAAACAGTGTGCTATTGATACATGATGCCCACTTGGGTTCACAGGCACAATTTGTCCACATTGACGCGAAGTGCATCAATCTAGTGATCCAGGTGTCCCAAAAAACTTGACGTTCATTTTGAGCGGTGCGATTATGGGAGCACTGCTAGTTTCTGAGACCATCAATCCACACGAGAAAGACGACTGGTCTTTTCCTGCTTGCACAGTCTGCATTTGTACTTGTTCCGGCCATGAGCACAAGTGATTTGCGGCCTGCACAACCTGCATTTGTACTTGTCCTGGCCATGAACGCAAGCATTGCACATCCGACAGTGGCTTTTGTTTTTCCCATGTTCGCAGCGGGAACAGATTGGACAGTTTCGCTTGAATTTGCCATGTGGACATGGGGAGCACTTCTGGCAGTCGTTCCTTACCTTGCCATGTGGGCAAGGATTGCAAATGTAGCACTTGTCTCGCCTCTTGCTATGCGGACAAAACAGGTACTTCTGCTTCCGAGAACTGGGGTCCACCTCTGCGGCATCCCCAGTGGACAGGCCACACTTCATCTCCAACAATCGCCAGTGCTTCTGGCAACCGATCTGGCGGACAGTGTCGGTGGCACCAAGTTCCTGAAATCTGGCAAGAAGCGATTTGAGAAGCTTCAAGGCTGGCTGAAGATCGGAATCAGCAAGATCTAACGAATCCAAACAGCTCAGAACAACTTTCCGGAGTCGGAATTGAACATCTCGCCCGGCCGCTTTCGGCTGCGCCCAAGCATCTGATATACCTGCCTGGTTCTCGCTGGTGTAGTGTGGGGGGGACATTGCTGCCACTGCACGCCGGAATATGGAGCGGATCTTCAAAACATCATCATCTGCCATTTCAAGTGATTGCTCCAAAGCAGCAACATATTCCTCTTGTTTTGTCTGGCAGGTAGTGTTTCTCCAAACACTTATCGCCTTATGCATCAGCTTGGCTGCTTTTGCAGCCTTGCCTGCTGGAACAAAGTGCTGCAAATTCTCCAAAAGGCCTGGCCACTGCTCTTCAAGGTCTGAACTGGCATTGATTCGCTCCCAAATCCTAGTCAGCACTTTCATCAAATGATCGCATAAAGGTTGCATCTGCTTCAATCGCAACAAGTACCGCTGCAAGAGTGACACGGCAGAAAGGCCATCATATTGCAAGGACATTTGCTCAGCTGGAAGCTCTGCAACCCAAGCAGCGACATGAAATGCATTCTTCTGCAGTTCGTCAGCCTTCATTGCCACGTGAAGGCGCTGCTCATAGCGCTTGAAAACATTCTGCGGCCGTTTGCCTTCAAGCCGACGGACATGATACAGGAGCCTCTCATCAAAGGTTTTCGGAGACATGGCAACCTAAGAGAGATATTTGTATCATTTCCTGACTCGGTCAACATGTCTTCTTCAGAGAATGACGCTGCTTCATGCGCGGCCAACTCAGGTTCTGGATCTTAATCAATTTGTAGTTCTCTTGAGTTGGCCGCAAGCACATTCTAACGAAGAATATGCAGAACGTCGAGGCTTGCAAGCAGCTTGTGGCAAGAAACAAAAATGCGCGCCCAAGCACAAGGTAGCAAGAGGGTCAAATAATTTGGACAGTATCATTTACCTTCCATTACCTTACCAACGTTGGAGCTATTCTGAAATGCCTTGGATTCCCAACAAGTATTTTTTTTGACCCTTCTGTAGACTCTTGATTCATAACCTGCCT
Source organism: Durusdinium trenchii (assembly GCA_963970005.1). Classification (NCBI taxonomy): domain Eukaryota; class Dinophyceae; order Suessiales; family Symbiodiniaceae; genus Durusdinium; species Durusdinium trenchii. The sequence continues at coordinate 1,559,083 of CAXAMN010022250.1, read as the reverse complement.
CCATTTGAATTGGAAAATCTCTTCATATGGAGTGGTTATTGATCAAGAGTCTACATTTCTGTGATGCCGTCCTTCAATTCTGTCCTTCTGACCCACAATGCCCGGCAGTGACAAGCCCTGCTCTGCCCCACTCCCCGCTCGGAGCAGTCCGGTTGTTGTATCGTCACCGTCGAGACTTTGGTCAAGAGAGTTGATTGAACAAGAAGCTGGGCTGTACTTCTGGCTGGGGGGTAGAATTCAATCGATGGCTTCTACAAAAGTCGCTCTGACTGTGACCCCTTCGTCCGTCACCCCCACCCCTTTGTCTGTCCTTCCAAAAGGCAGGTGAAAAGGAGCACCCACCACGCCATGCCATCGAGTTCAACCCAGGACACCGAAAATGAACAGAGGGAAAACTCTGCTAGCTCCCTAGGGATAAGAGATGCATTTCATTCAATTGCATTCATGCATTTTGGGGGAGCCAAAGAGACTTTCAAAGAGAAAACCTCCGATCTTCACGCTTATTGACGAGAATTCAAGTGGATGTGAGTGAATTTAGTCTTGACATGACTTGAGAAAGAAGGGTACTTCTAGGAATGTGGACTAGCTCTGAAGAACTTCCAACGACTTCTGTTTCCGCAGTGCCGTCTGCCTTGAGAGGGTCTGTGGCCCAGTCTGATTGCCCAAAGCTCACCACTGCGAGCTGTCAATGAAGTTCGGTTGGCGATGGTTTGTTGGATGGTTTGCTGGGGGGCCCGCACTGGGCGATTTTGGGACATTCCGCGGCCACACATGTCCTTGAGCCATGGAAGGCCTGTTCAGTGGATTTGCGGTTGCGATCTGTTTCAACCTTCCCTGCCTAATTCAGGATGACCTCTTAGATGCACTGCAAACCTGTTTAACAAATTGATTGACCATACAATTTGTCAACCGGTCATTGCCTCTTACAGTGTGTATTCCAAGGGCTCCATTGACCCCATCCTGGTCTTACATGATGGCCTCCAAGAAGCAGGTCGGTATGTCTATATATTGTATGTATGTATATAACATATATATATATATGCACACACATTTGGTACCTCCCGGTGGCACCAAATTATACTTTTGGGAGATCATGGGAGATCAAAGAATTATATATATATATAAATTCAGAAACAAATTAAAAAAAAGTACATAGGGTTCTTTGGCTTTCATCTTCCAAAATCCTACCCCAACATGAGGTCCCCTTCCTTCTCCCCCCGGCCAGGACCCATCGACCCTGACTGCTTGAACACCTCAACCGTGTCGGCCGCACTGTGCCAGGTCAATTCGCTTCGCCGCGAACTCGATCGAGGAGTCTGACCGCGCTGCGGACTGGTCGAACGGACAGGGGTCGATGGAGTGGTGTTCCAACCACGGCCCTCCGCGGAGGAATCCATCTTCTGCCCAGCGGGTGATACTACGGATATGAAGCAACCCAGCATCAGCTGGGTACATCCAGTATCTTGTATCCATATATGGATACATCACTCTTCTATAATATCTTGTACATCCCATTACAGTACCCTGTACCTTGTACGAAGCAACCGCGAGCAACTATGTGCTGTACGAAGTTCACCAAGCATGGGGGAAAAGGGGGGCCTGACTGGGGGCCTGACAGACTCACAGGCAGCTGGCCGCCTGTAAAGGGGGGGTGCTGCCAAAACTTCCGGGCACCTGCTAATGGGTGCCCGTTCTAGAACGTAAGGATCAAAATAAACTTAACAAAAACTTCTCCCCTTCGGTTGTGTATCTGGGATTGGGCACGGTCCGGACACCACTGATTCAAAAGCTGGCGGAGTTGTTGCTTTGTTTGGAACCATCCCCACTGCATGTGAACAACTCTCACATGAGCGCCCCAAGGCCGCCAATCTCAATTGGTTAAAGTTAAAACATGTTAAACACACATCTTTACCTTCAAACAACATTGCTGCAGGAGTTCCAAATGGGTGATTGGAGGGGTCCAGGCTCTTTTACGGGTCTACAGGTTCTCCTAGCAACGATACATGGGGATTCTGTGTCTACATGATATGTATATATATAGGATTCCCCGTCCAATATACATATATATATATATACAGTTATACTATGTAGTTATACTCCATGTATTTTTTGGTTCTGTCTCATTCTGTCTCGGACGGGTTTCGCTCCATTCCGCGCCTCTTTGACGGCACCTCCACACCTTGGAGCGCCCGTGGCGCGGACCGGTGTGTTCCCGGTGGCGCGTGGTGCGTGGGAAGACTTGTTTCGCTTCCCGTGGAGAAGATGGAAAGTAAAGAACCGCTGAGAACCACTGGGGGTTTGGGTAGTTTGATGCAGGTTTGTTCAATCTTTGCCAACAGTTCCTGGGCTATTGAGGATTTCTGGGGCCCTTCCATGCTTCTTCCTTTCGGCAAGAAGTAGAAATCTTTCCAAATCCAGAGAGTACACTTTGCTCAAAATACTGACCCTCTCAGTGTCCCTGGAAAATAGGGGTCAAACCCTTTTCCACCTGTTGGATTTGAGTGAGGGTTCCCAATTCCCAACAAAAACTGTGTTGCAGGGTCCACGGGTCCACTTGTGTAGGGATAGACTTCCGAGATTTCGACCTCACAGGGTATCATGATGTCATGACATGTCATGACTCATGATGTTTTTGCGCACACCCGGCACCCCCCTCAAAACGGTTTTGACCATGTTTCGACACATGGTGGTCATCAACAAACTGCTACAGGCCACCCTTGTGTCCATGCTTCTCATGACATGCTACATGTCTCATGGTTTGCTGAGCTTGACACTGAGCTGAAGCCACCTTTTGCAAAGGGGCGGCGTCCAATCAATGCATACCTGGCGACGTGGGACGTTTGGGTACGTCTGGGCGAACCGCCGCGTACCCGAACATATGAGCGGCATTGAGTGGCACCACTACCACTACCTGATAAAGGGGGTACCAACAAATCGGGGCTGGCGGGTGGTGGTTCGATCTCACCACAAGTCCGGCATTGCTCACTTTTGCTTCGACAAATCCGGGTCTAAAACGACACACTGAAGTGCCATATGATGCCATTCTATGCCATAAACAGGATCAACTGTGGGCCTCACCAACACGTGGTATTCAGTCTGATGGGCCTGGCCTTTTCAACCCATACCCGAGGATGCTGTGCAATGCCATGTGAACAAACACACAAAACACACACATATATATATATAATATATATATATACACACCTATACGCGTACACACATGCCCGCGCTTTGCGCGCAGGGTGGGGCCGCGCACTTCGCGTCAAAGAGTGGCGTGACTGCGGGCTCTTCGGCTTCAGGCGTTTCTTCGGGCCTCAGTTTCGAAGCAGTTTCCAGACCAACCTCGATCTGGCCAACGCCTCCTCTGGGATTCTCCCTGGATTTGATGAGCAAAACATGGCCAAAGGGAGGATCCACTTTGGAGCAAACTCTCAGCGTCAAACGCAACAGAACAATGAAAAACAGGGCTGCTCCAGGTATCAAACCGTCCTCACCCCTTCCACAATCCTGAGAGGTATATCACTAGCTGCCGATAGCTCGACCATGTTTGCACGCTCCAAATGTTACTCTGCGCCATGAGAAACATGTCAAGACCCTTCAAATCGACGGATTTCTTCCTTCTTCCACAAGCTTCCTCTTCCAAGTGATGTGCCATACAAAACTTGACACCAAGAAAGGCATCCAAGCCACTTGTCAAATTTGCTCCCAGAACCTGATCCCCGGTGGGGCCATGACGTGCCCCGCTTTCGCTCCGCGCAGTAACGCCGCCAAGTAACGCCGCGCCGGTCCGACCCACCTGGGTTGCCGGACGCACTCATCAGACCTTCACTACCCTGTGGAGATTGTAGAAGCTTCTGGGCGCGGGACGGCAGGGCGGCAATTTAAAACCAAATATAAACCGAATTTAGGGGTTCGGACGTGGTGTTTTTTAATTGGGGAGTGTTTATTAATAGGTACTCGGGATTATATATGAACCTGCGGGGTGTAGAGAGCTGTGTTCGGAACATTCTCCCAAGGCAGCTGATGGACTTTAGCAAATGAAGTTGATAAGGGGGCTTGAGGGATCTGAGGGTGACAAATGGGCGATCATCCCATCGGCACACTGGCATGCTGGTTCACGCACTTCACATGGAAATCTAAAATGTAAATATCTAGTGCACACCATCCATCTGCCAGCTCCAAGACTTCCCTCTTTCGCTCCCAGACTTCACTCATCACTTCCGCGAGCGATCTCAAGATCGCTGCAAGAGCGGGAGGCAAACCTCCCGAAACTCATCCCCCAGGAAGTGGGCTAACCATCGAGCAGCTGCCCAAATGGCTGGGGGCGACTTCTTTGCCGCGCTCAGCAAATCGTACTCAAAGCCCATCCGGGCCACGAACTCCGGGCCACTTGACGTGACGTTCATCAAGGCCACTTGTGGTGAGAACTGGTCGGGTACCAAGCGACCCTGGCCACGGCAGTGGGTGGAAAGACTGAAAGCTCCTTTTCGATAAACCGCTTATGTAATTATATAGAATGGAATGGATGTGTTTGAACTAAAGACATCTTCAAAAAAGGGTTCTGAAGCTAGATTCAACACTAGGCATCACTGGACCACTTGCTTGAGTGCTTTTTGGCCATGAGTCCAAACCTGAAATATGAGGGTTCCGGGCGGCGATCAACCTGTCGCAACTCCAATTATTTATATAGTATGATCTTCTTGAACATCTTTCCTAATGTGAGATTTTCTCTAGGCCACAAAGCGTTGGATGAACAGCCTTCGTTGGTGGTCAAACTGTCTGTATACATCAAATCATAAAGAAGATCATAAGAAGAGGGTCAACAGATGAAGTAGGCCCTCAAGTAGGCCAGTATGTCTATGGACCGACCCTCTTTCTTATCTGTTTACATCTGTTTACCCTACCTGTTCTGCCCTGTTCGGACCTGCTTCCGGCATCCGCTGGGGCAACAGACCAGCTTCAAGAAGCTGCCCTCGAGCAGCGCAGCAGCCGAGTCGAAGTGCTTCCGTCCCAGGCTGATGGGAGACCCAGCTGCGTCCAGGGTGAATTCCTGCGGTCCAGGGTGGAACATCCTAATACTAAGTGGTGGTAGGGGCAGATTGGTTGGGAGGTACAGACCACTGGTTGATACTGCTTGAAGGACATCCGGAACTCTAATAGTTTGTCCGCCATACTTGAACAGTAGAATGTCGAGCGTGTCTTTATAGATATTCTCTACTTCAGCAGGAAATCGACCAATCATGGGTTGGCCTTTAGTGATGCAGAAAGTCGTTCAGCAACGGTTGTACACGGTCGTAACAGTTAATAGAGCCAATCAGCTATCTTGCTTGGAACACCTTGGAACAAATCCCTCTGACACCTCTGTGTCCACCAGTTGCCAGAAAGGCAAGAGACAAAGTCTTCTTCTTTGTCCTAACAAACAGTCCCCAAGTGGCTACGCCCATCTAACCTCTCCATGATGCGTCGTTCCAGGAACTTCCATTTGCAACAAGCTTACAGGCGTGACATCTAAATCGACCATGGTAGGCTTGTAGGCCATGTAGGCTTGAAGCCCCCTGGGCTCCACCCACCCTCTCCATTCACGTCTCCCCTGGCCTCCAGGTAGTTTAATCCGCTCATCACCGCAGGCCGCTGGAGCAGCGCTTTGCCGTTCCGCTCGAGGGCCGGCGCCAGGGAGTAGCCCTGCATGCTGGGCGCTGGGCGCACGGCCGCGAGGTCCAGCAGCGTCCTGGGAACCTGGGCCGGTATGACATTCCTGATCATTGAGCACATAGGACGCATGTCATTGGTTCAAGGGTGGAAGCTGTATCACGAAGGCTGCGGAATCGCGGAATGATCATTGAACACATGAAGAGAAAGCGGAAGCGGACCCTGATGGGTCAGATCCCCACTCCCCCAAAACCATCGCAGGTTCCCCCGGCAAACTCTGGCGCCCCACCCGAAACCCGCTCCGCTCCGCGCGAGGGGCGTCAATCAGCGAGACCGGATGCTCTTCCACGTGGGGCGCAATGGTCGCCCCGGCGATGATCAGCGGCACATGGATCGAGGGCTCCCAGGGACTCGCCTGAGGGTTGGTGGGTGAGACTCGCCGGAGTCCGTGGGAGTGGATGATGCGTTTTTTACAGCTTAACATGTATGGTATGATATGATATATTTATGCGTGCTAAACTGACTTAACATATGTAACCATATGTATTTATTATGTATGTATAGTATAGGTGTGAGTGATATTTTAATAGATTTTTGTATGATATATGTTTGCTATATTTTTCCAACATATCATGGAACCCCCATCAGTGTGGAAAAGGTTGTGTCTTCTCTTGGAACCCCAGGTGTTTTGTAGGGTTTTGGTGGCCTATATCCTGGGCCTTTCATGGCCTTTCCGATGTGGGGCTAACAAAAAGGTCCACTGGGCTTCTTGGTGTATGGGAAGCACTCGCAAAAGCTGAGACATTCAGTGGTTGCCTTCTGATTGCTCGGGTTGCTACCCGAGCATTTCAAAGTCACAGGCAAAATCCCTTGAAAGACTTCAAGAGTCCAAACAGGTAAGTAGTTAGAGGTTTGCACAACAATCTATACTGCCTCCACTACAAGTACCTGTGGCGATCTACCTTGCTTCACGGGCCTTACACCACCCCATTTGCCTTGAACCAACCTAACCAACCCTGCCAAACAAAGACACGAACTGCCCAACGGAAAGAAAGCCTCCATCCATTTCCCCCAACCTCCCCTCCCCGCCTTCGCGAAGTGTCCGTGGTCGCCCAAGTGTTCGCCATGGTCGCCCGTCACCACGACCACGGCGTCGGGCGCGAGGTCGTGCAGCGTCGTGAGCAAGGCTCCGATCCTGGGACCGACCGACCGACCGTGAGCAAATCCAGGATGTGAAACATGACGTTGAAAAACCGATTAATTGGTTATACCAGGACCCTCCAAAGGGTGCCTATTTATAGCATGTTATAGCCCCTTAGCTGCTAAGGGGTGTCCATTGACCACCTCTTGGGGGTCCTGGTAGTATTTTTGCATGGTTCTAACTAGGGTATACGTCCACGACCATCCAATGTGATGTTAGCAACAAGGGGTGCAGCAACGCCAAGCTTTCCGCTGCAAATATACCTCGACCCTCCAAAATTCTCATATGACGGTCTATTGGACAATGACACCATATGACGGTCCCCAATTGTTCTGGGTATCTTCTGCCCACCACTTGGAATCTACACATCACCCGACCATCATCTGACGCTCTCCAAGACTCTCCTTGTCGATTCGAATCAAATGCTGAGCATACAGCTGCCGTGTCTCAGTCACGTTCAGCGCATCTTTGTACGGATGCGGCTCGTAGCGTGGGGTTCCGTCCAGATCGAAGACCAGTGTCTGATCGAAATGCGCATCGATCGCAGCTGGAAGGCTTTGAGGATGTAAGGTATCCTTGGATCGGACATCATGCGTCTCAAGATGGGAAGCTCCGAAATCAAGTGGATTCAATGGACACCAAGGGGATGTGGATGGGTTAGATATGGTTAGATGCTGCACCACTTGAGATATACCTCAACACCACACAGTGGTCATCCCAACGAGATCAGTGGACGTCCGTTTGGAGATCTGTCCCGTCACTCCATCAATCGGCTACTACTCTTTCAACCGGCACCCCAGCAGTGACATTTTCTAGAGGGCCCTTTCAACTTCTGCTTGCAGGCTCCAACCCGGTAACGTACTTAATTAGGGAAAACAGTAAAATGGTGGAACATATATACTCATTTTTAAACTCCTGGGTCAGTTCAGGTCGATCGTTGATGCAAGCAACTAAAAAGGACAATTATCCCGGCAAGACCCCAAAAAACAGTGTGTGTGTGTGTGTGAGGTCTAGAGGTGTAGCAGCAGAAAGCCTAGAAATCTAGACACATTGGCGTCCCTAAAAATTAACGATGGTGATGAAGGTGGGGATTGTGGTGATGGTGGGGGAGGGAGTGAGTGAGTGAGTGCGCGAGTGCGTGCGTGCGTGCGTGAGTGAGTGCGTGGGTGGGTGGGTGGGCGGGTGGGTGCGTGAGTGAGTGAGTGAGTGTGAGAGAGTGAGTGAGTGAGAGAGTGAGGGTGAGAGAGTGAGAGTGAGTGTGAGAGTGAGTGTGAGTGAGAGTGAGAGTGAGACTGAGACAGTAAGAGTGAGAGAGTGAGCATCTGAAAGCGCAAAGTGCTGCGCCTGCCATGAAATCTGCACTTCGAGGTTCACAAAGTGCTGTGCCTGCCACGAAATAATCTGCACTTCGAGGTTGACAAAGCGCCGCGCCTGCCACGAAATCTGCACTTCGAGGTTCCCAAAAAGTGCTGTGCCTGCCCCAAAAAATGCTGCGCCTGCCCCCAAATCTGCGCTTCGTGAAGGGCAGTCCATGATTCTAACCCAACGTTTCTGTGTCTCTCTCGTGGCGCATACTCCCCTCCCATTACATTTTCGTCCCTCCGCTCCTTCTGGCTCGATACTGGCGAAGAATGAGGACAAGTAAACTCAGAGGCGTTGCCACGCCCTTTGCGGTCATGTCTACAGGAGCCACCTTTCAAAAACATGGTCTAGGGACCGTGGATTGTACACAAGGCAACTCCATAGAAACTGAGGGTGAACCTAAACCAATTGTACATAATGTTCCTCTACAAACAGGATGGTTTTGTCTTGAAGTTACCTGACTGGCCATGCTGGAAACTGGCACAACATCCAAAATCTGAATCGTTTAGACTTTTTGAAGCAGAGCACCTGGCTAGCGAGTATCACCTTCAGCATCTTTCTTCCTGTGCTTTCTCCTCCAGTCAAGTGATGCAAGAAGCTGGACAATTGCAGCGGGATGGAGTACAAATGGGTGCAGTTTGGAGCATCATACCTGACTGAAACCTCATTTTTTGATACCAATTCAATGGTGCCAAAAAAGAAGATATCATATCCAAAAACACACGATTCATAGACCAGATCCAGTGAACAATCATCCCAATCACTCTGGGGCGCGATCGTGCAATGATCACGCATGAAAGTTCCATGAATATACATGCACCAAAAATCCCCAAGAGCGCCTCATTTTTCTCTTCTTCCTGTGCTTTCTCCCCCAGTTAAGTGATGCAAGAAACTGGACAATTGCAGCGGGATGGAACACAAATTGGTGCAGTTTGGAGCATCAGGCCTGACTAAAACCTTGCTTGCTTGATACCCATTCAATGGTGCCAAAAAAGATATCATATCATATCCAAAAACACACGATTCATAGACCAAAGGTCCAGTGAACAATCATCACAATCACTCTGGGCCGCGATCATGCAATGATCACGCATGAAAGTTCATGAATATACATGCGCCAAAAATCCCCAAGAGCGCCTCATCTTTGCCACAGCTGAGTGGCAGCAAGGACTGCAATCTTCATCTGCTGCTTCGTGAACAACAATACGCCAGCCCTTGTACTCTTCTTCATTCCTTTGGAAAACCTCAATCATCAGCAGCAACGACTGGCGCGCCGTCAGCGGTCTGAGACCACCAAGCACCTGTCCCCTTGCTGGCCAGCAATGATCCATATGCGCTGATTGGACCAGGTGCTTGCGCCTCCAAAGATCCAACCCCAGGCTTGGCAGAAGTCCAGCCTCCAGCGTTCTGACCTGAGCATGGATTGCCGAAAGACATGGCTGGCCAGGAGAGCGATGGATGAAATTTATCAAGGTTATATGTTCTTGGGTCGCCATCATGTGGAAGAGCGCTGGCAAATGCTGGTAATTATAGCTTGCAAGCCAAAGCCCAAGATCTCGACAGGGCATGCGCAAAAAAAAGGGAGCTTTTCGTTTTTGACCCTTCTCCAGCCCCTCTCCTCTCCCCTCTCTTATCCCAGCGTTCCCTAGTCCCCCTTCCCTTCCCTTCCCTTCCCGCAGCTTGTTCAAGTTTCCAATCAATGAGCGGTTTTCGAAAATCTGATTGAAACCGATCACAAAGCCGATGGGGCCAACCAGCGTCTGAATTGAAAGTGAAATCTTTTACTGTGGTGCGAAATCATGGAAGACCAATCATGACCAGTCCTCATCCAAGACTTGCACCAACACGACCAGTTCCGAAAACAACTTGGCAGGCCGCGGGTTCGTGAAAACCAGCTCTGGGCGACTGTTTGGCTTCAACACCCAGCGGGCGTCCAAAATCGTGGCATTGCCAGAGACAGCTTCGCTGCTGCTCACCGGGACGAAGCGCAAGGCATGCACCAAATGGCGCGCAGTTGCTTCAGAGATGAAATGCCGCTCGACTTTTCCCTAGGCACATCTTGGCACAAGGCCAACAAAAAGGCAAAAACCCCAATTGTTCCAAAGCATATCCAGCATATTCAACCAAGCTCAGTGAGAAATCTTTTGTGGGGTCATGCATCTAGGATCCAACATCATCCAACATCCATGCACTTCATCATGCCAAGACATGGCATCCCCTGTAAAATTCACCTGACCACCCCTGACGTTCAGGCAAACAAACATCTCTATAAAGTCACAGGCCCCATATACAAACCATAAAGTCTACAATATTGGGAGCCGAGTCGGCAAAATGTGGCACCCAATCAACAACGTCATAAGTTGGCATCTCTAAAAAATCAACCCCCCAGGTGGCCCCAGAGTTTCTAACAACAAAAAATGATCTCCCAGGGCAACACCGATGACATCTCCGATGAGTGCTCTGTTGATTTCTCCGGTGACTTCTCCGATGAGTTCTCCATCTCTACAAAATTGCAGTGGGTGGGTGCAAAGGCTTGCTCCATCGGGAAGAAGAGACCTTTATTTTTTCATCTCTACAAAATGGCAGTGGGTGGGTGCACAGGCTCGGGTCATCAGAAGTCACGTTTTTTCACATTTCTATAGAATCACACCCCGCTGGTAAATCCATGATTTAATTGTTAAAATCAGCATGTTTGCCAATTGACTCTCTACAATAGATTCAATAGATATCCACCCAGGTGACTGCTTTTGTAGAGCAACCCAATATTCTCTACAGAATGCATATTTTGCACACCTGGGTTGACGGATTTTGTAAAGGAAATTTCACAAGGGATGGCATGGCCAAATGCTTGGCGCATGAAGGAAAAATGCCCCAAGGCATTCCAAGGCACTGACTTGCCAAGAACACGACAATGGAGTTGCTTGGCACCTTGATCTCTCTGCAGAATTCTGCAGAAACCACTCAAGCTGAAACACTTCCGCAGCACATTCACGGGCAAGCAACAAAAACGCGTTTGGTCCTTGCAGCACACCGACCCTGCAAGCCTCCTGCGCCCAAAACAAGTCATCAAGCATGAAGGGCTCCACGTCCAGCTTCGAGGTGGCATCTGGGATGCCCAAGGACACGGGGCTGCTGATCGGATCTCCTGCGAGAATGAACTTCAGAACAGGTGCCATGGCCATCTTGGTGAAAGCATTCGGTGGGGCATCCGCAAAGCCAGGAAGGTTCGCCACTGTCGATGCAACCTTCTTGCTGAGGTGGCCCAGCTTGGCAGTCACTTCGTCGTCTCCTCTTTGGCATCTGCTCCGATCCCTTGCGCCTGGCCATGAAAAGTTGACTTTAGACCACCAAAACACGAGGTTTCCCCTTGCGCCTGCCACGAAAAGTGAGAATCAATCATGTCCGAAAATGCGCACAGCACCACAACGAGAGCGCAGTCCCGACAAGCACCCACCGCGGCCACCCAGATTTTGCGAGCCTGCGGAGTCGAAATGCACTTCGAGGATTTCGAGAGGCATGAATGTACTGTAAATAGCAGCGAATTAGCGGGACGCTCCGGTGCAACACCTCGATTAGACACCGGTGCTTAACCCCTACCGTAAGAACCCCTAGTGTGTCCACACTGTTTGGGGAAAAAGCATCAAAAAACATTCTGCATGGCAGGTGTCTTCCGCCACCAGTGGAGGATGAGGACCTAAAAAGTTCACCTGCAAGAACCATGGCTTCTCTGGATTCTTCTCGTGGACCGTCTTCAAGAGTCGTTCAGCTTCTCTTCGCACCCAGCGGTCCACGGAATGCTTCTGGTCCAAGGCGTTCACAGAACACCGGAAGCCACACTCTTTGAAGCTCGTACTGTCACAAACCTCAGCTGAGTGGTCTTTTGGATGACAGAAAATGGAAACCACTCAAGCAGGGTAGACCATTGGCATTATTGGTGTCTCGATATTTTCTCTGTTCTAGAGAGTTCCCCAAGAGTTCAACTGCCAAAAACAGTGATTGGTCAATCAATCCTGGACCTGGGTCGCATTGCAACTGCTGCCCCGCGCAAAGTCCCCATAGACCGCGCATTGTTGGGAAAGCAATTTCATCTCTTGCAGGTATGCGCCATAAGCATCCAAGGGCCCTCCAGTCTCCGAGCAAAAGGAGTACTTGTCCTGCTCTTGAACAGTCCATTCACCACCGCTCCTAATAATTATAGTACGTTCGAGTAGAAATAACAATAGAAACGCCTTTGATTTGCATGAGTCTCAGGTGTTCTTTGCGAGTCGATATGTAGAGATCATGCTTCTGCTGGCATGCAAACCAATCTTCCAAACTCTGGGACCGGCAGCCGGTTTCGATCCTGTCTTGCTCTGAAACAGACTGTGGCCTTGGCGTGGCTTTTCCGCGACATCAAAAGTTTCGAGCAGGTCCCCTATAAATGAGGAAATCCTCCACCAGGTGTTTACGAACGTGAGTTACTAGTGGACAGCACAGTTCCAGCCCACCAGGATCCAAAAGGCTCAACGGATCAGCCTGGAGTCGATCGAGTCGCGAGCATCGAGTCGTGAGTCTTTTGGTTGGCTTGTTCGTCCTTGGCGCGGATGTACCAATCAAATCCCAAGGCTTGCATATCAATCGCTTGCCCAGCACCCGAAAGGTCCTCCACTGCATCGGACCTGGTCCGCGGCGTTCGCGGTTTGGGCCGAGGACGAGGGTCGAGGAGGTCTAATGAAGTTTAATGGTTGACCCCCTTGTAGATACAGGTCAGTTGGACCTCATTTTGCTCAAGTTGGTCCAATATGCTCAATGACTTTGTCGATGAGGCAAAGGACCAGGTTTGGACCCGGGTCAGAAGGGACCTGTCGGGCCAAAAGGACGTCGAATCAAAAGGATCACGGCCCATTGCCACACCAAACAGCACACCAATTGGTCGGTCGATCGCTGTCCCAGGTCGATCGCATAAGGCGAAGGAGCAGGTGGTCTTTGCCCACCAACATGGTCGTGTAGCCGGCATCACGCAAAACTGACATAAATGTAGCCTGGGCAAACGAGACGGGTCGGGGGGATCCGAACTGGCAAATCAGCGGGAAGGGCCATGTCCGCGAAGACATCTGAAAGGGATACTTGGAACCCCAAAAACTCTCCAAGCTGACCGTCTGTCACCCAAATGTCACCGGCATGAACATGCTATGTCCACAGCAACCTCACTGTAACGTACCCTTAGTTCCACACTTACACCGACCAAAAATGACGCTCTAGGCCGGGCCTAGCCCTGACTCCACTCCCAGGAGTCCCGTTCGACGGGGTGCCCGAACGGAGGAAAAGGCCGTCGGGGTCCCCATGATCCACCTGGATGGGACGAACCGATTCTACCACCCCCGTCTGACGTGACCCCCCTGGTCTGTTAGGTCCATGTGACCGTGCCGGGCTCGTCACTCACGAAACTCTGCGAGTTGTTCTTCACCCTCATGGCCTGGTGACCGAACCACCGAACCACCGGTCCGAGCCGACCCGGGTCGCGACCCGGGTCGAGCGTGGGGGACGATCCGAAAACGAGAGCCGTTCGATGATGGCGGGTGGGGTTGGAACCAGCTCAGAATAGAATCAGGGTAGCCAAGGCAGAAAACAAAACTAGGAAGCCAAGAAAAAAAATGAGCTCTCAATATATATCTAGTGGTAGCCAACGTGCACAACCTCCAACATAAAAAAAAGAAAAGAACACATGCACAAAGCTTGAGCACCACTGATGTATTACGCAGCTGTTTCTTGAGCTAGCTGCGCGAAAGAAATCCAAACAGTTCACCGGTTCAGACAGCAGAACTACAGCAAGTGGCACACAGATTCAGGCACAGCTTAGTGGCAAAATGGATGCAAACAGTGCTATTTAAAAAAAAAAGAAATCACTGATACTTATAAACATTTCAGCTGCAAATCAGGGTGCCAAACCCGATATCTTATTGAAATCACTGTCCTTGGCTCCAACCCCATCTACACACATCTTGGACAAAATCGAAAAATAAACAAATCCACCCACCCCAGCCCCCCTCACTCTTCCTCAGGCACCTGTTAACAAATTGGGGCCTCAAAATGGGCTCAAGGCCCCTCCTTTTTGCGAGTAGGCCAGGCTATCGAAAAGAAAAGGCCGAAGACGACGTGGTGACCGGGGTCGAGCGTTTCCCGAAGACGTCGCGCAGCAGTCTCCTTGTACTCTCTGACCGCGGCCATGGCCGTCCGCGCCGGAACACAGAGGGGCGATGGGGTGTAGGCGCGAGTGAAGCGCACACCTGGAGTCTGGAGCTGCTGGATCTGGGTTGGTGAGGATGAGTGATCTCCATGGTGATGATGAGTCAGTGATCTCTACTGCGTTCGAAACCCTAAGTGGCTTCAGAAGCACAGAATTGTCCTCCAAGAATCTTGGTATCTTGCTTTGGTAAAGAAACTACAAGGAAAACCGTAAGCCGCCGTAAGCCGTAAGGAGAAAGGAAAGCGGCTGTGGTTTTGCAATAATATGATGTTCTTTCTGACTCTTTCTATAAAAATGGATTAGCAGCTAGCCAGCCTGAATTCCCCAGCGCTTGGATCGTTGGCAAGGCCACTCCAACATCATCATGTTGTCCATCCCAGTCCCAACGCCACTGGTCCAAAACGATCAGCAGCAGGTTCGGCCGCCGCGGGGGGGTTGTCGGGGGATCGGAGGTTGCCGCCGAAGTGGACCTCGTGGTGGTCAGGTCTAGGCGTTGTTGCAGCAAATGGAGGCCAGAGAGGTCGCAGTCATCGGCAGCCAGTGGACGGAAAATCAGGGCCAGAAGGCCTATCTTGTGCATGGCAAAACGTACTCAGCCGAAAATGGGCCACGGAGAGGATTCCCACGAAAGAATAGAAGGTATCAAGCTGTCCGTGAGCAAATCTCATTGATATAGAACATGAATTCCACAAGCTGCCCGCTGACCCTGTTTCTTTTTCCCACTCCAGATCGATACCTGCAGGCAGGGCTTCTGTTTTCCGTGGTTTTGGCCTCCGTGTCCCAGTGTTAAAGAAACACCCACAAAGTGAACTGCACACATATGGATGTCTGAGCCCCATGGAAAACTGCAGTGCTGATCAGCTATTCTTATTTTAGTACTACTTGTGTATAATTATATGATATGGGATGAACATGAGATTGCTTTTTTACAGGTCACACAAATTCTCCAATCTACCCTGACCCTACTGGATGAACTTTGGTGGACCCCAAGTCGGTTCAATTCCAATGACAGAGGTCTTGAAGTATCAACTGTCCCCCATGTGATGCTCTCGGCGATGAAGTTGCTTTACTACCAATGCGACTATCCGAGTCGGTAGCAGCAATCAAAGTTTTTATGTCCAACTCTTTCGCCTTTGGTCCCATCTTCTTTGCCCCCAATTCCACTAATTCACCCCCTTCTCCTCCAACCCCTCCACACACCCACCAGTGGCCCCCAATTGCTGAGACCCGCACGGAGTTGAGGTCTAACTTCCGAAGGGTGCTTGGCCCCTGGTTGTTGAAAGCAGTATCCCTGATAAGCCAAACCTCGGTGCTTGGCCGCCGGTATGTTCGAGAAGGGGAATCCCCAACGACTCCAGGTTTTGCGGGGCAGAACACGCGGTGTGTGTGATTGGCTCCTCGGCCTCCCGGCACCCAAATCAGCCCCCGGTGTCCAAGGGATCCTCACCTGGCCGAGTCAGCCAAGGTCGGTGGGCAGGACGAAGTCGGGAACGGTGGCAGGCTCTTTGGCTGACGATTTTTCTGGATCTTTTTGGGAGGGGCTCGGCTCTTTTTCCGGGCGAAGATCGGATGTTTTACTGTGGAAATGATTTGGGAGGAGTCTCAAATGCTTTGTCACGTAGTCACTGGAGAACTCCTTTGATGCATTCAATTCAGGCAGTCTTACCATTGATATCACTGACTGGGGGAGATCTTACCACCACACAGGGTCTACAGTACCTCTTCTGCTGCGAGAACCAAAGGTGGGGGTTACCCTGCTAGAAGACAACTCGATGTACATGAAGGATCCTGAAAAATAGTGCCCTCCCAAAGAACCTGTATGGCTGCTAGTAGCTGGTAGTAGAGGGATCCTATGGGCCTGTGGGTTTGGTGAGCTTCCCACGTGTCACGCCCATCACTCCATGCTTGAGGGATGGTCGACGTTGATTGATTCCCCACACCACATGGGCGCAGGAAACTGATGACGATAACTCCTCATGGCACTTGCTAACTTGACCAGTCACCTGCAGGTTCATCTGTGGTGGCTAAGTCGTATACACACTGTCCCTGCGCTTAGCTGCTTGGACCAGCCGGCTGTGGGCATCTGGCCCATGAGGCAGAAACTGCTTTGTGTATAACTGTATAACTTTGTCTGACAAACCAACCATGAGGTCTAGACTCCCAGCAAAACACCCGAAGCACTCTGACCCCTGACCCCAGGTGAGCATGACAGAGTCACAGAGTCACAGGCTGCGCACCGGTGTCCGCCGCACCTCTCGGTCAGGTATGTTCTCTTCCCAAAGAAAGCCCTGGCCGCCGACGGGACATGAAGGGTCACAGCTGCCGATTCACTCGGAACAGCACGGGTCCTGGAGGAGCCCAACAAAGATCGGTCATCCACTCAAGTCATGGCATGCATTCTGCAGAATCAGAGCGATGGTAGCAACGGAAACATGTTGCTAGAGATTCAAGCACACGTTGGTGCAGACGTCAGTGATGAAATGTCTGGAAATCAGCCCACTGATGTGGGGGATGGTCGTCAGGCCCATAGATCATAAGGATTCATAATCAATCATGGTTGCCAAAATGTAAAGCGCCACATAGTGCAACAGCCTTAAACTCTTTATGTGCAGGGACACGTGTCTTCGACACCTGACTACCTTCGAATCCCTTGGAAACCCCAACGCCGAAAGACTCAAAAGCCTGAAGAAACACATCGCCTTGCGCCGTCTTACGCCTTTTGGGATGAGGTGTCTGAGATTGCACTTCGTTCTGGGCCCCCCATCCCAGCATTCAACCACTGGTTGTTGCACTCCCTGAAACAATGATGGACTTGGAAAACCACCTGTCCATAGAGGAAAATCATGGAAATTGGTCATCCAAGGGATCATTTTCCACTTCCATGATTATCTCAGGGAGTGTAGCCACTTTGTGCATTGCAGTTCCCGCCCCGTTCCACGTCCAGCAATCCGGCGCTGGACCAATGGCCTGTTGAAGCTCTCTCCGATCGAGCACGTACTTGTATCTCAGCAGAAAATCAGGTTGCATATGATTCCATGAAAGAAAACAGCTGTTGACACCATTAACATCTATTATATGAGTATTCGATCACTGAAAACTTGTTCTGTAATGAACTATAAGCTTAAAATATCTTAAAATGCTATGCAATGCAACCAACGCAAAGGTTTCTGGGTGATGTGGGACTTCCCAGCACCTGACCAGTGATGGGACCCCACGCAGCACCAGGGGACGAGGGGCCTTCTTTCAACCCAACCGCTCTGCGAGCAGAGCGGACCCACGTCGCCCGCAATTGTCGGACAGGTGGCTTCAGCAATAGAAAGGACTCTTCTGGTTCACATCTCAGATCGATCTGCGAGCAACAAAGAAGCGGGAAAAACGAAGAGATACTGGACCAAAGTGAGGCTTTGGGCGATTCTATGATGGTGTCCTCAAGGGAAATGGGTGAATGGATGTGAATGGGTGATCATGTGAGTGTGTTGAAGCCCTAAGAGCGGCAAGCAAACATGCTGGCAGCTATATGGTGCACTATCCATGATTGGACATATCTCGTTTCCATGTTGTTTAATCCAAGCTTTTGGGAGAAAAGTTCTCAATTGCTACGATTACAAATTCCTGAAGATGACTCATCTAGACCAAAGGAGAGCACCTTTGACCCGATCAGACCAGGGTCCAGCAAGGAAGTTGGGCCGAAGCTCGGGGGTGAAGACCAGCTCGGTGCTGCAGGCTGCAGCTAGGAAAGCCTATCTCAGACGTCCTTCGACCCATGAAATCTCACCATCGATCGCCAACGACCGTATCGACCGGTTGCAACCTTGAGATCATGAATGATGCGAGTCTTCATGGTGTGGTTTCTTAGCTGAGGTGTGAGTAGTATTATGACTCACTCAGTATCTCTCCATGCTTTTCTGCAAAGAACTATAGAATCATTGAATCTTCCAAAAGGTTACTCAAGTGCCCATCCACAGGGCCAACTCTGCCAGACTGGAACCACCAAAGGTCAGGAAGTCGGAGGGTCTCCCGTGTCAACCATCAGCAAGTGGCCCAGCGGGCTTCATGGATGGTTGGTCCTCAATTTGTGCGTTCTATCAGTTCAAGTTCTATCCCGTAAATATGGATGTGCATGAGAATAGCAAGGTGGTTTTGACCACCCTTCCACAATCCCCATGGCATGTTCCTTTCTCGAACGTCTGAAGAAAATCATGATCCTCTCTTGATTCTATGATGTTCTATGTTCTATGTGACATGCAAAACTTCCCGATTCAAATCTCTCACTGTAAATCATCTGTCCAGTCTCTCCAGCTGTCATAAGGAGAGAAGCGTCCTGCTCCTCTCCGCCCGAGAAAAAGAACACCAACGCCCTTTCCACACCTGTTGAGATCGCCAGACTGGATATGCGCGCTCACTGGTTGTCAAGCGAATTGCCTGCAGCTGCCAAAGCTGCAAGGCGGGCTGGCGTCCACCCGGATGAGGATTGAGTAGTCTGACTTAGAAAAACAACAACATCTAACCTGTTGGACCATGGCATCCATGGAAGAATGGAAGATACGAACTCTTATATGATCATATGATGATCTCTTAGTTTCCGATGTCATGCTCACTGGATCGAACGGGATAGCCAGAACCTCGTCTTCGCACATCGACCTTCGTTTCTCTTTCAGGGACGATGTGCAGATGAAGGAACGAGGCTTCTTCATTGACAAAACATATAGAGCTTCTGTTCACAAACAGGACATCGATCCCACCCATCTGTACTAAAACCCAACATGACCCAACCCAGCTCCCTGGAAAATCATGGAACATCCCCACGTCTTCGGTCTTGCTGCTTCGGAAGCTGCTCCGGAGCGGTGCTCAGCTTCGGACGTGCTCGGGATCCCACGCGCCCAAACGCTCATGGGAACCCACCACGTGCAGGTGCCTTGGGACGCCGGAGCTGTTCGGGTCGGTCCGGGGCACCTCCGGATCCGGAGGATCCGGAGGATCGGATCCGGCGCTCGGTTCCAGCGGTCTGACCGGGGAATTGCCCCGGTGTCCTGAAAGAAGTGGAACAAGGTCTTGAGAAAACCATCGGCACCTGACGTCCTTGGCCGTTTTGGGGAGCGAATTGAGCATGTCAGGTATGTTTTGAGTCTCCTTGGATGATGTGCATGTTGGCCAAATCAATTGTAAGGCCAGAAGGAGTTGCACCTTCGACTTGTTTGCTCTTGGCCAGAAAATGAAAACAAGGAGAGTTGAAGTTTCACCCCGCCCAAGTGACCGTCGCCACACTGTTGCGACCCCTCCAAGCTGCTCTCCGGGAGTGGAGCGGGCAATGTCAATGTGAAAAAACAAGGAAATCGTCGAGCAGGTGCCTCGGGCGAGAACGCAGGGGCAGATGTATGTTTCTTTGGAGTCTTCACATGCTTTGTTGGGTAACATATAGTATCAAAATGATATCAGAACCTCATCTAAATGGTTACATACTCCACTTGCAAACCTAACATGAGGGGACACTCCATCCAATGGACCCTTGTGGACACTCCTTCTTCCCACCGTGTTGTATCGGTTCCCTGGTCGTCGCAGTTCGTCTCGAAGGACTAACCTCGCCCCAAAGGCCACCAGGTGTGCCATGTGGGAGACTGCGGAGACTGCGTAGAATCTGCGGGTTGCGCCATGTGAAGTTGCTGCTGATCGTTTTGTTTTGAGGATTTTGAGGCATCTTAGATCGTGTTGCGGGTGGCGACTTTCGAAGCTTGCAGCCTGCAATGCCACAATTTGGGCAGCTTGGTTGTTGAATGTCGTTGGTTGCAGCACCAACAGCAGGGTTGTAGGGAATAAGCCAAGAATAAGAAACACCTCTGCTGGGATTGGTGGACAACTTGTTTCTTCCCCAGGACAGAAGCGCCAACCAAACATCAGTCGCCAACCCTCAAGAACAGTCCAGACTGAAGCCTGCCAGACTGTCAGTCGCACAAGAGGTTCAGGTCCCGTTTCTGTGCGGCCCCGACCACATCGAGTGATTTCCATCTCCTCTTGCTTTCTGCACCCCATGGCGGCTAGGTCGCAAGGTCAGACAGGACCGATCAGGCAAAGGCTAGCAGTCTTTGATGCCTCCTCGTGCTGGAAAACATTGGAAAACTGTGCTGTGGAGATGGCATTGCTGGAAACAGCTCTGCTGGGCTTTGGTAATTTTGTTGGCATTGCTAGGCGTTTCACGTCGGAAGTCGTCAGCATCTGATGACGTAACTTCGAAGGTTTTGACGGGTTGGATGTCCTTCCGAATTCGTGCTGCTGCCCAGCCTTCGAATGGGTCGACTACGCAGGGCAAGCTCAAGTGGATTCACTCCACAATCGCTTGGCTTCTCAAGGACCTGGGCGGAACGACCGGCGCTCGACAGCGGGATCCGCGCATCGCGCACCACCGGTGTCGGTCGACCGTTCCAACGACCGGCGGACCTTCCGGATGACAACAGGTGGTTTCCAAAGCACCTGTTAGGGTCCAAAGACCTGTTGAAAGGTCCTGGTTTAGAATGTATTGAGCCCACTTGTTTCAATGTGCAGGTTTGACTATCAGGAGGTTACCAGACCGCAGAGGTCCCCAGACCTCCAACCTCTCTGAGAAGATACCCAGTCGTCGTCGAGTCCTCCAGTCACTTGGTCAGGACGCCGTGCTGCCAACGCTCCACCGTGCTACCCGCAGAAACCGCAGAAAATGCACTTCCCTATGAGCCTCTGTGTTTTGTGTTAAAGGACTTTGAAGGCACCAGTTGTTAGGCATGACTACATATACCGACGAAAAGTGATTTTGAGATTTAAAAGCCAAGGATCGTCCACTGGTGTTAAGTGCTTGTTTTTGACCGCACCTTTTTCAACCCCCCCAGACGATTCATCTATTTGTGTGGCGGCATCTATGGTAGTAAACTCAAATACACTATCTATTATGTGGGGGCCCTATTTCGTTTAGACTATACTCAATTAAGAGGTCATGCCACTGTATCTCGTTCAGACTACTTCACTGGCAGATCACACTATCTCGTTCAGACTACTTTAGTGTCATCAAGCAAAAGTAATTATATATCTCGTTTATGTGGGGGCCCTATCTCGTTCACAAGCAAATACTGATGATCAACAAACAAATAGAGCATGCCATAGACTACATTTAGAGCCTAAATTGAAGTGGTTGCACATTTGAGTATGATGAGACTCCAAACAGGGGTGTCCCCAGTATGAGCATGCAACCCATGTCAATCCACTCAACCCCAAGCTCAAATCCCAAGTCCAGCTCGGCTTCCGGCTCCTTCCCCCTCAGTCGGCGCCGCGTCGTCGCACCCAGGATCCCGGGCCACACTAAGCACTTCCGCCCAGGTAGATCACGCGTCGCAACTGGGCAAGACTCGAGCCTGGCAGGTTGGCAGGTGAACGTTGGGCCAGGGCCCGACACGTCTTGAACTCACTCTAAACCCGACATGAAGAGGGCACATGGATCGTCTGAATACTGAGGATAATGACCAGGTGAACTGTGGCAAGCTTCGGGGTCCGGCCGGACTACCCTATGATCGACTCGATTCAGAGGAAGGTGATGCTAAATGCTGACAATCAGATATGCACTTCCTCCGACCAGGAAGAGAGAAAAATGACTTTCAAACAAACTAGTGGGAAATGGTCTAGAAGCCTAGCCGAAATCAGCAAGTAGTTGTCATGTGAGCTGTGTTTATAGATTTATAAGGTAAAGTGCCTATACACTGCTGAGTTGCCTACGCTGGGGGGGTTCGCAAAGTCAATTTGTGGGCAGGGTGGCTTCGCGAGGCTTCGCGCAACACAAAAGGCTTCGCGAATTGGTTTCGCGAATCGGTTTCGCAACCTCTCATACGCTCTAAATTGGCCTTCGCGTATTGGGTTCGCCTGTGTGAAATCTAAGAGCCTACGCCAGAGGCTTCGCGAGCCTTCGCCACACATATATGTATCACACAAATGCCTTCGCAAAAATTTGGTGAGTTACAGTCTACTCTAAATTTTCTCATTCAATTTAAAAAGCACTACTCATCTGACTTTAGGTGATAGACCATCAAGCAGATGTGTCTCTTGCCATGCTGGCTCAAACCTTTATTGTCTCCCAACTTGTTTGGATTTGCCAGACCGGGAAAAAATGGAAAAACATCCCAGCCAAAAGCATCTTCCCGAGAATGCCAGTCCCTTCCACCCCGTGCCACCCCTTCTCATCCAACCCCATGCCAACCATCCCAAACCGAAGTTCCGCGCCTGATTTCTGCTTGCTTCTCGTTGAGTCAAGCGTTTTGAACTCTGGGCCGGCTGCTGGCTGGGTGGGCCAAGGCGGCGGTGCGGTGGCCAGTTCTGAACGCCCGTGGCGTTTGGTGTGTTGGAATTCTGATCGCCACACGCATGGAAGTGTGATGGTTGAAGGTTTTGTTCTTTATGTATTAGATAAATATATGATAGTAATATGCATAATATGGGTAATATAAATATTGTTTAATAAATTAGGTAAATACCACCATCATCACAAGCGGGAAGACTACTCAAAAGACATCCTCCGGATATTGGGACTGGGACATGACACGATTCTTCCACCGCAAGGTGACAAGGTGGTTTCCTCCAAAAAAGATGGTTCTGAGTCCATCCAATTTCTCCAACTCTCCCTGGATGGGCAAAAGTCGCGAGTGTTGGAGTAGTAATCCACGGAACAAGAACAGATAGATCAGGCACTTCATACTCTGCTTGACTTGCATCAAGACTGAACTGTGTGTCGAGTCAAATATTATGCTTGAGTTGTGTCCATTGCAAGTCACAACTGCAGCAACTGGCTCCTTTGTCCAGGTGAATGACAAACCCAATTAGAGGACAACATGGATGTACCCGTCAGATTCTTCAAAACACGTTAGGTTAGGCTAGGTGAACGTGTGCGATCCCCAACATGACAAACAAAGGGGGGAATAAAGGATACCAAAACTGTTGCTTCTGCCGCTCGCTTGGACTTGCTATCTGCTCCTTTACTTTCTGAGAAGGCCGAAATCATGTCCCCCCAGCTGCAAGGCGGTTTTTTCTTCTCAGCTTCAGGTCTTTTGATACCGTGAGGCTCCTGAGATTGGCCCCATCCTTCACTTGAACCAAACAACGTTTGAAAACCGACCCCCAAAATTCCTGCTTTTCATCCACCTAGCAGTAACAGTTGTTACATGCCTAGAAAAACAAATGATGAAACACGTATTAAAAAGTCTCTTCCATTCTCACTGATGCAGCAAGCTCAGGAATCCACCCTCCCCACCGGCATTCGCCTCACTCGCCTCACTCCCCTGCGTTCTTCGTCCGACGACGATATCCGTCGTCACTTCACGTCGTCCTTCCGCGACTGGACAGTCTCTTTGGCCGCCAGAGTGCGGTGCACCTGGGGCGGAGCTCGCGGCATCGGAGGAACGTGCCGACGATGTGCCGACGTGGACGAAGGTGGACAAGAACGACCTGAGACCTGTTCTGAGAAAAACAGCGAACGAAGCGCGACATGCGTGTTAGAAGACATGCATTGACGATCTTTTGAAATGAAATCGATTTCAACTATGCTGATCCTTTCTGTGTTCTTTGCTACCAATGCTTGGTCTTCTTAGAAATGCATAGGCTCTGTTCAGATCTGGATGATTCTGGATGTCTTGTTTGTTTATGTCACCGTCAGTTTCTGTTGTCAATGCAGTGTGTGTGTGTGTGTGTGTCTTTAGCCACCAGCTCAGAGCCATTTGCTGGGAGCCCTCTGCTGGGAATTTGGAATACACCGCATGGAGCGGTTGAATGACTTGCTTTCTTCTTGCAAGGGCTTTACTTGGCTGCTGTGTTGCGGTATAAGCTAATCATTTAACCAAGCAGGCTGTCTGTCATGCTATTGGATGCAACTGTTGAAGATTATGTAAAATCCGGTCCCCGTCTTCAAAATGGTGAAATTCGATCAAGCACAGCTTGAGGAGTCTAGCTTGATTGGATGTATGGCAGAGCGATGCAGAGCTTGTAGCCTGATCCATTGGTCAGAATAGGAAGATCCTCTAGCTGCCTCTGGTCGTAGCAAACGAAAATGAAATTATCCTGCATGGTGGGTCAATTCCTTCAATCTTATTCAGTGCACATCCATCTTTCTCAACCTCCCCAAAGTGGTCTGCACTCTTCCATTTTACAACCATCCTTCGCATCCGTTTTATCTTCTGAAATTTACCCAACCAAGTAGCAACCCAACATGAAACACAAATGATCTTCAAAAATTCATGCAGTTCCGCCTACCGAGTATGCCGCGAGGAAAAACGCCCACCGCCCCTGGCGGCGATCGGAGCACCTCCTTGTCCCAATCGGGATTCTGAGGATCCAAATGCTGACCTTCTCTGAAGGCCTCCACTGCCTGACATGGACGTGGCGAGCACAGCGAGCAGCCTGAAAACAGGTGTTTGGCAGGTTCATTCTGCAGGGAAGCTGGGGGGAAAGATGTGGAAAGGGTGGAACCGGGTGGAGGGGAGCATCCGATTCTGCTATACCACCCCCTGAAAATGTTGCATTTGGACTGGGTGGATGGATCTCATGTATCGGACTCGAGCTCTTGAGGGTCGAATGATGTCGATCTCCACAGCCGGGTCCATTCCAACACCTCCGAAAGCCTCGAGCAGAGATGACAAGTAGGCAGGATATAGGGAGGATTATCTGATCTGCGACGAGTATCGCGACGAAAACATCTACCCTGCAGAACACACTCTGCAAGACCCTTTTCCTTCTCATCAGGGTGGGGGGGTGCAGCACCCTCCAAGAGGCACGATTGCAAACCCTATACTTTTTTGATCTTTTTTGAGTGCCAACTTAACTTGTGTGTAAAAAAAGTGGCATGCGGGAGGTGTTCTCCTCTAAAATTACCCGTGTCCAATACAACTCATAAATATTGGGTAATTCCTTACAGCTTTCCATTCAGCATGATACACTATGATACACTATTAACATCCATCACCTGAACCTGTTTACTGTGGGTAAGTAGAGGTTGGTGATTCAGGCTCCATCTCAATTCTAATTACACTCCTTTGATATCCTTTGTCCTTTCTGTCGCTCGAAAACCAGCTCGCCACCCGGGCTGCCACACCCACCCATCCCACTGTGGTCTCTCGAAATCCTGCGACCGGAGTCCGTGGTCTGCCGTTGCCTGGCCTCCTCCCAGCGTCGCAGGCCGCGGAGAGCTTGACCCTTCCGGTAGAAGAGCTTCGGCCTTGGCAACAAGACCAGCGGCGTCTGTCGGGGCAACGGAAGGAAGGCTCCTGTTCGGCTGCAAGCAGGGATGGCTCGGAGCAACTGCGGATGCGTCACCAGGTAACAACAACCGTGTCATCGGTTCACAAAATGGACATCGCCACAGTATTGTAATCGGAAGAGCTCCGTGACTAGATTGGGGGTGGAGAGACAATCTGCACCTCAAAGCGCTGAGAGTCTCGCCACTTGGCCTCGATCTCCATGGCCAGCTTCACATCATCCTGCAAAAACAACGTGGCACGGGAGAAGCGGAACAACTTGGCATCCGGAGATTTCCGAACAAAAAGCTTCGATATAGGACCATAGGAAGAAACCTTCAGAAAAAAATCACAGTGACTGGAATTGATTGCTGTGAAGTCTTGGCAACAAATGTCCCCATGCTCAGTACACTGGAGTCAGTAAGCACCAAGCACCCTAAGAGACCTAAGAGACCATGCCCGGTGCAAACAAGTGAGTGACACCAGTGACGCCCAAAGAACGGAACGTCTCAACCTCCGAATACCCTGGAGGTCTCCACCACAGAAAGCCCTGGCGACCGGACTAAAGCCAGCTGAAATTTGGAGATCTTGCAGTAGGCGGCACCTCGGAAGCTCCCCCCGGTCTTACTTCCGGTCTTCTCGCGGTTACAGCGGGGTGCAGCTCGGAGGACTCGTGAGAGAGTCTGGTTGGTGCTTTCAACCCACTTGAAAAGCATTCGTCAGTGGGTTCAAACGAAGTAAGGGTTGAACATAAAAGTACAGTATCCGAAACCATCACCTATAGGCTATAGGAGTGTTTGGGAAGTGCTCCAAGTGCGTTTCCCGGTGAAACACGCACGGACAGGCCACTCACGGCACACTAAAGAAAGAAAATACTGTAACCGGATGGTACTCCGGATGGTGTAGAGACAACGGGACAACACAGCAATGAGCAATGGGCGTGTCTCTATGAACAATTGGCCTGCATGTTCCTGTGGCCTGCCTATTTACATGCAGAACTGGAGAACCATGCAGTACATGTACTGCTGCACCTAGCACCTTGAAGTGACGCAGTGATGCTGTATTCTCAAGCAAAACACCAAGTTGGGTCCCCATCACTAATGCTATAGATAATGGTGGTGTTGCCTGATGTGGCATGATGTTTTCGCTCTTCAATGAAACAATCAATAACAATCATAGGATCGCATAAATGGGACTCATATGGTCCTTCATCCACCTCTCACCGCCAGCCTGTTGCTCCACCTGTCTCGCCGGTCCATGTGCCACCCACCAAGGCTGAGGCTTCGGTTCGACAGAAGCCTGGCCGGGAGCGCTGGGACAGCGCTCCGCCCGGCTTAAACCACAGGCGACGCGCACGCGCGCGCGGCGCGAAGATCGGTGTTTTGGGCCTCTCGTTCCGTGGGGTATGCCGCAACGCACGTGTGTAGTACACGATGGCATCGCCTTGAGCTTTTGCGAAGGCTTGGAAACACGATGCAAGGATAGAAGAGAGATCAACAGAATAGGTCAAGTGACGGGAATGTTCTCCACATGCTGGCTGTTCATGTGCATGGTTCGCTCCCTCATGCGGGTTCTGTGATGGAAAGCAGAAAAATCGACCATTAAAGGTGGATCACCAAAGCGCTGAGGCTTTGACGGTAAGCGGCATCCTTGAAAGCGGCATCGGCTTTCTCTTTTTGTTCGTCAGCAAAGTCCTGATAGATTCAGCACCACGCTGGCTGTGATCTGAGATTTGTAGGTGAAAACACAATGGGAACAAGAGACCTGAAACACCTATTCAAGAGCTGTGGTTCATAGGTCGGCGATTTTCTGTTGATCACCTATAGTTCTTCTTGCACAAACCATGTGGTTTGCTTGCCCACTAGGTCACTAGGTGCTATGTAGGCTGTAAGGGTTCAAAGTAATTTGAGTAGATGCTGCAGCACTCAAAAAACTGGCCGTGGAAACAACCCCATTGAAATTGATTGGATTGGGATGATGAAGGCAAGCAACTCACCATCCTCGTCCATCAAACTTGCCTCCTCGTGGTCTCAACTCTCTTTCAAACCAACCCAACAAACCAGAACCTCAAATAGCATGTTCACTACAAACCAGAACAATCACCAGAACCAGAACCCTACAAACCAGAACCTCATGTTCCTGCACATGCCCACTTTCATCTCAATCATCTCTGCTTTCAGTTCATTCTTTGAACCAAAAAGCGCTGAGCGAGCTGTCCCTCAGTGGCGATCTTTGGCGGAACACCATCATGTCTGACCCCCAAAAATAATGGAAAAAGACTGAAAAAGAATGAAAACGGGTTCATCCACCGTTTTCCACGTTTTTTGATCTCCCATACCCCCTCTTGTAGGAGGCACATCGCAGACACTCAGGTAGTTTTCCACGTGTTGGAGAACAAAGTGGGGAAAACCGTGGAAAACCAAGGAAGGTAGGGTCGCCTCTCAGTTAGGACCGGGTAGACCATGATGTCTGTCCACCAACCGTCGCACCCGGAACACTACGCCGCACGCCCCGCTCTCCAAGTGGCATCCGGGGTCCACTCCGATCGATCCGGTGAGAGCTCACGCCTCCCGGGCTTCGGTGCGCGCGTAACTCGCGCGCGTAACTGCATGTCCGCTGGAGGCAACATCCCACCCACCCGTGCTCCCATTCATTTGAGATGCAACAAGCTTTTTTCCCCACGTTCGTTCGCGTGTTGTTTTTTGTCTTTTCTGGCAGCTTCCGTTCTGGTCGCGGTGAATTTTCCTGTTCTTCAGTTGCTTCTGGCTATGTATGGATTTTTGTCGGGCCGTATGTATGCAAAAAGACGAAAACAAAACAATATATATATATATATACGGAAAATAACAAAAACGAAGCTATTGCATTTTGCTGTTCATGTTTCGTATTATTTCATGTCTCTGAAAGGGAGTCGTACCTTCTTGTGTGATTCATATTTAAGTTTTGGTATGTTATATCAAAAGGAAAATGAGGAATGAAAGGATTCCCCGAAAGGGCCTGATCCACAGCTACCAAAACTGATCAAAAATGTGCGCCATCGCTGACCAAATGCTATTGTGAGACAGATCGATGTCGACAATTTCCAGACAAAGGCCCTAAGGCCCTTCGACAGGATGTAATTACCATTATATATCCCATAGCCCGCGCGATCCTATACCATCCTATACCTAATATCTGTGTTTGCTTGCGAATGTGCAACAGAGGTAAACCGGGTAAACCTCAAATCGCTGAGGCGCGGAACGGAGGGATTTCGACAAACTGCAGACAAACAAGGGATATATAATTAAATATGTATTAATATATATATATACAGTTTGGCAACAAAGCCTAAAGGATTATCCATGGGAAAACTGTGCGCAACCCTAGCTGGTGTGTTTCCTTTCGCTTCGAAAGGTGAAGGCGATAACCGCCAAAGATTCGGCCCTCAGTTGGAGGATCTTCCTGGGCTACTAAATTTCGTAGAAAGAAGCTGCCCCCGCTTTGAGTGTTTTGCCAGGGTTTATGACTTGATATGGTTTGTTTATAGTCTCTCTTTTGAGTGATGCATTCACTCTATGCTCTCCCGGGTGAATGCTCTCCCAACGCTGAATTGAGCCTGTGGCAACAGTGGCCACAGCATACAATACTTGAGATGTGTTCCTCCTGGGAGATGTGGTCGCTCTGTGCCCTATGCGTGGTTGAGCCTTGGCGGGGTGTCCGTCTCCAGCTTGCGGCTCAAGCGAGCCGGTGGCCGCAAGCTGGAGTCGGAAGCCATGAGAGTCAGGTTTCGGGGCGAGGCCGCGGAAGGGCCTAGCTCTGACAGTCTGAGTGGGGTGACGACCGGAGAACAATTTCATGGACTCATCGAAAAAGATTGACCCATGTGGCCCATGAGTCATCCATCCCCTCTAGGCTATCCAGTGCATGGTGTCCAGTGAAGTCCATTTTGGGTTGCTGGCGCTCTTAGGAAATCCGAAATCACCCTGGAATAACTGTCAGCCCTCCTCCAGCAAACGAACGTTCAATGGGTCACATGTTCATCATGGAAGTGCTTTTAATTGATTGTGTTGTGACACGCGTTGCTTTGAACACATGAATGACTAAGTGTCAAACTAGTGTCAAGCCCGCGAAACCGAGCGGCTCTTCTCACAGATTCGCTCTTCGAACGGAAAAAACATTTCCTTGCTAAAATAACTGGAGGCTCAGGCTCAACCCGTGGGGTGGAATTTGGGTGCGCATCCGACTGTGTCGGCACCGACCCTCTTCGTCCACCGCTGCGGAACAGCTTGCGCGGTGGACGAACTTCTCCCGCGCCTGCTCCGTTGAACCTGGAGTGGAGCAACCAGCACAGTCAAATGGGAGACAGGGGTTCAGATTCAGAGTAGATGGCACATGTGGCACAGAACCCAGCGGTTTGTTGTGGGTTGATCTCATTGTCCCGGAAACCACCTTTGGTACTCCCAAGTGTATCAAGACAGTTCAAGCTGTTGGTCCTTGGATTCCGTTTCAAATGTCATCTATCTATATATATATATATATTGGGAATCAGAGTGGAAATGGTGGGAACACATCCCAGTCAAAACTCACGTATGGGTCTTCTATGCCGTTATTCCATTCTTCTCATCCCAGGAGTCATACGAAAAGTCTTTCAACACCCGATGAAAGGGCTTGTGAACAGCTCTGAATGGTCGCACCTGGTAGTCTTCGAGGCTGCCTTGAGGCTGGTTCAGGACCTGCATGACAGCCAGGCACTCAGCTCTTGAAGAATGGTCATGCTTTGCATACACACATAATTCCAAATCTATGATCATATCACATGGTCAGCATCATTGTTAAAATTTTGGTGGCAGGCAAACTTGACCTAAGAACCAAGTGATGCCCAGCACACGACTACTTCCTCTGCTCAGACACAGGCAAGAAGCAACAACTGTTCGCTTCAACAACATGCTTTTAGTACTTAAGCCAGTTTGGTAGCATATTATGTCATGTAACCAAGCTTCTTTAAAACATCACCACATCGCTTCTTCAACTCCATCTACCCAGACCTCCCAAAAAAAGGTGCGGCGACCGCACGTTCGCTGCCAGCTTTGCACGGGTTGACGGTTGACGCGGGGCCGCGCCTCCTGCTGAGTGTGAATCAGCTCCTCCCAGGTGCCCTGGCTCTCTTGCGCCTTCGTCAAGGTCACGTCCAGACCTTGGAAGACATTTCGCCCAGGTGAGCTCAAAGAAGGAGGTGTGGATGGGTTTGGAAGGGTTTGGACCGTGTTCCAGGGACCGATTTCCGCTTTTCCGCTACCTGGAGGTCTCCAGCTGTCTCTTCCAAAAACGGCATTGGAGCGAAACGTGGGCGGAACCGACAGGGGCACCGACAGGGAACGGTCTCCATGGTGCCCCGGATGCGATGGCCTTGCACCTGACAAAAGGCAGGAAAATCCGCTGAAATCCAAGCAACTCCGTGACGAAACCTGTGTTTCGGCAAGGGAAGCAGCCAGACTTGTTGATCTTAGCTTCCCACACCAACCTGACAGGGTTGATATATGTTTTCATGTACACATATCAGGAGAAAGGAGTGCCCATTATCCATTCACTGAGGGACTAAACACCACCCCTTTGTGACGCCTGGTAGTTCAATGGCCGTCTGGGAGACCGGCAATCGCACCAAGAGAAACATCAGTACACAAACTACCACTGGGTTTGGTCTAAACCGCTAGAGACAGAACCAAAAAGGTAGAGAGGTAGAGACAAACGCTTGGTCCATGTCTGGAGGTCCACCCCGGGGTCACCCCACACCTCTCGGGTCACGCTCGTCAACTCCATCTCTGTCTGGTCGGGGCGTACGGAGCCTGCACTTGGTGGGATGGGCATCCCCACCATGGCAATGCCATGGCAACAGGGGATGCCTAACTAGATCGACGCCTGCAACATGATCTGATCAGATATCTAGAGAATATATACGTTCCAAGTCGATTCTCTCTTCTTCTTATGTGCTACAGTACTACTGCTATCGCATGTTTAGGAATTTCGCTCCATCACCTGAATACCTGAGGATCATGGGTCAATGGCGGCTGAGTCGGACTTGGACCTTCCCAAACCTCAGGTCTTAGCTGGGATCTATGTTTCTTCACCAGAATAAACCTATACCTGGACCATCCAATGGGTGTCCTGGCCCATCCAATGGGTGTCCTGGCTGGACATCTCTAAGTAGTGTAGTCCAGCCAGGACACCCATTGGATGGACCTGGTAGTATGGTGTTATATGGTGTTATAAACCTATATACAATAATTAGGCCTAGTGGTGAGAAATCTTAAGTCACTCCATGCCACTCCTATGGATTGACACTTCTATATCTCATTCCAAATGGATTCCATGAGAGATTGCAGCCAAACAAGCTTCACGCGATGTCGCCGTGCAGGATTCATCCATTCAACGGGCGCGACCCATCGTCCCGTCGCCGAAACCTGATTTCGAAGCCACCCTCCGCGCCTGTTCAGTAGCTCGGTAGCTCGGATTTAGTTTCAAGGGCGCATATATAATATATAATGTATGTATATATGTCATATATAGTAATTTAGATACGTATATATGTATATAGTAATATGTGTGATATAATTTATAGTAATATAGATACGTATCTATATATATGAATATAGTAATTTAGACACGTCCAGGCATCCAGGATGTTCTATAGCCTAGAGCGTTTTGATGCATGCTCTTGACATCCACCCTTCAATCTCTTCACCCATCGGACACCGTCTCGACGGGTGAAACCGCACGGCTCCTCCCAGCTCGCCCAACATGATCGGCGAGGACCTCGGCACGAGCCGTGCGCGGTACTCGTGCCACGTGGTTTGGGCGCAGCCATGCGCGCAGCGGTTCTGGAGCCAGCTAGCCGCTGGGCCAAAAAATGTCACATGATGTCCGACATCATGGAAGGCCCCAAGAAATGTTGCTCCGCCCCTATATTGGCTGCTCTTGTAGTCACTATTGGGATTGCTGGAACTGCCATCCAAGGATGCTGTATAAATTCGAACGGATCCAGAGAGTCGGGAACGAGGGAATGATTCCGCACGGGTGTTCCTTAGAAAAAGGATCCATTTTTCATATAGGGAATCATTTCTTATCATTTCTTTATATTCCTTAGACTAGAGCCTTCTTCGGAACACTTCCTACAGAGTACCGACTGCTACCCGGCTCTTTCCACCGGACCATTGCACACACGGCCCATCTGGATTCCATCCTTCCACTCGAGTGGCTCATCTCCTCGGATGAAGAGCTTGAAGTAGCGCTCGCAAATGTCGGCGCCGAAGAGCCTGGACGAGCCGAGCCGGGCGCGGTGACGCGGGCGCGGTGTCGGAGGCGTGCAGGTCTGGCGGAAGAGCGTCCACCGGCGGGAAGCAGGTCTGCCGGTGGCTGTGGAAGCAGAAAGGAGACCATTGGTCCTTAGGCGGAACACAATGCACCCCTTGATACACTGTACGTCTCGGGTATGAAAAGGATGAACAAATCCTTGTAAGATGAACCCAACTACGCGCTGTGTATCGAACATGCATTAACAGATTGGAAAGTGCAGTTAAGACTGAACACCAACGGATCCCAACGGATCTGATCTTTAGGTATCGTGGTTGCCCTGGGAGGGTGGTGGACCAGGGCTCCAGGTTTTGACCCATGCCCAAAATGGCGCAAGGGGGGCTGCTAAGAGGTCGTGTTGGTGCACGACACGCCTCACATTCATGTTGGGAAGGAAGAACCCAAAAACAGTCCAAGAATGGAAACCCAAAAGAGACCAGTCCGTGTCTTTTCCAAGCCAAAGTCGGTTTGTGTCCCTTCAGATGTGAGCCGGTGTTTTCTTGATGTTTCTCGCCTCATGTTTCTTTCGGCTCTGTTCGATCTTGCGTTAAGT
This sequence comes from Durusdinium trenchii, assembly GCA_963970005.1. NCBI lineage: Eukaryota > Dinophyceae > Suessiales > Symbiodiniaceae > Durusdinium > Durusdinium trenchii. The sequence continues at coordinate 1,525,532 of CAXAMN010022250.1, read as the reverse complement.
TCCGAAACCCATTTCTGAGTGAGCTTGACCTTCCCAGGCGCTCTTTTCACAGCCCTTGGTCCCTCAAGGGCTAAAGAGATTTGAGACCCCAGGCCCCAGATGCCTCCAGTCCAGCGTCGCGTCTGAACTTGACCTTCTTTTTCCAGAGAAATCGGCCGACACTACTTTCAGAACCAACCCTTCCATCCTTCAGCGCCTGAAGTATGGCACCTTCTCGAGCGCTTCGTCCAGCTTCTTCCTCGGTCAGAGCCCCAAGATCCACCAAGATTCCGTGCAAGGCATTTGTAGAACTGACAAAGCCGCCACCAAAAGCTTTAAAAGGAGAGAAAATTATGGAGAATCCATTATAGCTCTGGTGTGCTTGGGCGATGTGGTCCCATCTCCAACTCCCCTGGTTACCCTTCCCTCGACCCAGCGCTAGGCCGCAGCGCTGGTCCAGCACAATGCGGAAATAGAGGTGGGCCTCGCTCTGTCCTTGCCTCGTCGAAAGTGGCTGGAAAACCCACCGTCTCCGGGTGGTGGCTGACAGGTCATCCAACAAAGAATCGTGTTGTTTTTCTCGCATGGCCTCGTTTCAGCTTCGTACTTGATGGGTGGTATATAGTTATTTTCAGTGCCCTGGTTAAGCCAAGCACCATGGATCTCGAAATACTACTTTCCTTCATTGGATTCTCCCAGCCCGCCGATTCTCCCAGCCGATTCGGCACGAAAGCCCGCCGATTCGGCACGATTCAGCCCGCTGAATCTGGTCCAGATGCTGCAGTTCATTGCAAAGCCAGCTTCTGGAGATCACAAAGGGATCCTGGATCTGTCAAGTTTTGTGGGCTTGACTTCGTTGGGTGATGACTTGGAGCCGGAAAAGAGGCAAAAAGAACTGACTGACGTATCTTGGCAGGAAAAAACCTCTGAGCCTCTGTGGGTTACAGGGGCTACCTGTTTCCCTTCAAAGTGACCTTTTTGGAGTCCCATCCAGTGACTTTTTGACCCTCAAACCAGGCTATCAAAAGGTCACGTTGAAGAACCAGGCTTATTTTGCCAAATACATGGTGTTTGGCCGGAGTCAGACACTTTTTCGGGAGAGCCATAAACACCGCCTCCGTGTTTAGACCATGGCTTCTCCGGCTTCTCCCGGCAAAGCCAAACACGAATTGAAATGATCCTTCTTCTGCATCATTTTATAGCGGAAAAGGATACTCATTTTATAGTGACATACTAGAGGGGGTTGACACGTCCGTCGATATTTGAAGTCGATGGTACAATATGCTACAATGGTTCCTGGGCACCTGCACCGTAGCTCCGCCGCTCCTGCACGTCAGAGCGTCGCCCTGGGTTCAGGGTCCTCCAGCCGTCGCCTGCACATCACAGGTGAAGCTCAGTAGGACAGTGAAGGACCATTCATCAAAAGAGAAAAACCGAAAAGCAAGGTGACAAGGTCATTCCCTAAAGATCCAGTCGTACCGAACCTCAGGTACGGTAGGTACGCTGAGCTTCGGGAGACACTGTGTCACTGGTTTGAAGCAAGGTGACAACGTCACTATGGGCCCCTGGGACCTTTCTTCAGCATTGCTCCATGCAAAGCAGTAGCTCTACTCTACCAGATTCACGAACTCATCTGCTTGTCCTCTCAGCACATTCATTATATCTTCAACAAGCCTATAATTTGTGGATCAAGTGCCAACAGTTATAGGTTTGTACTAGTCCAAGATCAAGTGTCCAACATCAATCCCTGTTCAACCAACCTATGTACTAGATTGTACTAGTACATAGCATGGACACGAGCATCAGGTGATGCTCCTCTACAAACTCACATTGTTACTTCCTCCTCTCACGTCTAACAATCTCTTCAAGAAGTGGCTTGCCGCACCTTGCTCCTTCTCCTGCGCCGGAGTCCATGCGAAGGGCCTCGAGAGGCGACGATGGTTCTATGTGGGGCGGAGCCAGCGGGCGCACCCTGTGGACAGAGCTAAGTAGGGAAGCTGTACCCAGACGTTCTATGTATGGCATACAATGTATGGTATACCTACATTGGGGTGGCATACATGGAGCGTCTGGGTATAGTAAACTGCTGAGACTCTGAATTGCTCCTGTTTTCTTCAGCCACTCTGTGTTTTTCGATGTGTTTGTCAACTCCCGACGTTGGAACTCCCGACGTTGGACGCCTCCGCTGGAAGATGTCGTTGTGATCCTTGAAGATGTGCTTTTCCTCGGAAGGCGACCCTTGTGAATTCACCCACAGGAAGACACAGGTTTTACATGGTTTTACATATATGGGCAGAAGTGAATATGCGCGTTCTGTACACACCTCAAGAGCATTCGTGACATGATCTGCACCACCCGCTTCCCTCGCTTCCATCGAGATCGCCCATGTTTCAGACCGCCGTCTGTCGTCTCGCCGAGCGGTCGTTCCATGCCCGGGATCTCCGGCAGTCCAAGCTTTGCCAGGGATCTTTTTCGCCTGCCAAACATCGCTGGATGGGTCTGGATTGTCAGACTGGGATGGGAGTCTGACATGGACAGATCAATCATGACATCACCCGGATAGAGCCATCTTTTTGTGGCCGCTATTTTGGACCAACTGGACCAACCACCAAAAATGTGGTCTTTTCAGGTCTTCTCCTATCAAAACAGAGGTCATGTCTGGGCTCCGGTGCATCAAAAAAGCGCATGACTTGAAGCAACTCCCCCCTTTTCTGAAGCAGCCTTCGACTTTTCACCCTGGTTGGTCATCTCTTAGGGCCCCACCAACTCGATCAGCAGGTGTCTCTGCCGTCGCTTTGGATCCCGGACATCCTCACCGGACGGACTTCGTGGAGGGCGGCGCGTGCACGCGGCGCAACGCACGCGCGTTTGGAGCGAATCGTGCCATTGGAACATATTGGAACTCATTGGACAAAACGAAACTGCCCGCATCCGAGTGCGCGACGCGCTCCAGCGCAAACCAGCACTGGTTTGGGTCAACCTGGCAGTGGAAGTCCAGCAGATTCGTTGGTTTCCGTTGGTCCCGGCGGCTTCGAGTTCATATAACACTCCATGCATGGAATTTACATTGACCCCTGAAACCAACCCATACACAGATCTAGAGTGTCTGGGTATAGTTCAAAAGGAAAAAGCACGTTGATTGCGGAATAACGGCAGTTGTAGTGGATTGATTAAGAGGAAATGACACCAACGGTGGAGAAAAAGTGGACACGTAACAGGTGACATGTCTCTAGACTGACTTTGACCACGTTCAATGTTCAACCTCATGTGAATAGATTCTAAAATTGTAAACATTGTAGTTCCGGATAGTTCTGCACGCGACGACCTGTTCCCATCCCAAACTTCAGCTAACCACTCACAACCCAAAGCGGGAAAATTGCTCAGGGGAGGAGTAAAAAAGGCTGGTCATTCGAGCGAAGCCCCTCCTTCAGTTTGGTGGTGCTTCACCTCTTCAGCAAGCCTTTCACCGATGTTCACAGATCCGCCAGACTCCTATGCCCATCCTTCTCCTCTGCCCAGACTCCACGGAAAAGGGTCCAGTTCAGATAGATCCGTCGCTTCACCTCCAGGCTGAGTCGTCCACTGATGCCGCCCAAGACCTGTCTCCGGGTCCGAAGACAAGGTCAGTCTTCCAGACTGCTGATGTTGTTGCAAGGCTAAACACACACCTTCCACACTATCCACACGCCTTGAAACCACGCGCCTGGCCCATGGATCCGAGTTCGGGTCCCAGAGGCGGAGGGGTCAAGGGGCCGCCGACGACGACACCCTTTCGTGGAGGCCGGAGTGGCATGGGGTTCAGGGATCGATAGGGCGGCGGTCTCCAGGGCCGTCTTCGACCCATCTGAACCCATCAAACCCCATGGAACCAGCCCGAAGTCAGCGACTTTCTGAAGTAACACGGATGCAACCGGAGCAGCTAAACTATCTAAACACCGGCCTTGGATCTACAGAAGCCAAGTGGTCACATGTCGCAACCCCTGCTTGTAGTAGTTTTCCGCTACAGAAGGAAAGCCGTTCCTGCTCTTAGCTTGCTTGCATCTCACAATTTATAGCTGTATACTAAGCCAATTAAATAAGTGGAATTTCATGAATTTTCTTCTGAGTCTGAGGCATTTTCCCCTGAGGTCCATGTGATCATCTTCATTTGACAGGTCTTCATGTTCATCACGCTGATGGTCAATGCAAATCTTTCGGCTCCAAAAGCCAAAGCTCCAATGACTCATCTTACTCCACCTCGAAGGAACATGTTTCCCCACTTCTAAGGGGCTGAGTCCATGAAATGACTCCCAAGGGCCGCCCCAAATCCACCTCCTCCACCTCATCCAGCCACTCCACTCCTCCACTCCTCCACCCACTCCCGATGCCTCGCTCTTCCGGGGGCCCTTTAAGCATCGGACCGCCAACTCACATGGGCACACGCGCACCTCGAGGTCCACGAGCGCGCGGTCCGCGCCAGGTGGCGGAGAGCAGTGGCGGATGGTCCCGCGGAAAAGAAGGGGGAAAGCACAAGATGGAAGTGGGTGGCATATGGTGGCATAGATTGGCATGTATGGAAACTGATGGAAAGTGAGTAACTTCCGACTGGAGTCCCGTTGGATGTCCTGGAAAATAAAGGTGACACCTGTATCCAGCTGTTGGATCTTAGGTGGGGAAACCAATTCCCTGAACAGTTTGCAGTTTGTGCCGGTTATCCCCTTTTCCTAGGGAGGTGTCCCTGAAGCATCTTGATTCTTCGGTGCGCATCCAAACTGGGGTGCAGTTAACAATTCAAAGGCTGGGGCAAACAAAAAGAGCAGTAAGATTATCTGCCAACAGTAAGATCAGACCTTCCGAACAGTTGGTCAATTTTTTGGCAGAAGTCATCTGCTTGTCACTCCTTCCAACCAATCTGAAGGAAGAAGCAAAATGATTCACCACCGTTTCGTGACACTGGTTACCTCATGCATGTCCTCTCTGCTTCATGGTCTTCATGCCATGCCGGAGTCGCACCTCCCCACCCTGCGCGTCACATGGTTTTTGGTTCGAACAGCTTCCCCACCTGCCCCGTCCAAACGAGCTCTTCCATCCAAACATGTGACCCAAAACTACAGGGAAACCACGGGTGAAACAAAGCTCCTCATGTTTGTGATTTATACTGAATTATCTTCAAACAATCCAAGGTACTGGCATATTCACCTGCAGTGGTTTGAGGGGTCAATGCATGTACAGACACATATTATATATTCTTTCCTATTCACTCCATACATGGGTTCTAGGGGTGCAGCATCTTCACAATAGGACCCGCCTCGAAGTCAGCTTCGTCCAAGCCTTGGAGTGGGTTCTAGCGATCTTTGGGGAGCTTCCGGTATAGAATGAAACGGCCTGTCGAATTCTCCATATCTATTCTATCATATTCTATCATTCTTTCTGAAACAGTCTATAGTTATATACTATGTGATGATCTATGTACTTGGCCTGATGTTGGTTGGTCTCAATCTGTTCTATTACATGAGCGACGTGTAAAACCTCTTGTGTGTTTTAGTGCGCACTCTTCCCAACGTCATCGTTTTTTTCTGCGAACCTTATCGTTCCTGAGGGTTTGGACACACCTAACACTATGTGAGCTTGTGTAAAGACCCCTCTATCTTTGCCTTATAACTCTTGACGTTGTCGTTTTCTTTTCTTCCTTATCGTTTTACGGTACTTTGGCTAATTGCAACAAATGTAGTATAATGTTGTGTGTGCACTACATGCATGTGGTGTGTGGAACCTTGCAGGCATGAAGACACTTCATTCCAACTACACCCATGTGGTGGCCTGCTTACGGAAAGATGTTTTAGGCTCGCTGGCTGTGTTCTCGCTTTTGTTATCGCTGTGTTATCGTTTTCATGCCTGGTGCAAGTTGGAAAACCATGTGGCACAACAATGCTGTAGCACAAGGCTGACATGCACATACCCACCGAGAGCAGTCATGCATTGACCCTGACCATTTGGAACAGTATATAGTAGGTTTTCTGTTTGTGTGTGCACGTGCTTTTTTCACACCACTTCTGGCATGTCAATGGTTTTCCACAAGAGTCATCGGGGGTTGTCGTTTGTATTTCTTCCTGATCGTTTTACAAGGGATTGAGCATGCTTCCAGAAAAACGGACATGCGAATACTAAGTTCTTACATGTGGGGTTTTTATACTCTCTCATGTACTAAAAACATCCAAAAACCGTATCGTTATTTTGTGAACCTTATCGATTAGCGTTCCTGAAAGTTTCACTCATTTTACTTACTTGGTCTTCACTGTAGTGATGCTGCCTTCATCGGAGGTTTTGGCAGTTGCTCACATAGACCTGTCCAATCTGCAGATTACAATATAACATACTTGGGTCGTCCACCTCGTTTCATCCAACCCTCATGGCAGCATCACTCCACATCAACCACCACTCAACACACCCCAAAAGACCCACAGCTCTGGACCGCTCAACGCACAGCTCTGGATCTCCAGGCTTTCCAAAGCTTTCTCCAGAGGCCAAAAGAGCTGAACGCTGCCGGTGTTCTGTCGCCAACGCAAGGCCTGAACGCTGCTTCCAGCCGTTGGATTTTTCCCACGAGACGCGCGGTGGGAGAAGTTTGAGCATCGGTGGGCGAGATGGAGGTGAAAGTTCTGTGGAGGTGGAGGTGTTGTATACTCCAAATTCAACCAATTGAGGGCATCATCCAGTCTTCGAAGAAGCCATGGTTCATGCGAGTATCCCCATCCTCTTCCTTGATTCGTTAGGCTGTTTATCATGCCATACCGCAATATATCAACCGCCAAATAGGATAGAAACGCAGATCCCTACTAAAATGTATTGGACACCGTGCCACTATCTATTTGGGGGATCACTACACAGTCTATGCTTGGGTTGGTCCTACCCTCCATCCCAAGCTCAGCAAGACTGAGGGAGGGCAGCCTGACGGGCAGCCCGGGCTGTATCTCATCCAAAGAAACCGCTTCTGAATGTGTAAGAAATCTGAAGACATCCTCCCTACCCTATGCTCAAGGAGGGGTAGTTCTTCTATGTTCTAAGTGACATTCTCTCCCCACAGATTGCTTGCCAAGAGGGTGGTTTTCCGTCAGAAATCCCACCCCGAAAGATCCGAAAGATCTGCGTGGAGAGTCGACACGAAAGGAAACCCCCGGCCCGCTCCGCCCCTTCCGCTCTCCCCGCGATTCGCCCATCATGTTGGGGGCGGTTACCAGGCTACTATTCCAGGAGTCCCTGTGGAACCATGGTATACATATGTAATTAAACATGATGCAAAGCAGCCCTTCCACTCGTCTGCTATGGTCAACCTCCAAAAGGCTCACACCAGCGATTTCAATCTACCGGGTCCCGGATGCTTAGTTTGGACCGATGGCCAAATATGGAAGACATCCATAGACCTCCGCCTTTCTTTTGTATTAACTTCCTGTCGTCGCTGTCTCTCTGTCCAACTTCTCTGCTTGCAGAGAAGTGCTCTTGCTGGGCGGTGCTTCATCCACCCGTCGAGATTCGGCGTGGTCTGCCCATCTTTGGTGAAACGAGGCTAACCTCTGTCTGGATGCAAATCCAACACTCACAGGCCGGACGAAAGGGCTCGCGCGAGACATAGGATCAATTTGATGGTCAAGAACTCCGGGATACAATGACAGCATCCAAAAAGCCTTCAGTCACCAACGATCAATCCAAGAACCACCGCCAGTTGCACCAACACCATGACAATAACATACAATAGACACTCTATATTTGTATACAAACACCTCTAGTCATTCATTCTGATCTTCATGTTCCGCGCGAGCAGGCTCCGTGCGCCGAATTATCGTCTGGGTGGCGGAAAAATGGGGGGACATTCCATCCGAATCCTCGCTAGGCGCCGGCGACCTGAGGTCGGAGATGCAATTCATGTGCATCCCAACGAGTTTCGGAGGGGGATCTTCGCATGGAAGAATGGGACCATTCCCATGTCCTGGTGTCTGGTCACCTGAGTGAACATCCATGTGCGCAGCTTTTTTCTGGAAGGGGCATTTTCTTGGTTCTGAATTTCCCGCAATGAAGGCCAGTGATGGCTCAACCTTTTTCGGGTCGCATGTTGAGGAAGGAGTCGGTCTCCAAACCCTCTCAGCGGAAAGCTCTGATGTTGGTAACAACAGGCGTGACTCGAGAGTTGATGTGACAGGCAAGGTGGAGTTTAGAGAGCATTCAAGTCTAGCGAAAACAAGGAGTTGGTGGATTGGCTCTTGAAGGAAGTTAAAGGCTAAAAGCCAACTGTTGCTGAAACCAAATAGAAGCTTGTCCGACATCCCAATAAAAACCACCGATGCAGATCTCTGCAAGCCCCCAAGATCTTTGGTGTCCATCACATTCCGTCCCCCTGGATTTCTAAGGAGGCCCTACCATCACGAGTCCTTGTACATGGGAGTGTGCATGCCTGAATCCAAAAAGAGCTCTAAGACACAATGCGCCAATGAGCTCTGCAAGATCCAAGAGCGAAAATGGTTGATGAAAACGGTACAGTACATCTCCTGCATACCGGTTGTGCAAACGTGGCACTTCAGCCTTCACCTCCTCTGTTTCTTGCTTGGCGGCCTCCTCCTGGCACATGGAAGAACTTCGGCAACTTAGGCACAGAACAGCCTCCAAAATCCGCATGGGCCATCGAAACATTAATGTATGTGTCTTGAGGTGTTTCTTGAGATTCACGTCCCCTTGGCCTATTCTAGAGGGTCCGGGTCACTTTTGTAGTCTCAGTGGTTTCAGAGTAGAAAGGTGGTTGATGTGGACCCATATAAAGGACCTCTTGGATCCTCTTAAAATCTGTGCCATCTACTCTGGTAAACCACTGTGATAGCATCATCTCTCCATGTGGGCCTCAATCATGGTCTTCATCTTTTCTCTCAGCCTTAGTACCGGCAGACTCCAAACATCGTTCGTGATGCACCGAAAGAACAAGGTACCACACCCACGCCCGGCAGCGACATGTGGAAGTGAGCCCCTTTCACTCACTCACATAAGGGTGAATGATGTAACCGGAAAGCAATGCAAAAAGAATCAACAGGTCTCAAAACGTCACAACGTCGGTGGTGGATGTGTTTGTCTGCATCCAGTTGCTCGCTGAAGACTTCAGGCTTATCTTCTCTGAGCTCATTGATCTCGCGACCCAGTTCATCCAGATCAATGCCCGCCTCAACGGCTTCCTTGGCATCCTCGACCGGGGGAGGGGCGAGTGAAACATGCCAAATATGGTGCTTGGCCTGAAATCTCATGCAAAGCATCTTAGATTTGGGAAGAATCATCTATAAAGGAAACAATTCCTTGGGAAGAATCATCTATAAAGATCCCAAATAGAGATCTCCAAAGGAAGAAACATCTATTTGGGTAGATCCACTACCTGCTGAGTTGCAAGAGTTTGTGCTGATTCCCAACACTACTCACTGTCCGTCCCTCTGGACCCCGACGTCTACGTGCGATGCGTTTCCAGCAGTTTTGAGTTCGCTCCGGCCACCTGCTCAGCAACCAATTGGATTGAGCACCAAGAAACCATGTTGAAAGAAGAACATCTAAAAACCACCCTGGAAAAGAACAAATCCTGGAAGCACCCAAAGTGCTGGAAAGTGCTGGGTGGGGTTTTATTCCATCCATGCTCCTCTCAAAACACAAATCTTCCTCTCTCAAACTCCATGGGTGAAACTGAGAAACTCGTGACTCTGACTCATGATTCGTGACTATTGTGTTGAGAGGGACATTGAATTCAGGACATGCACGAAACATATAGAACCGGCTGAACCCATCTGATCCAGCTCATGCCGAGAACAAGCAAAAACACTCTTCTATATGGTTGGCCTCTCGGTGTGGAAGTCTGTGCTCTCTATCCAGCGGGTCACTGGAATCATCAGTGTGTCTTTCAATCTTCACGTTGTTCTCCCCACGTCCCGCCCGTAGCCCTCCATGAGCCCCCTTATCGTCCCCATGAGCCCCACATCTCCTGATCTTCATCTTTGGGCACCAGCCAAAGGCCATCCCTCACTTTCACAGGATCGGCTGGCAGCTCCGGCCCCGAGGTATCTCTCTGGCGGTCACTCTCGCTGAAAATGCCCTCGCCAGACTTCACCGTCTTGCTGTCGGACAAGAATCCGCTCAGCTTCTTGTCTGCCTCTGAAAGAGGGCGCGGCTCCGCTGGGGTTGAGTAAAGCTAACTGTTTGGGGGCATCACATTATTTTGAAGAGTTCTCTACACTCGGGAAGAAACTGATCATTGAACATCATTGAACCATATTGAACCATATTGAACCACAGTTTCTGGCCTTCTTCTTTTCTTTCAACAAAGCCTGATTGACTCGTTGAAGCTCTTGTTGGATTGATTTGTCCTCTGGCACATACTCCAAAGCTGTCTTAAGGTCCTTCACGGCCTCATCCAGCTTCTCAAAGCCATCTTTTTGAGCAAGTGCGCGTCGGAACAAGGCTTTCGCCTTCTTCTCCGGTGGCAGCACATTCTCCTTCGGATCTGGAGGATCCTTGTCTCCCTGCAGAGCTCGTGTGGCGGTGTTCACGCAATGCTGCCACTGTTTCAACTTGAGAAAGCATAGGGACAGGTTCAGATAGGCAGCTGCTCGTAACTGTCGAACAGAATCTCTACCTTCATCCGTCCACTGCACATCCTGTTCTCCTTCAAGCGCACGAGACTGCATGATCATCTCCGAATATCGGGCGATTGCTTCTTCAAACTTACCCTCTTGCACCAACTTGTTTCCCTTCTCACGGTTTTCGGTACAGAGGTTGAAAATTGGGTCCTTCTCGACCTTGGTGCGGAGAAACTAGGGGGACAACAAAGTATCAAACGAATGAAGCCCAAACAACATGATTAAACATGTCAAAATCATCAAAAAGATCAGCTTTCACAGCTTTCAGCTTCAGCAACCGGGTGTGGCCCGCCCTTAAAGTCATGAGCTGTCAAATCGCCATCGGGACCCAGTGGAGTCAGTTGAAAGCCCACTGAATAGCCACCAGTCATTGGACCCGCCATTGCTCTCTCCGGCCACGTGGCGTCCGCAGCTTCCGCACGCGAGCGCGAGCTGCGGGAGAAAAGCTCAAAACTGCAAACAGCTGAGGCGTGTCCAGCCGGACAGGGGAGACATGTCAAGAATTGGGGCATCTTCCGTTCATGTGTCCTAGATTCCAAGCCTTGCGTTCCAATTCTGCCGGTGGTCTGCTGAACCCGGTGGACGGATAGTAGTTATATCTATAGCAACTCATCACGTCAGATGAAGAAAGCCAAGCTTTTGTAAGCAACACGGTTCCGCTATAAGCGCTGTTTTACTGTCAAAATGTCTCCTGACAAAGGATCTCCCATATTTGAAGTAGAACTCTTCTTCAAAGTTTTTCCAATGACTAAGTCTCCCCAATCGACCATGGCCTGGCTGCCACCTTCTATGGGTGCCATAGGGACATCTCGTAGACGAAAGACCGGAAGCCTTGGCCACGAGATGCGCTCGGTGGGAATAGATGGATCTCGTCTGTTGTGCAAAGACACCTGTCAAATGGATCACACGGACTTGGAGTTCTTAAAGCCTAAGATTGAAGTAAAACATGCGGCCCTCCCGCAAGGTAGTGTCAAACTGATTTCTGGAATTGCTGGAAATGTAAACGCTTGCAATGTTCATATTGTATATGTATATATTTCTAGGCCTAAGTATATAGTTGTGATAGGTTTAAACAGCCGCCTGTGGTCACACACCCCGACCAACCAACCTCCGCACGTGTGAGTTCACAGATCACACCCACTCGGACCCCACACACCTCCTTCGCCGGCCCCTGAGGCAGAAAAAGGACGCGTAGACGAATCATCGGATTTGCGGTACATGCACCTATTATATATATAATATATAAACACTCCCAGAACATGGAATAAAAACAACCCTCCACCCCCACCTATGACCTGAATAGGATGGATATAACAGTATGATGGATGAATCAAATCTTCCAAGCAGGAGTGATCTGGGTGTTGGGCCCCCGGACACAAAAACAGATCTGACATGATGGAGTAGCGTCTGAAACAGATCCGACAGCCAACTTAAATGATGATTTCATGAAGCCTCAGGATGATGAAGCCAACTTAAGGACGCTTGTATGATGACCAAGTCTTTTTATCAGATGATCATTGATGTGAAATATGTTTTAAAAACATTTAAAAACAAAAATAAAAGTAACGTGTGGTACTGTGGGGTTGTTGATAGATCAACCCCGGATCAAAGAATGCCTGTGAACCTCCTGGGAAGGGGAAGAGGTGCCAACACATATCATGAATCTATCATAAATCTGTTATTTCTGTACCAGTACCCTCCAACAGGTCCTTAGTTGAGGGTTGTTAAGAGCCCTAAGTGACCTGATGGGACCGACCGGCCCAGGGACCGGCGAACTCTAGGCCTTTGTGCACTCAAAGGAGGTGGCCATTCTGTTCAGGCGCAGAAGTAGATCGAGGTATGCGTGTTGGGACTTATACACCCAACATTGGCCCATGATTCGCCCAAGTCTCAATATCTTGAGCCAATGTTGGGTGTATCATGGTGTATCCCATGACCAGTGGATGATGGTTGGAACAAGGCCTAGCTGCGCCCAGCCCAAGAATAGTGTCTTTGAGCTGTGTGTGTGGCACTTATCTCACCAAATCCAAAATCAATGGCAATCCCAGAATGCACTTGGGGAGTAGAAGTCAGTTTTCACTTCAAACGGTTCTTCGCTCTGGAGTGGGTCTCTGTTTAACATAGCGTCAAGGGTTTTCATATGTCTTCAGGTCATGGCGAAAACATCGGACAGTTGTATCCGTCCCAGGCACCGACGGTCGGCACACTTGACACGTTCTTTGAAACCTGCATTCCCTCTGTTCAGTTGGACAACCCATCCAGCGGCACACTCAGCCTCGGCCACCTTTCCACTTTCCCTGGATTGGTTGTTCGATGGTCGTTGCAGAGAGTGACGGCTTGGGCCTGGCCCTTCACTCAACCAGCACCCCGCCACTCAACCAGCACCACGCCTCCTGAGCCAACACCGAAGTGTCCGTACCTTTCATCAGGCAGATGTGGGACCGTCACCGAACACCTGCCCACGATCTACCTGAATCTATCAGAGATGGTGCTGAATGCATTGGAAAAAGCTCATTCTTGCTGTGTGGAATAGCCTGCAAACACGGCCTGCCCTCGCACCTTGCGGATAACCCGAACTCATCAGGGCATCCAAAGCTCAGCAAAACTGTGTACTGCGTAGGTAGCTGTAGCTCGTGGGTGTGTTACGCTAAACTTCTGGGACTTCGTATGACTTCATGACTTGGGCTGAAAGAGCAACACGTGCGACCCAGTTTGCAGGTGAGAACATACATGGGAAATCAGGACCCGTCAATCTGAACGGTTTTTTTCAGGTTCGTCTCTTCCTCCAATGACTGCAAGGCTACCATGTTGGCCTTTGAAGGGTGGGTCTTCAGTGCTGAAGACGGCATCTGTCTTTCAAGCCCTCTATGCTGTCAGCCGAAAGCTGCACATCTGGCCGAGCCGAAGAAGGCAGTCACTAAGGCTGGCCGAGAGTAACGCTTCAACATGAGGCATGAGGAGTAATAGAATTGACCTGATTATAATATGACAACATATGATAGTAGGAGCCGTTATAGATGTGATAATCTATCATGATATATGACTCTATATATCTTTATAACAAAATGTATGTGTATATATATATATATACACTTGCTAGGTCGATGTCCAACATGAATGCTCCGATTCACTTCACCAGGCTTTGGCCGCTGACCCCACTTGACCAGAAAGGCTCGCGGTGAGCTCTTCGCGGTCGCGGTGAGCTCTTCGCGCTTGTTCCGCTTGGTCCAACGCTCCCAGACCCAGGGCAGGCCCCAGGCTCGCTCATGGGTCTGGGACAAGGTCCGATGCATGGCGCAGTATCCTCAGGTGATCGCGTGCGACCGGTGACCGCGTGCTGTGCTGAGCTGACATCAGCACCAGATACTGAGCAATGATACATTGCGTGCGGTTGTATACATCAGCACAGCAGCAGCAGATGGACATAGAGTACCAAAAAAGGCCATTTGGAGTGACAGAAACCCCTGAATACGCCTCTTTCCAGTCTTAAAGGGACCATTCAAAGAGATTGCTCCTGACAGACATGTTCTCCATCTACGACCCCAATGCATGTGTACAAGCAATCAGTGAGGTGTGAGCAAGGTAATTCCGAATTATTCCCTCCACTCATGCTCAGTGTTTTGCCATACCAGGGCAAATGAGTTTGAGGGAGTGGGGGTGGTTTATCAGGAACTCTACTGACTGACGCAAAAAAAGAAAAAAAACTGCTCCACCGGAGAAAAGTTAAAGGTTTCTGAAGACAAACCGCAGGGTCGTTTGACCGAGACTTGCAAAGATAAGGAGACCGCTTCGTGGAAGTCGGCGGAAGGGCCCTCGTAGTCCATCAAATGCGTAGCCAGCTGGACTTGCGAAATCCGGGCCAGTTGCCCAGTGTCTCCCAAGCCTTGTACCACGTCGTACTCGCAGCCTTCACAATTCACGTGAAGTAACTCCTTGGGATCCAGTGGCTCGCAGTGGCTCGCGCACCGCTCAGACCAGTGCTTTTTCCAAATAAAAATCCAATAATATTTCAAAACGCTCAGCATATAGCCTCAGCAGCTCACCTCCTGTATTCTGCTATATGATAGTGGTACTATCTTGTAAGTAATTGAACCTTTCATAGCAGAACCTCACTGTAGGTCCATGGCGTCTTAATGTTTAGATACTGTTTATTCTATATTGCCATGAACTCTCACAGACAGCAATTCTTTCTCTCACAGACAGATTCAGACGTTCAGAGTCATGACTTCTTGCTCTTCTTTGGAGCTGTGCTAGCGATGCTCACTTCTGCCACCCGCTTCATGTAACCTTCAATGCTCGAAAATGGTGCCACAGATCGCTGCACAGCCGAGCGATAGGCCGTAGAGGCAGGGTCGTCTGCGGGCATTTGCCCTGACCCAATTGGACTCGCTTTCCAATCAGCGGGACTGCGGGAACACAAGAAAGCAACTCTGAGCATGATCCAAGGTCTATATAGCATTATATTGGGACTGTGTAAGATGTTCTTGAATATGACTTGTAATCTAAACCATATATATATAATGCAAGACCATTTATAAGTATTAATATACTATCAGACCATATTAGACCAAAAAAGTTCATCCAAAAAGTTCCTCCGAACCCCCCCCAAAAAAAGAATAACTCACTACACCTTGGTGCACCCGTGTTTTGTTCCCTCGCTCGACTCACCAGCCGGGCGTCCACCGAGCTCTGCCGGCTTTGCGCCAGGACCTCCGGGATCGCCTCGGCCGTGGAGCGGATCAGCACCGCCTCGGTGTCCTCCGCGGCCGGAAGCGGACGCACCCACCCAGCAGTAGAGGGCGCTTGAAAGCCGGGGCTGGACAGATCTGGTTAATACAGGTCGATTTCTGGGTGTTGGACACCATTTTACATCTCCCCCCAATTGTTGTGTTGTCTTGGTTTGATTCTTTGGGGGTGTTTTACTTGTTCCAAAGAAATGAAATGCGAATACATATTATGACATTCACACCAAAAAGGTCTGTATGGACACACAAAAAGAACACGAAGAAAAAACAGGTTGATGGGAAGCACCCTACAAATCCGCCAGATTCTACCCCTTCCTGACTGGTGCTTAGTAGGGAATGAGAGAATGAACCCTAATGAATCTCTGTTGGGTGGTCATTCCCTCATTCCCTACTAAGCACCCGTCAGCTTCCCCACCTCCAAAACGAAAGCCGCTCCTCTTCGGAGCCCTCCACCACCCGGGAGGCCGTGCCACGCACACGCAGAAAGGCGCGGCGCGTTTTCGCGCCCAGGCCATAGTTGTGCAGCGTGAAGCCCGGCACCTGGTGGACCGAGGCTCCAAAAGGCGGCCGCTTGTGGTCACAGCATGGAGGGAGAAAACTGGAGTGAAAACTGGAGCTGTTGGCATGGTTGGCATGGCTTGCTGGTGTGGAGCTGGTTAAAGGTGTAGAGCCAGTCTTCCTTCCGAGGTCAGTTCCCCTGTTTGAAACGTCAGGGTTGACCCACCCAAATTCCTCCCCAAATTCCACAGTGTTGCATCCCAGACGACCTCTCACATGAAGCGATAAACCGATAAACCTGTACCTCACTGCCAGGTCACCAATTGAAATGTTTGAGCCTAACAACCCTCCATGTCGGAGACCTGTTGCAAAGTGCTGAGCAGAGCTTCTTGACCGCCCTTGTGCAACAACTTCGCCTCATGATCCCCATCCGATCCCTTCACCAGCTTCACCCAGCACCATCCACAACCCAATCCACAACCCACTCCACCGTTCCCCATCCAGGCACTCCGTGCAAAGATCTGACCAAGCTCCGGAAGAAGGTCGGAGAGGGCCTGGTTCGTCGCTGTGTTGTGAGGTTGAGACCGGACCACAAGCTCCGACCGAGTCCAAGGGTTTGGAGTCCGAGCCAGTGAGTCGATCATGGGTTGAGTTGCCCACCCAACGCTTCAAGTGATGAGGACTTAGGACCGGGAGCGAAATGGGAAATCAAGAGTGTGGCTTATGTACGTAGCTGTGGAGCTCAAAAGGTGTGGAGTCCCACGCTTTGGATTTGCCTTCAAAGGTGGCTTTGCTCCATCAGCAGAATAGAGCTGAGGGCATGTTGTGGGGTGTACAATGGTGTAATTACGTAGCTTTCGATCAAAGAATAGACATGAGAAGAAGCGCCTCATGGGCACTTGACACAGTCATCTCGTGTGTCACTGGCCATTGCTAGACCTAGAGACGGGTGCATGCAGAGACTGGATAGACCCAGACCCAAACCAAAGAGCCTTGCGAACCTCACAGAGACCATCTCAAGTTTCATCCATTCATGCACAGCTGCTGAGCTGTATGCCAACTAGGATAAATTCCAACAAGGAACCGATGCAAAGGCAGACTTACATTCCTCAGATGCATACCTGCCAACCTCTACATTATGTTCATATCTGTTAAATATCATTCATCCTGCACCTACGATTCGCATGTCGCACCAGTTGGGCACCCATCAATCATGGCACCAAGGGCGTGAACACCCCAGGTACTCCTATTCTGAACAGCATCGTGCTGCTTCCCAGTCCCAGTCCAGGAAAGCCCACCACTTCCCCAGGCTCTAGGGACTCAAAGAGGTGCATCTGCAATGCAACGCCCCTGCGGTGAAACTCCAAACCATCTTCTCCACCACGATGGGCGCCGATGTAGAGCGCTGTGCCATTCGGCCGCAACGGGGGGTCGAAGGGAGCATACCTCAGAGGTCGAAGTGCAAGGCGCTGTGCCATGTGGACAGGCCGACTCGAGTGGCTGAGATCCATGTGGAAGGTCAGAACAGATCCACTTAGCAGCCTTCTGCAAACCAGTTCCTTCCCTGCCTTACCCATTACAAAGAAACGAACGCACTGCGCAGTCACTGCTGGAAACTGTACCACCTGCATGAGAAGTGGCCGGTACGCAGCCAAACGCATGAAATCCAGTATGCTGCTACCTTCGACATGTCGATCTCTAGCAGCATAGCTCGCCCAGAAGTCACAGTCCTTCGCAAGGAGTCAGGAGTTGCTTTGAGATGCCTTCCTTTTGAGGGACCAAAGACACCAATAAGGTTCCTATAACCGAAGACCCCAAGATCCGTTTGGCAACTCTCCCAAAAAGGACCACTTGGAATTCTGCCACCTTCACACAGGGGCTGTCTTAATGGACCCTATAGTCTGCAATGGTTTTTGGTCCGTCATCTCCTCCGTGGCATTGTAGGAATAGCCTGGGATCTGATCCTCGTGCAAGGAGCCCAGCAAAGGCACCCGGCAAGCCATCAGCTCCTTGGATCAGGATCAAGGCCAAAATAGAGAACAAGCAACCTGCATCTTGTCTATGAGGTGTAGGATGTGAATAGGATCTTAGCTAGGGATAAAAGAAAGAAACAGAACTGCATCATGATTACTTAGGGTGCCCATGAGAAAAACTGTTTGGTGTTCACATCTTCCAAGACCTTCGAAACCACGCCATCACGAAACCACCGACTCGCCCGGAAACTTCGCGCCTCGTGCCGCCCGCCATCGCGCGTCTCCAGGAGCAGCTGGGCGCAGCCTTCGAGTCTCCGTGCCGCTTCCCCCAAGTCCAAGGCATCCGCCAGTGAGACGAGTGTAAGTCCAAGGAGCATCGCACGGCGAAGTGAAGCTGGCAAACTGGCAAACTGGTCAGGTGCATCATTTACACATGTGGCAGGTGCATCCAGACTACTAAAAAAAGACTTGCAGTATTTTGGAGAACCTGCAAACACCTGCAGAAAAAAGGGCAAATGATGAGAATTGAAGAAAAGGATAGCAAAACCGAAGAGCTCTCATCTCAATCTATCAAACCTGACGAGTTTTGAAGAAATGCATCCCATTTGAATCGCTCGTTGGATAACTGGTTGAAACCGGCTCTTTAACCTGTCCAACATAGATCATCATATAGAATCATATAGATAAACATATAAAAGAGTACTCCTCCCTTGGAAAAGGGTCGTAGGAACCCCTTCTACTTGGGCATCTCTTACACCCATCTCTTCCAGCTTGGGCCCCAAATCACGGATCATGGCGCGGGGCAGTGGCACCGCTTGGAATGGCTTGGAGTGGCACCGCTGCTGCAAACATTCAAAGCACAACTGAGGAGGTTGGAAACTCCAGCAAAAATTCGCTGCACAACTAAGGAGATGGAATCTCCTGCAAATTCGAAGCACAACTAAGGAGATGAAACCTCCTGCTAAAACTCGAAGCACACCTCACGAAATGACATCTCCTGCAAAAAGTCCGAAACACAACTAAGGAGATGGAATCTCCTGCACAAATTCGAAGCACAACTGAGGAGGTTGGAAACTCCAGCAAAAATTCGAAGCACACCTAAGGAGATGGAATCTCCGGCAAAATTTCGAAACACGACTAAGGAGACGGAATCTCCTGCAAAAAATCAAAGCACAACTAAGGAGATGGGATCTCCAGCAAAAAACTCGAAGCACACCTAAGGAAATGACATCTCCTGCAAAAATCCGAAACACAACTAAGGAGATGGAATCTCCTCCAAACAATCAAAACCACAACTAAGGAGATTGGAAACTCCTGCAAGAATTCAAAGCACGCCTAAAGAGACGGATTTTCCTGCAAAAATTCCAAGCATGCACACTTAATGAGATAGAAACTCCTGCCCAAATCCGAAGGACACCTAAGGAGATGGAATCTCCTGCAAAAAATCGAAACACACCTAAGGAGATGAAATATCCTGCAAAAAAATCGAAACACAACTAAGGAGATTGGAAACTCCTGCAAAAATCCGAAGGACACCTAAGGAGATGGAATCTCCTGCAAAAATTCGAAGCACACTTAAGGAGATGGAAACTCCTCCTGCAAAAGATCGAAGCACACTTAAGGAGATGGAAACACCTGCCCAAATCCGAAGCACGCCTAAGGAGATAAAATCTCCTGCAAAAAATCGACGCACACTAAGGAGATGGATGGAAACACCTACCCACCCAAATCAGAAGCACACCTAAGGAGACGGAATTTCCTGCACTTAAGGAGATAGAAACTCCTGCCCAAATCCGAAGGTCACCTAAGGAGATGGAATCTCCTGAAAAGGATCGAAACCCACCTAAGGAGATGGAATCCCCTGCAAAAAATCGAAACACGACTAAGGAGATGGGAAACTCCCGCAAAAATACGAAGGACAGCTGAGGAGAGGAGATGGAATCTCCTCCAAAAATTCGAAGCACACTAAGGAGATGGAAACACCTACCCAAATCCGAAGCACGCCTAAGGAGACGGATTTTCCTGCAAAAAATCCAAGCACACTTAAGGAGATAGAAACTCCTGCCCAAATCCGAAGGACACCTAAGGAGACGGAATCTCCTGCAAAAATCCGCAGCACACCCAAGGAGATGGAATCTCCTGCAAAAACTGAGGCACACCTAAGGAGATAGAATCTCCTGCAAAAATCCAAACCACATGTAAGGAGATGGATTATCCTGCAAGAATCCGCACCACACCTAGGGAGATGGAATCTCCTGCAACAATCTGAAGCGCACCTATAAGGAGATGAAGGAGAAACAGGAGAAACGAAGCTGTTAGGTAGCTGTTGGGTCTTTTGTCGGCCGGTGCCGTGCTGCTCGGGGTGAGAAGCGGATGCGTCGTCGCCGACCACAGCAACGCCTTTTTCATCGATATGGATGAGCAAATCTACGGTAAGCTGGTCATCCATGAAGACCTTCTTCGATGTGGAGTGGAAATAATCACAGAATCAATGGCAAAGGCTTCAACGTTTTAAAGCAATAAGCCTTCATCACCCAAATACTATAGATGGTCACACCCAAGTGTACCTGAGGCACTGGGGAACTGTTGCTAGCGCCGGCTAGCAGCTTGGTGGGGATCCCCTCACCTTGGAAGGTATTGGGGTCAAAACAGGGATGTATGTAAATCACCCACGTTTTCTTTCCTAAACATTTGGCATGGATATGTTTTTACAATCTGCTTGTGATTTCCTGTCAATCTTTCATGGTTTGGTGCAGGTTTGGACTCACGGCGCGGCCAGTGTTTTGACGACGCACTCGTCGCGTCGCGTGTTTGTCGCGAGAGGTGGACCACGCCACCGCCACGCACGGACTGCACCAAAGCGCCGTGCTGAGCCCTGCAGCTTTGTCAGGGATGAAAGCATGTTCCCAAGGTTTCCAGTGGCTCAACTAGTAGGAGGTGTCCATGTTCCCAGGATGTCCAGCGGTCCTAGATGGACCTAGGGCGATATTGGGCTTTGGAAGACTGTTCAGAGTCAAAGACAAGGTGAAACCATACAGCAGCCATAGTGCCAGGGTGCTTGTCCAATGTGAGATAGAGCAGACCACGCGACTTTCGTCAGAATCCATCTAACTCGGGAGTCACAACAGTTATTGCCATCTACTCTAGCCACTCACTTTGCGCTGAAAGGGAAAAACAGCATCAAATCAGCCGGATTGAGGTCCAGATCTTACTGCCCATGCCTCCAAAACATCAAGGCTCCGCCGTGTCGAAACCGCAGGCAGCCGAGAAGCGCACGCGCCCAAAGGGGCCAGGCAGCTTCTCCGGTCCGGGGCCGCTGCGATCAGTGCTTCGCTCTACTTCCCTCTCACCACATTGCTGGCCGGTCGTCCCTGAAGACCTGGCGCTCCGGGTCGGGACGTCACGTGGGTCGGGACGTCACGTGGTCCGCATGTCCGATGGTGGATCGAGAAACTCGACTCCAAAGACATGCAACGAAGGTCCAAGGGATGAGACAGAGAGAACTGATAGAGAGAGGGACCCTACAAGAATAGTGGTATATTCAATATGAGTATAGTAGGGAAGACCTACAGATGGCTCTTCAACCTCTCTGGGGGGTTGGATGGGATTGACTTCTTTCATCGTTCTTTGTTCGAATGGGTGGCAAGGATGGCGGAGATGAGAATGCAGAGGCCATGACCAACAAAAGACTGACATTTGGTTCTAAAAAAAGACCATGACCAGTTCCAGTTCGGAATGGTTTCTATAATTAGGGTGGTTGATGTCCTACCCTTCAGTAGTGTTTGTTCTCTCCTGGTATTGGGCGATGTTGAAACTCCATGGATGTGTCACAGGTACCGCCCGACGAACCGGGCCCCCGCGAGGCCGTGGCCGGCCATGCCACGAAACGCGGGACATACGAAGCCGTGACCGGCAGGTCAAGCGAGGTCGACGTGGACGTGAAACGTAGAGGCCACGTTCTGTCATGGCGACGGATCACCGAAAACAGTAGGGATTCAAACAATAGACATGAATAGTGTGAATAGGTCCGTGTAGGTCTTTTTGAGCAAGGAACCCCCAAGCAGTAGACCCGAGATTTTTGGCGAGTTGATTTGGTTCCAAATTGCCAGGGTCCTCTTGCATGTCAAGAAGGATAAAAAGGCGATAAACCTCGGAGTAATTAGTTACACTTGAACTGCTTGATGAGCTGACCCGAAGACCCAGTTCAGTTCCCCAATGAGTTCTCCTCTTTCTGGCTACAACTTCCGTGCGGAAAGTGAGAGGTTTCCTCTTCATCCTCTTCCCTGCATACACACGACGACCTCCGTGACGCGAAAGTAGCTACAGCTATATATACACCCTCCAAACCCATCCCAAACACCTTTTTTGGGTCGTTGGAGCCCCAGGAATTGATTGCTTCACTAGAATGAAGGACCATGCTACAACCCTGCGACAGCAACATGAAAGTCCAAAACCTTTCCCATGAACACGTGCACCGTCAAAAGGGAGTCAACGATGATGCACTCAAAAGCGGGTCTAGACATTTAAAAAGAATGTATATATATATAATGTAGGCTCTTGATTCATAAACCCACTCAGTTGAATTGGAAATTCTCTTTATAAGGGGGTCTTATTAATCAAGAGTTTACATTAGTCTTCCACCCTCTGGTATCCGACTTCTTCAGACTCACTGATTGGCTCTTGAACTGGATGGGAGTTACTGCCATGCCTCCTTAGGAGGAATGTCACAGTACTCATCTCATCGAAGTTGGAACCTCACATGGAAAACTTCGCTCGGCCATTCGTGGAATTCGCACACTCAACATCAGCTTCGCTGCGGCCCTCTTCTCGGCCAAACGAAGGATGGAGTGGCGAGCGGCCAATTTTCGTGGAACATGCACAAATGTGTCCGCCAAACTCATTCTTCAAGAGATGGAGCAGCAAAACTCGCGCTTCAGGACAGGGAGCAGTTGCACCTCCTCGCTCGCGTGTCAGAAACATTGAAGGCCCTACACAAGAACGATTGTGCAGATGTTCGACACACGGACTTTTGAAGTGTGTTTACACCAAAACCTGGGTGAGATTGGGTGAGATCTGGCGAGGTTCCACGGAACCTCTGAAACCAGCCCACACCCAAAAACCCAGAACAGTCCCGCACCCAGACGAGCCCTGACCCAAACCCCCAGATCGCGGGCGGCATTCAAACACGGCCTAAAATCCGCAGAAAGGTCTCCACCAAACACTGCTCGGACCTGGAATCCACCATGGATTCCGGGCCTTAATAGTCGCTTAAGATTGCTTTGAACAAAATGGATTGTAAAACTTCTACCTCACACCCGGGTCCAGGTCCCCTGCCAAGGTGGAACAAGATGTTTTTTTCGCAGCTCAGACTCTGCCCAAGCGCTCTCTTCACCTCAGGATGCTCAAGGGAGCTGGCTGCCGTGGGCCTTCCGTCCTTCTCGCGACAAAGCATCTCTTGAACCCAGAGTTGCAGCCAAGGCTTGTGGCGCTGCCATTCCATCCTGGGATGGAAGAAGATCGGTCAAGCGTTTCCATCCATTGAAAACGGGCCAACGGCACGGCATCTTCCTTTCTTCGGTGTGGAATCCAATTCAAAAGTGGGTCTTTACATATTCCGGAATGGACCCAAACTCACTCAAGCTCTGAAAAGTTATCTTTTGAGACACCTCTTCAGGTCATTCGATCGTTCTCTATAGTTGACCAAATTGACCGAACCAAATTGAGTCATGTGTATTTTTGGGTCACCTTCATGAGGTGGAGACTTGACATCATAGTCAACCACCAAATTCAGAAATCCACAAACTCAACTGTTTGAAACCGAGGACGTCCTCCGACATGTCCCCACATGTGTTTTGCTTTATATATAGACGTTTCTTTGGTGTCATTTCTGGCCCAGGCATCTGATCAAGCTTGATTGCAAAGCTGCAAACCAAGTGCTCCACTTTGCTTTCCACCACATCGGAGAAGTACGGTGTTCCGCACACAATCTCGTGGATGGTCAAGCCCAAACTCCAAACGTCACAGAGCTCACTGTAGGATCTTTCAAAGACTTCTGGCGCCATATACCTTGCTGGAAGACCATATACTTCAGGTTTCTCTGGCTGTTGTGGGGACTCGGGATGGGTGTTTGGTCAATTTCGACCACTTCATCCGAGCGAAAAATACCAAAGAGTTTGCACAGTGGCATGGCAAATGATTTAGCCGAAGAGTGAATTGACATGGTGACAGGGTGTAAACCATCAAGGACTTGGTGAAAGCAAATACAGGAACACAGAAAGAAAAGGACCCCGAGGCCCGAGACCTACAACTAAGAAGACTATACTTGATGAGGTGCTGGAGGCAAACTAGTATCAAATAAGTTTCCCAGTGTGTTTCCGCAGGGAAGACTATGCGATGTCCAATTCTTCCGTGAAGGAATGATAGAGCCAGTCGATCGAATCACCGCGGGATGGACCTGATCGAAACGGCACCGTGGCACCTGGACCTGATCTTGGATCCCTGCAAAATAAGTGGCATGTATGCTGTTGTCTGGGTGCAAGGTAAAGGTATGCAGGAGTGCGGCAGGAAAACAGTGAGAGCTGCTTTGGCATATGGAAAAATACAGAGCTTCTAAATTATTGTTTCACGCGTTTGAACCCCGAGAGGCAGTGGGATTGGTTGCTAGTGGTCTCTTCATAAACAGTTTGACGGCCAGTAGGCTGCCCGGGCATCTCTCTGCTTCATCGGCGAGGGGAAGAAGGCACTGCGCCTGTGTGTCTTCTGTAATTAACAGTCTTTTTCTGTGCCTGCAAAAGCAAGTCTAATGTTAGTTAGTGGCCGGTTTCTCCTGATGCTATGTGACCAGGAGCGTGTCCTGCAGATTTGGCCGTCTCAGTTGGCAATAAATCGAACCGAATGTGTAGTTGGCATAGTGGATCCATTTTCAACAACGACTTGACTTAAACGAGCGGTATGGTCTGGACGCAGAAAAGAAACCCAGCAGTTTGAACATCTTCAGCATTGCATTAATATAACTGGACAGCTGTTCCAAGAAGATGCTGGGTCAGGTCGTGACAGTCGTGATCGATCTATATAGTTCATTGGGGGATCTCAATGTTTGATGAAACCCTAGATTAAAACGCATGTTGCTCAGTTCGCCGTGGAGTAGTTGGATTTGTGTCGAGGCTGTACATGAGTTTTTTTCTTACCTGTATGATAGCATTGAACACACATAGTTTCCAAGTACTGTTTATCGACATAGAACTACGTGCACAACATAATTCACTTGAGGAAGAAACATGGGACCACCAGGGCCACAGCTCAGGTCAAAAGACCACCGCGCAAAAGGACCACAGCTACGACTAAAACGATTGCCACCTGAGCTGCACGAAGGACCCACACGTTTGGGTCATGGGTTCGCCCGGCAGAAACTTCAAGGCCAGCCCAAAATCCGAGAGCCTGAGGTCCGATTCGGTCACTTGTAGTAACAACAACGCTATTAGGTGGAAGGCATCGCTACTAGTAACAAGAGTTCAACTACTAGTAACAAGGCAAAAAACAGAACTCTAAGAAAATACTATTTGATTCGGTCACTTGAGCCTGAGTCCTGTCCTGAACCATATGGATTCCAGTAGATGGTCCTTCACCAGTACTGGAAGAGTAGATGTTCACTAGGTCCAAGGTAAGTAAACTGATATAGACCAACTTGCAAAAAGTTTACCCTCCTCACCGCTGATCAACTGCAAGAAAG
This sequence comes from Durusdinium trenchii, assembly GCA_963970005.1. Taxonomy (NCBI): domain Eukaryota; class Dinophyceae; order Suessiales; family Symbiodiniaceae; genus Durusdinium; species Durusdinium trenchii. The sequence goes on along the minus strand of CAXAMN010022250.1, from coordinate 1,499,974 downwards.
GACAGATTGTTCAGTACGAGCGCTCGACCTTTCGCAGCCCACACAACAGGAAGTCAGCCCACCGCATGGCACACCGATGAAAAGAAGTCAACCAACAGGAAGTCACCCCACAATGTTGAATCCCAATGGCACACCATCACCCACAAATCTGTCAACAGGCACTTCTTAAGCATGTTTGTGTGGTGTGCCGCTGCCCGCACTTGCCAAGTGCACACTAAATGCCGGCTTCAATGTGTGTTTCCGAAAGGCACACCGAAGATGCAGCACGCCTGTCTTATGCGGGAGCATGTGCCCCAAATTCTACACTTAGCTTGTGCATAGTGGGCGCAACGGTGGGAGTGGGAGCGCCCCATATTTGGATTCACAGTGTGCTTCTGCAAAGCACAGCGAAGATGCAGCACGCATCTCATGTTGATATACCTGCCAAGGAACCTACTGTTATCTTGCGCGCGCTGGGCACACTTGTGGATGTGTGGCCCACCAATATCTGTCAACTACGGTATCTACTGTATTCAAGCGGGTCCCACATCGCACACTGAAACACGCCACTAGAAGATGAGGAGGGAAGTTATGAAAGCCAGTGTGCCCGCAGATTTGGAGAGGTGTGCTTGCTCGCCTCCTCCCATTGTCACTGAATTTGTAGTGCTTGAACAGCTTTGCAATGATACGCCGGCTGTGTGCGCCTCCACAGTTGATCCCAACGTATGGTGCGCCACTGCGATTGCGCTTAGATGCTCTCTGTGCATTGTACTCCTCAACAAGCATGCCACTGCGATTAGCATAAAGACCTTGCAGTAAACCATTGATTCATAACATACATGGTCCTGTCTGTGCCAGTGCGATTAGATTTATGTGCTGAAGATGAACCGCACACGCATTTTACTACATATGTGCCTGGGGCATGCCATTCCGCAAGGCACACTGGCCATGGCACGACTTCACGCGATGCAGCGCGAGAAAGGTCAAGGACCCAGTAGCACAGCGCTTGTGTTCCGTTTCCTTTAGGACGTCAGAGAGAATCATTTTTGATGCTCTTGCCGTGGCTTCCTGACACTTAGACACTTGGAGAATCACCGGGTTGAACTCTACGAGGGTCAGCTCGACATGTCTTCTGATGCAAAGGGGGGAGGGGGGGACAGGTGTTGAAAAGGCATTTTCGAACCAGGGGGGTTGAACATAAAGAAAAAGCATATATCAATATAAATTATGCATGTGTCTTGTTCCCTCGGTGTTTCTGGAAACACCGGCTTTGGGATATGTATGAGAGGGAAAGGAGGGATCAAGACCCGAAAGTACGCACAGAGGGGGGACGCACTCACCTATGCACCTCTACATGTTACAACTTCCAAGAAAAGAAATGCATGAAAGCACTGTCTCATTCCCGGGAATGAAATCTGGAGACCGGGAAATGCACATTGAGAAGGGGGGTACACCCCCTTGAATAAAAACCATATGGGCCGTATGTGCCAACTTCTATGCCCAAGGACCCTCTTTGCGACCTGGGATCATCTTGATCTGGGAGCCCTCTACACCAAGGAGCTTTAAGACAGGAAAGAAGCTCTTGGCTCCAATCAACCAGTTGGAGGGTTTGATGTCCCGATGTGCTATCTGCACCTGTGCGACGGCACGCGGCGCAGGCGGGGGAAAATGTCTCACACAATGGCGGATGTCGCACGCCACTGCCGCCACTGGTAACCTGGTACAATTCAGAAAGGATGTGGTTGTCTCTCACCCAGAAAGGGACAGGGGGAGGTCTGACTCTGTGTTCGACATACACATGACTCAGTGAGAACCAACAATGCATCATCGCCGCATCTGCTACACTCCAGAGTTCTCACCAGCACCACCTGTTCCAGTGACTGTAGGGGAACCCCAAATCGGATGTCCACAAGGATCCGGCCCTCCACCGGAATTGGAAGATTCATTTCAGGTCAGGTTGCCTATGAAGATGTCCTCCTTGTGCGTTCTTTGCTTGGTTTTCGATCGAATTCGATCGAAGCCTCGTGGATGTACTTGACCGCTGACAGCATCTGTCGGGCTAGCCCGGCCGTCTCTCGAGTACCTGGCTGGGGGACGCAGCCGGTTTTCTCCCACTTCCGCCCGGCAAACCGGGACCAAGCGGGGTCAACTCCGTGAGTACCATTGAGCAGATTCCTCCAAAGGAGGGATCTCAACCTTCTATGGTTTGTAGGGTGAGATTTTAACACACACCCATGTGGCGCAAGGGTGTAGTTGTCCTTTTCAAAGCACCCCCCAAACTCTTGCTTGGTGACTCCTCGCTGGACGAAAACAGCGAAAAAAAAGAACACTCGTGAAGGCACTACCATTAAGGCAATCCCGCCACACCACCACTTCGGAATAGAATGTTGAGCCATGTTGAGCCTGTCTTCCGGAGTCCTGTTCAACAAGTGATCCACTCGTAGTATGTATATTATGTTCGCATTGCAGTATCTTTCAGAGTCAAAGTTACTTGGCTAAATCCTGAGTGAACAAAACCCACACAGACTGCGTATTTGCCAAGTTCAATCCCCTCATATCTGCTCTGCGGTCGCTTGTGCGGACTCTTCAATTGGCTTTCATGTTTGTCCACACGCGAAGGGCTCAGGGCTCACATTATTCTCAACCGTCAACCGTTGGCTGTCTGTTTCCTCACGCCTGGCGAGTCGTAGAACTTCTGCTTGGTCACGAACTCTTCTTCCCAGCGATCCTGGATCCTGGGAGTCTTGGTTTCTCTTCTTCGTTCTTCGTGTCTTTTTTGAGGTTGGGGGCCATTCCTATGAGGTGGAGCCCATCGCGAGTAGGTTGGACCCCGCGTTTCGGCCACCAAGGCCCGCATGAAACTCTGGACGATCGGCGTGGTTTGGACCCACGGCATTTTGGATCGCGAACGAAGAGACGAAGAGGAAGATGCTCCAGGTTGAGCTGAAGGAAAGAAAGGTCTCCCAGTACTTTTGAAGTACATGAGTATACAATACAAGTACCCACACCAGACTTGCCAAAACCCAAAAGGGGCAACTGTCACTGTGGCACTGGTACTCAGAACTGTCCGATTTTGCTGCAAGAACCACATCCAACTTCTGGCTAAGGAAGAAACTACGACTACGACTACTGCTACTACTCCTGCTACTGCTACCATGAGTTACCACTTCCGGACAACGACCATCCAGTGACAGTGTTTTGCCAGCGATTGAACAGGTGCATAAACGGCGGGGTTTTCACCCCACCGAGCGCAGGTGGTTGAATCAAGGCATGGCACCCCTGAGCACCTTCTGCATAGCAAGTAACAAGGACGCTACTAGGTGGAGGCCAGTAACAAGAAGCGCCCCCTGAGCACCCCCGTTGTGCAGCAAAGGTTCCAATTTTGCAGATCGCCTCCGCTGCAAAGGCTCAAGAGCAGGTGCATCTCACCTCCATCCATGATCACTTGTTCCAAACGCACGATGTGCTGATGCCCCAGATTGGACATGACCAACCTCTCGTTGTCCGAGGTCACTGGCACCTCAGAGTCTTCACAAGAAGATAAAATGTAAATTTGAAAATAAAACGATTCCAAGATGTTCCAAAGCAATTCCGTCAGAAAATGTAGATTATACATCAGAAAGTATATGGATACCAAGCACATCAGAAACATTCAACAGTCCATGGTATCTTTCAACACCCGTCACCCAGCGTTGCTCGAGCACCGGTCTCGGTCCCACGGTGGGGGACTGGGAGAGAGGGGGGATGGAAAAACACAACTGCAATTGGCTGGTGAGTACAGAAAATCATTATGTCGTTGCCACATGTTGTCATAACTATACCAAGGGCCCAAGGGCCGTGTTTCACCTGGTCGAGGGTGTCAACTGCTGTGTTCCCAACACTCACGCGGAGAATCAACCTTGCCAACGCTCATCTAATTTGGGTGTTCAGAGAAACCATGGAACTAATTCATACTAATTCTAATTTTGGTCAACCCGAGGACACTCATCGATGCCTGGCTTTAAAAATTGGTGTTTTCCCTGTAGTTTCACCCATTCCTCATCCGCATCGCCGTTCCCAGTCACCGTTTTGGCCGCATAGCGGTGCTTGGTTCGCTTGCACTTCACTTCTCGCACCACGCCAAAGCTACCACTGCCCAAGGGTTGCACAAAGTCATAATCCTCCGCGCGTGCTCGGGATCGAAACTCCCTGAAATCGAAGAGATCATGGGAGGGGAAAAAGGACCTGTTTTGTAGAGGAAAATGGTCATCCGAAGGGATATGTCATTTACAAATTTACAACATGTCTTGGTCCACCCGAGGTGTAGCGAGGACTTCTTTCAACTGCCTAGGTGAAGTGAACATCTCAGGGTGGTTTAGGCTGTTCTGGAATTTCTTTTTTGGTTTGCCAGCGTCCCAGGTACTAGGCTTGATGGACCAAAATCCTGAAGCCTCTGATAGCAACAGGATGTCCATGTGTCTCTTACTGTAAGTCTGTCCAGTACTTTCTTCTGCAAAGATCCTTGCAGAAAGAATGAACAAATCCACATAGCCATCATGATCATGGGGATTGTCGGGCTTCATGGGAAAATGAATTAGTCGAAGAGTTTCGGTGACCTGGCCGATGTCCGGCCACGCTGCGCTACGCTGCGCTACGCTCCATTGCGATGATTTGCCGGTCCTCCCAAATGATGCTCATCATGGTGGACGGGGAGGGACATGCAGGCCGCAGATCTTCACTTGGTAGCGATGGATTGGGCATGGCCACGAACGCCCTTTTGCCAGGGTGGCCCCTGGCTCTAAGGAAGTTCTTCCAAAAAATGCAGAGGGTTCAAAATACCTCAATCTTGGTGAATCCCTACAGTGCTAGTCATGTCAACATGTTTGACTTTGGACTCCTGAGACCCAAAGTGAAAGACCAAGTCACAAGAGGACACCGCACCCGTTGGCCGGGCGCGAACAAAAACGGCCGGGGCCAATCGGCGCTCTACTGGGAAATCTTAAAAAGGCCGATCTACGAATCTTCCAAGCTCTCGCTGAGCGGGGTTTGAGCCATTCAGAGGTGGAGGGATGAGGTGATCATCGAACGGGAATCAGAAGGAGAAAATGCTAGGTACCATGTGTGCAAACTTGGTTTCACTTGGGGATAGGCCTCTATATGAATGAACCTAATATTAGTACAAGGCCATCTATGGGCATAGGGTCCGATTCCGAGTGAATGCCACCGTATGGCCGTACAGCAGTTAGTTTCGAGGATCGAAGTAGTAGCTTCTTGTTGCGTTCGTGGCGATGGCCTCCAACCTATATACCAGCCTCCTTGGGAAGGAGGCGCGTAACCGCGTCCCCAAACTTCGACCGAGTTGGTTGCGCCTGTGAAGTAGAAGTGGATGTGATGGTCCCATCCGAGTCCATCCATCGCCTCCAGGGTTGCAGCCTTGGTGAGACCAGAGCAGCATGGCCCCAGGCCACATGACGTGGACCAATACTCGGACCCGCTCCACTCAAGCGGGCCTCAGGCGGAGGCTTCCTGGCGTCCGAAGTGCGGAGGGAGGTGATGTCCAATCGAAAGTTGTTGTTCTCATATTCTCATGGCCTTGACTGAACAACTATTGTCTCTTGACTGAACAACCTGGTTTTCAACGTCCGAACAAATGCTTCTTTTGAGGGAGCCGGTAGGCCACCGTTTCAGCACCCTTTCGGCACCGTTTCGCAAACCCCCGCGGCTCAGGCTCCAGCGGCCGGCGGCAACACAGGCAAATCGGCCTGTGGAGGGGACAGAGGCGGACGAAATAGCCCAATGGATTGCAGTCTCATTATGTTGTTGGGTGGGGAGTAAGAACCCCAGGGGGGTAACATACATACCTCGTTTGCGGAGGTTAGTAAGTATCTAGCAGGCAACCCCTGCC